>JAULJZ010000024.1:6978511-6993434 GCA_032270985.1 Heliamphora pulchella
GTGTAGTTAAAATAAAAAAAATAGTTATAATTAAGTTATAGTAGAAGTTGTGAACGTTTGAAAAAACTTATAATTTATAACTAAAATTAATAGTATGAAATTAAAAATTACTAGCAGCAATTTTGTCAAACACCTTTTATATTTTTTTAAGAAAATTTAAAAAAATAAAAAAAATTGATCAAACAGTTATTTATTTTTACGCAAAGATTTGTAGTTCATTGGCATGAAAATTTAATTTTTCTCTATGTTTGTTTTTGTTCTCTCTTCGTGAAAAACTTTTTCACTCTTTTTAATAAAACTAGTGTTTGGCACATGTTTTGTACGCTTTAAATTAATTGTTATCGATATATAAATATAATAATTAATATATAAATAATTTTAATTAATTTTAAATTTTGACAATAAATATTATGATATAAAGTATCGTATTATAAAAGTTAAAATTTAAAATATTTGTATCATTAATTGTTAATAATATTTTCATTACCATAATTACATGTATTTTTATGATCATTACAATTAATCTCTTATATATATTATATTAATAACAGACGCCTATTAAACATATGCAATAACAACATCTAAATTGGAATAATTATATATAAATTAATAATTAAAATTAGTTTTAGAATAATTATACCTAAATTAATAAATAAAATTTGTTAAAGATATTATCAAGATTGAAACAAAATGACAAAATTATTAGTATTTCTATTAAATAAAGGTAAATTTGTAATTTTATGTGTAAAATCATATGAAGAGAAATCCTGACTTCTTTTGGCTCTTTATATAGTTAAGATGATTTTGACAGTAAATATTAAGGGGTAAAATATCATATAATAAAAGTTAAAATTAACAATATTTGTAATTATTATATATCATTAATTATTAATAATATTTTTATCACCAAAATTGTATGTGTGTTAATAATTATTACAATTATCTCTTATATATATTGTATTGATAATTTACGCCTATTAAATATATGATATATGCAATAACAACATACGAATTACAATAATTATACATGAATTAATAAATAAAATTTGCTAAAGATATTCTGGGGATTGAAATAAAAAAACAAAATTATAAATTTCATTAAGGGCAAATTTGTAATTTTGTAAAAAACCATAAGAGGAGAAGACTGCTTCTTTCGGCTTTTATATAGTTATGATAGCAAAATATTTTGCTGCATCTAATGAATATCTTTATACAACTTTATATTAGATTTGCAATTTGTTTAGATTGGTAAAATTTTCTGATTTAAAAAAAAAAAAAAACGTTTATCTCAAAGGCTCAAACCTGGTTGCTGGCTTGTGAGCCGGTGGTTAACGGAAGCTACCAAGCAGTCGGCCGCCTATCGGCATCCCCCGAAACAGGGAGGCGCCGCCGACGTCGTCCATATCTTCAGTTTCGTCGCTCTTCGCGTTTCACCTACGGTGGTCGGGGGTTATATATACATATACTTCTGGTTTCACTCCCTCCACCACTTTGGGGGTTTCGGATCCACCGAACAGAAATGGCTTCGTCGATTCCGCCGCTCCTCTTACCATCACCATCACCTTCGTCTTCATATTTTCCTTCATTTTCGTATTGGTATTCATTACCCACCAGAAAGAACTCTTTCCTCGGAAAGCTTCCGAAACTGACTCGAACAAGACCTCCACGAGTTTTGATCATGGCGGCTTCGTCACCCAACGACGATGTTCCTCTTACTCCTCCTCCTCCTCCTCCTCCTCCTCCTCCTCCTCAGAAATTAACAAAATTAGTGACATTTTTAGGTAAAGGTGGCTCTGGCAAGACCACTTCCGCCATCTTCGCCGCTCAGGTACATCGATCTTCGACATTTTTCTTTCTTTAATTCTTCGAGATTTACATGTGTGCATATATAGGCGCCCATTGACAACCCGTTTGGATCGGGTGATTTGGGAAGAAAAGAAAAGAAATCCAAATATCTCATTTATATTCACTCATTTGGATTAGTAAATAGGAGAGAAATAGAAAGAAATGGAGACATTGATTTTTTTTAAAACATTTTCTATCCCTTCAAAATGGAGAGATTCGATGAGAAAAAGAAAACTTAAACTTCACAATACTAAAGCTAATATTCAAAATAAACTCTCAAGCACACTCATTGTAACGTTAAATTAGAAAAGAATACTTTTTTTACTTTTTTAAAAAAAATGTATTTTTATATAAAAACTTACATTTGTTGTGTGCATATATATATGCGCCCAGTGCCTTGGTTTCGTCGATCCATTGGGCTTGAATTATAGTCTAGTAACTGGGACTACTAGACTTGTTATCTTTTCTGCAATTGCTATTGATTTCCTGTGCAAGCAACATTTCCATAAAATGTGTTCTTCCTAGTGGAGGGTTAGTGAAATTTCAAAGTGCTAGGCCTGTCTCTTTGAGGAGTTACAAATTTGAGTTCACTTAAGCAGTAATTAGAAAAAGGCATTCAGTTGGTTAATGAATAAGAGAAAAGAAAGGAGGGGGAGGTGGGGGGAAGATAAGTTGTTTCTAGAGCATAATCATTTAGGAACGGATACTTCAAAACATCTAATTGACATCTAAAGAATATTTGTAGAAGATTAAAAACCATGGCAGGGATTCCAAACCATATATTAATCTCGAGCACTTCTACGCGCACAGATGCTCGGTCACAGACCACTCACATAGAGTAGGTCTCATGCACTCTGTGGGACCACCCCATGTGAGTGGTCAATGCTCGGTCTGTGACCGAGCATCTATGCATATAACATTTTTCATTAATCTTGTGATATTTTGTCTAACCAATCATGAAATGAAACAATTTTAGATTCTAAAATTGATGAACGTTTAAATTGTATTATTTACGTATCATACATAGCTAAATAAACACAACCTTGGAGGGAGAAGGATGCTAAACTTTCTTCATTGAAGCATGCCACTTTCAGTAAAACTCTTCAACACCCTTGTTTCTCAACATTGAATTGGTTTACTTCCTCTTTCTTTTTTATTGGTAGGTGGGTGGGGAAGGTTTTGTACTTATGATTGTGTTCACATTTTGGGGAATTATCCGTTATACGTGTTCTGTACATATGTTTGAATTATTTGTTATATTTTCGTTTCTTTGGAAGAAGCACAATGTGCCTATTATCAATTTGTCGCGTGGATTTCGATGATTTCTTTATCCTGTAATGATGAATATCGTGATTATGTTAGAGAATGAGACTCTTCTTTTTGGTTTGCATAAAGCTTCATGATTCCGTGAGTCTATGTAAAATTGTCTCCGTATTGAATTGATAAGTTTTTTTTTGTTGATCAGCATTATGCAATGGCTGGGCTTAAAACATGCTTGGTTATACATTCCCAAGATCCTACTGCTGACTATCTTCTAAACTGTAAGATTGGAACTTCTCGTATCACAATCAACAACCACCTTTCGGCTGTTAGGCTGGAAACTACTAAAGTGTGTTTTTAACTCCCTTTACATTTCCCTATCCGATGCTGAGATTCAATTTTATGCAGTTTTGACTATGGATAAATTATGCCCTATAATTGCAGATGTTGCTTGAACCTTTCAATCGGCTGAAGCAAGCAGATACTCAGCTTAATATGTCCCAAGGTGTACTCGAAGGGGTGGGTATGTAACAATTGTTTTTATTATTTGGTGCGCTTGCATCTGAAATGCATGATTTTCCTCAGTTATGCTTTTACAATGGATGATTTCTCGTGCATTTCTGTTACACAATTTGGCAGGTGCTGGTGGAAGAGCTTGGGGTGCTCCCTGGCATGGACTCCATATTTTCAGCCTTAGCACTTGAGAGGCTTGTAGGATTCTATGGGAGTATTGCTCAGAGAAACCAGCAGAAAGATAAATTTGATGTAATTGTATATGATGGTATAAGTACTCAAGAAACTATACGGATGATTGGTGCAACTAGCAAAGCAAGGTTAAAACTCTCTCTCTCTCTCTCTCTCTCTCTCTCTCTCTCATGATTTTCATGCAATCACATGGATCTCCACAGATTGTACTTGAAATATTTGAGGAACTTTGCTGAAAGGACTGATCTTGGAAGATTGGCTGGTCCCTCTCTCTTGAGACTTGTGGATGAAGCTATCAGTTTGAGCAATAGTGGTTCCCGTCTGAATGGGAAAATGAGTGCAGAAATTTGGGACAATCTGGAACAAACTCTGGAGGTATGGTGGTAGCCATTTCATGTTGTTTCCAATGATAATGTAAGTCGATTAATATTTTTATTGGTTGTCTCCTGTAGAGAGGATCTTCTGTCTTTGAGGAACCAAGTAGATTTGGTTGCTTCCTTGTGATGGACCCAAACAGTCCAACTTCCGTGACCTCTGCATTGCGTTATTGGGGTTGTGCAATCCAAGCTGGCGCACAGGTTTCTGGTGCATTTGGTATTGCATCACCAAATTCTTGTGAAGAATCAATGGAGACAGTCATGAAGAAATTTTCACCATTGCCTTATTCTCTCATTCCACCCCTCGCACCAGGTCGCTCTCCAGATTGGAATGAGATAATGCTGAACGAGATCGGTGAAGGTGCAAAAGAACTTCTCTCTGCACAAACAAACCATAACATCCCTATTGTGCCTTCCATCCGGTTTGATCCTGCCAACAAATCAGTGACTCTCCTTATGCCAGGATTTGACAAGTCAGAAATTAAGCTATACCAAGTATGTCTGCAATTTCGTACGTGTTGCTTTTTAACTCCTTTTATGGTACTAAATGGTAGTTAAGTGCGTCCAGCTAGAATTGATTATTTCTACAAATCTCTATTAACCATCCTAGTATTGGAAAGAAGGTGAAACGATTGGATTACAATCTTCACATAGTAAAACTGGAGAAAGGGAACCTTTTATGGTATATAGGTCATTAAAAGTCTATACAGAAAGAACTTTATGTGATGAATCATGATTTAGAGGGGCAAAATAATTAAGGAAAGATGGGAATGTAATATACTTTGGAAATATTTCATTGTCATTTGGAACTACTATGAAGTAGCACATCCAGAGCCTATTGTAAGACAGTTTTGTGTTCAAATGAGTTGTAGGCTTGACAGATCAAACATTCTTATTTGTTTCAGTCATCCAGCAACAACTGATGTAATAGTAGATGAATTATTTGTATTAGTATCTGGTATGCTTTTTAGCAGTGTGTAATTGTCAAAGCTTGCTTTTTTACTGGATGAAAATGCAAATTGCAGAAATTGTCTACGTTGCGTTTATGCGAGTGTATGTGCATTTTGTTGTCTTCTTTTAACATATAACAATTATTATTTTCAAAATTTGACAATTGCAGTTCAGGGGAGGATCAGAGTTGCTGGTGGAAGCAGGGGATCAAAGACGTGTCATCCATCTGCCATCCCAAATTCAGGGAAAGGTAGGAAGCGCCAAGTTTACTGAAAGAAATCTTGTAATCACTATGCGGTAGTGTTAAGCATTATTTCTTGCCTGTCGAGGGGGGAGGGTGGGGAGAGGGGGAGAGAGAGAGGGAGAGAGAGAATGTCATGAACACTGTAAGATTGCTTGTAATTATTGAAGACAATTGCATTGATTTCTTTCAATGGGAGATGCTCTCCTCCATATTGTTCAAAACTCCATTTTGTAGACTTAGAATGGGGCCACAATGATGATCTGAATCATTCACTTGTGGGACTCATAAAGAAGATTATCCGTGCAAAAATTCAATTTGGTCGAACATTAATAAGTACACGAACAAATCACGTTTTGATTTAGAAAAGTGACGATTTAAGCTTTAATTGTCCATTTTAAACTAAAACCATCCATTTTGTAAAATAAAAGGCGATTCGTTCATGTAATTATCGATGTTCGATGAAGCTGAACTTTTGTATGGATGAGGTCCACAAGATAAACGGTTTGGACTATTGTTGTGGGCCATCCCAAGCCCACAAAACGAATTCTAGAGGGATATGGAGGGAAAACCCTATGAAGGGGAGCTCCTTCCTCTTTCCATTGTTCAATTGTTTTATTAGTCAAATCCCCATGTAAAATGCTTATAAAGCATTCAAACACGATTAGAGTGCAACGGTTAAGATATGAATTGGCAAGTTCTTTCGAATTGGCTACAATTCTGGGCAAGTTTTGCAGGTCTTCTCCTGCTTCGGCAGTGGTATTCATAATAGATTCATGACAAACTTTGAACACTTTTACAATTTCAATTTGCTCTTGATGCCCACAAACAATTGTCGCAATTAAGTAAAACTGGAATTTCTGTTTTCCCTTCCTCTTTGGACAGGGTGATCGTACACTGCATTCAAATTTTCTGTTGTTCCTCTTCACCGGCACAGTGGATGAGCCACCATTTTTCGGCTTGACATACCAGTCCCTAGCTTTAGTTTGGTGAACTTTCTAGTTTGGGTTGGAAACACGGGCTGCTGGTGGGGCCGTGTCCATTCTCCCTCTTCTTCTCCCTCTTCTTCTGCTTTACTACCATTCTCCCTCTTCTTCTCCCTCTTCTTCTGCTTTACTACCGGAATAAGGAACCTTAGAATTTACCCAGGCAACAGTTACCGTAGGGCATGTTTGATTAATGGACTAAATTAGTGGGATAAAGATTTGGCGTCACATGGGTGTCGCATGTTTTTTAGTTTGTTGTCAGTTGCCAATTTTAGTAACTAAATTATTTCATTTGGATGAATTATGCCTAATATGGAGGATTAACTTAGGAATAATTAATACGAAGGGGAGTGGAATTGCGGGGATGAAATTGCTTATTTACTAAATTTAACGCTTAAAATATTTATCTCTGTCCAATTATTTACCTCATGCTAATTAAATATAAAAATAATTTTATGATATTACTTTTCCTAATTCTATTTATAATCTTACGGTATATCTTGTTCCTTATAATTATACCTATAATTTTTTCATAACTCGCCTTTCATTTCATTTTTTATCCCATTTGTTTCATTGTATAACTCATTCTCTTTATCCGTGGCATAAAAAATTCTCTTAAAACATGACCATAGAGAATGTGTAAACAGATGGAACAATATTTTTATTTTTATTTTTTTTTTTTTTTGCACCTTGTCCATGGATTAAAAATCAGATTGGATTACAACCCTTCTAATTGAACACTGATTAAGATCATTTCCTTTTTATTGATTTAACTGAACTGTTGAGTGTTGACTATATATTGTACAAAGTTAAACACAAAACTATATAAAGAGGATGTTGAAGTATACAACTGAAAAATGAAATCAAATAAGAGAGAAGTAAGAACGAAGAAAACCCTCATGCTTCCAACTTCTTGTCTTCCCCTGTTTGTGCACTGACCCGACCCCTCAGTTCTTCAAAAGCCTTCATGCTTTCTGCATCAAATCCTCCCGCAAACTGAAAACAAGCAAAACACTTCGCTCACGATTTGCAAAAGATTGCAGTTTTTAATGTTTCAGAGGGAAAATGATTTTTTTTTGTACAAAATGGGATTTGGAAACAGTTGGTTTCTCAACATTTTTCAGTTGGTTTCTAAATTCACTGAATTTTTCCGGTATTATATCACTGAAAAACCTGCAACTAGGGGTGCAAATGGGTTTGGGCTTTCACAAGCATAAAATAAATTATGATGTTCGAGGGCTTGAGCTCAAATAAAATTAGTTATTCTTGTTTGGGCTCAGCTCATTTAAAAATGATTATGTTTGAGCTCAACTCGAATAACATCAACAAGCCAACTCGAGTTCGAGATTACATTAAAGCTTTTTATAACGGATCAATTTGACAGAAATCCTAGATTTTATAAGAGTATCTATACATGCCCTTAAAGGAGCTTAACAAGTTTGTATCGAGTGTCGAGTTATTAAATGAGCTACACAGCCTATGCAAGTCGAGCCGAACTTATATTAGTCGAGCTCGTTTAATAAATGAGCCTAGTTTTGAGTTTATGAGCATCCTGTTTATTAAACAAATCAAACTCGAACGAGCTTTAACCAAGTCAAGCCCAAGCTGTTCATGAATAGCTTGATTCATTTGAGCCTCTACCTGCTACGGAATTGACACACAGAAAGACTAAAGCCGGCACTTTCTCAGAAGAGGTTTTTATGATTTTAGTTGCTCTCTCTGTCTCTCTCTCTCTCCAATGCATAGTTAAGTAGACATTTATATGACATTGTTATCTGTACCTGCAGAACATTCCAACTTAAATCAACAGAGATGAGCTGAAGTTGGAATTTACCTGATGAACGCGGAAAGCAAAGCGCACGCCTTGCAAAAGCAAGAACTCCCTGTTTGGTTCCTTCTCAGTTCCACCCATTGCATCAAGTTCTGACGCTACACGTTTCATGTATTTCCTCGCCAGTTGCACCGACGATAGCTTGATCTGCAAGGAGAAACACGTTCAATCGCAGTTGTATAGCAGCAAATATCTACGAGTACTCATACTCATCATGACATCATTTTTGCTGAGAAAAAAGGATTGGAGGGGCAACCACTAGTAGCCCCCTCCAATCACTACATCTTAATTACATACAGATGTGAATGTAGTTCCCGGGTCACAATTTTAAAAGCATTACACATTATATTTCCTAAAGCAATTTGATAGCACTGATAATGATTTTCTTGACTTGGAGTTACTATGGTAGAGTCATTTAGTAAATTGGCAGATGTCCTTGAGTACAAGCTTGTATTATTGGTGAAAAGTGCAAGTTACATTTAAGCATCGCAAAGTTTGTATCATCTCATCATCTGGTTTTGAAGCATACCTTGCCTACAATGCCAGAATCCAGTAACCAATCAACTGGAATTCCAAATTCTCTATATCGCGAAATAGCCATGTCCCTTGTACGCAAGAGGGCATACACACTCTGTTCGACCCTGAAGATTGAAAATAAACATGTGGGAACCAACAGCAATTTTAAGTTCACAGACAAGAAGGATAATTTCCAAAACTAAGCTTATGAGCATGCAAAATCTGAAGGCACCATAAGATAACACTAACTTTTGGTTCTTCAAAAGGCCAATTAGATTGCTAAGAATAGAAGGGCCAATTCTTTGCTTGTCACAATTAGTAACCTTGGTCTGTTTGGTATTATTTTTGTTTTCATCGTTTTCGTTTTCCATTTTGCATTTTCAATTTTTTATGTTTTCGAAAATATAAATAACAAGATGTTCAAAAACACTCATCATTTTCATTTTTGTGTAAACAGTTTCCAAGAATTTGATAGCATACCAGAAAAAAAGTGGATTGTTTTCAGACAATTTCCCAATAGAAATGTTTTTGGAAATAATTCGCCAAACAAACTTCCACTTGGTTTCTAGAAAATTAAAACAAAAAACAAAAACGATCCCAAACTGGTTTGGTTTTCCAGAATCTTCTCTCACCCATTTCGGATGCATATTTTCCCAAGAAAGGGAGGGAGGGACCTTCCCAAAGTATCTAGCCATTTTAGTGCTCTATATCAACTGATATAAACATGCATGAGAAGAGAATACATACTTTTCAAGCAACTTGTACATTTTCTTCAAAGCAGTATCGCAAGGGAGTTTGGGATCATCATCAAAAGAGGCCACTTGCTGCTCCAGCTTTGCCAGGTCCTGATATTCGAAGGCTGCTTCTCTTAATGCATCTGCTTTCCCTTCAGGCCAATCAAAGTGCTTGAGGACTGCTCGTTCATCAACCTTGTGAATTAAAGATATAAGCTTGAGAAGACAGATTATAGACAGGCCTGAATTACATGATGCGGCTAAGGAAATTCTCGATGGTTTGTTAGCTAGTTATATCGACTACATGTGCCCACAGTATTAGATAAATCGAATTAAAGCAAGACTAGACTGCATATTTTGGAAAAATTAGTTCTTGCTTGATGAGAAAGGTTATACTTGTGACCTAATCTGAACTTTGTCAAAATAAACTTCTTGTATTCACCAAAAAAGAAAAAGAAAAATCCTGTGTTCTAAGACCACTGCCTAGAGAATGAATTCCATGATTTGTTAAATATGTAATTCTTTGAAAAATATGCTGACAGCTTGTCCTTTTCATTCTGAAAACATAACTGTTTCAATTAACTGTATGACTAACTCATTTCAACTAATGATGTCTAAGCATACCAAGAAAGAAAGCTCCTCATCCAGCCAGTTCACAAATGCAACCAAATCCTTTATGTTGGTAAAGGATGCAGCTCGGACTTCAGTTGCCAGAGACTGCACAAAATCACCTTGAGTTTCCACATCAGCTTTCACCTGGATCCAGAGAAGACAGCATTAATCTATCAAAATATGGAAAAAGCTATTGTCCTCAGAATGTGTGATTTTAACTGCCATATAGGGAAAATGATTCGTACAGCTAACAGGAACGATGATCTGTTCTCAATCTCCCCAATCATGTTGCTCCTAGCATCTGCTGCATTAGATGTGGAAGATACTACCGATGATGTATCCTTCTTAGCCTCACGTTTCATCAGTGATTGGTAAAATTCAACAAGTTCAGGAGCCCGGTGAACTTTGTCACCACTCCCTGCCCCTCTTGTTATGCTTCCTGGTGGAGGAGGTGGACGAGGTGGTCCACCACCAGGTGGGGGTGGGGGTGGTGGGACACCTGGTGGAGGAGGCGGCATAGGTGGAGGGATTGGTACCCCACTTGAAGGATTAGTATTTGCACCAACTGGAGTACCTCCAGATGACGTAGGGGGTGGCCTAGGGACCCGAGGAGGTCTCTTCTCGATATGCGCAAATTGCATCCTGCTCACCACTTGAGAATCTGCTGTCTTGCCATCATTGGATTGGTCACTCGTGTCAACAGAGACAACTACTTTCTCCTTCAATTGAGCAAGTTTTGGTGGCAAACCGATGGGTTTCTCCCTCTCTGTCTTGGCTCTAGACTCGACAAAGCTAGGATTTAATTTTGAATTGTCGCCAAACCTTACTGCTCTTGCTTGCTCAGCTTTTTCCTTGATCTGCTTCTCCCTCTCCAAAGCTAATTTATGCCGGTCTTTATATGCAGGGTACTTTTCATCTAAAACCCCCTCAACTGATTTAGACATCAATTGGAATGATGCGGCAACTGTGTTCAGAGAGTCACCAGAAGAAACCTTTGGAGTTTCAGGAGATTCAAAAGCTTCCTGCTCTGCCTTTCCAAATGTAGTGATGGCTACGTTATCACTTGCATTCCTCAACATCAGCGCTTCCAGTGGACCCCTTTGTCTATGGCTCATGCTAGCCCTGCTAGGAGAGCTTCCCCCAAAGGATCTAGCTGGTGATGAAAGAGTGCTTGAATCATCTTTGCTTTTACCCCACTTCTTCAGTTTTTGAATTAAGCTTGGCTTTTTACTGACACTGCTATATCTACTTGAGAAACTGTCTATAGAAGCATTGTCGAAATCATCACTTCCTGGTGATGATGGGTGAGAAAAGTTGCTTTCAACATCCGTGTCCCCTTGGCCACGTTCTGATCCTGCATATTCCAACATCAGCTGTTTAGCCTTCTCTTGGGATCTTGGGCTCAAACTTTTGTTGAGATCCCGAGCTGAAGTTTTCCCAGAAGGCGTCTGGTAGTTGCGCAGCTCAAACCTCAAACATGCATTTACCCAACGAAGGTACACTAGCTCCTCTACTTCACTGAACCTATTCATTTGCAGTCCCTCAACCTGCTTTAAAAGATCTTCATTTGTGTGTCTCAAATTATTGACCTCCTCTCTCACCCTGGCAACCATTTCAGTCTGCAGCAGCATGAACCAAAGCATATTAGGATTGAACATAAGTACATAACCAATTACATGCACATGCCAGAATCCAAATAGTTCTGATGCATCAATTTGCTAGTAATTGCATTATCTTCAAAAGGTGATTTTGAAAAAATCTAAGGATGGCGGTTGCCAAATTTATGACACTATTTTTTAGGTACCAAGTACACACTAAATGTCTCACACAACCCCTAGTACTAGAAGTTTCATGAACAAAAATATGAGAAAGAGCAAAGTTGACGACTAGGCATCAGGCATAAAGTAATTGCAGCACGGATTCAGATAAGCCCATATGAGTACATGAATGTGCAAGACAGCACTTAAGACTGACTCTAACCTCTGTCATATTAGAGAGGGATGCAATTCTGGCCTCAGCAGCATTCAGTTTAATGGCCAACTCTCTCTTTTCATGCTGAAGCTCTTTGTTCTTCCTCTTGAGCTCCACCACCTCCACTTCTAATTCCTTCACAGCTTTAAGCTTCTTCTCAAGTTCCACATCTTTCTTGAAAGCTTCTTCCTCTTTCGTTTGGAGACCACTCACTTGTTGCTTGAGCAACAATAGCTGGCCTTTCGTCTGATTTGCTTCGATCTGAATCTGCCTCTGCAGCTCCTGGATCTTATTCCTAGCCACCTCCAGCTCTCTTTTTGCAGAAGCTCCCTGAGACACCTCTTCCTGAAGCTTTTTCCTCTCAGCCTGCAGGGAATTGATGGTGATGTTCAGCATGTCAATCTCAGCTGTCTTAATTTTGAGCTGCCTTTGCAATTCAACAATTTCTGATTCCTGCTCTTTCAAACCATAGTACTCGAGCAATTCACCTTCTAGCTTCACTTCCCTCTCCTCTAATTCCTTAACTAAATTGCGCAGCCGTTCCAGTTCACTTGCATTATTTGCCATCTCAATCTCATAAACTTTGTCTTTCTCCACTTTAGAATCCTCCTCGGTATGATACTTGTCACTGGCTAAAGGAAAATCAATCTCCCCAGACAAAAGATCTTCAAACTCAGGTAAAATCTCATCTTCACTATCAAGTGAGTTACTCAGAGCCGGGTTTATTATGCCACTAATCAATTTAACCTCTTCTTTCTCCTCTTCCTCTTCCTCCTAAAAAGTGTACATATAAATTACCTTGTTAATATTCAAACACAAGAACAAATTAAAGAATAATAGAAAATCATCACAACAGAATGAATAACAAGAAAAGGCACTTAAGATACCACAAGAAAGGCATAATCACATCCTGATACTCACATCCTGTTCTTTGAGGCTATCATTAGAATATGTAATTTGCTCTTTATCTTCCCCTTCACTTCGAGGTTGTTCAATGGATAACTCACCATTTTCTGAGACCCACAAAACATCAGTGGCATAGGATAGAACAAGATGAAGTCCAGAAGAAAAGCAGAACATAATATAGTCACAAACAACTAAGCCGTCAACGCTCACAAAAACAGAACTCTCAACACTGAATAAAGCTATTGTTAGTAATAAGCAATAGAATTGAATAAAATATGTACAAGTCATAGAATTTGAAGTACCTGAAGGCTTAATTACAGAGGCCGATGACCTTGAGGTTTTGACATTGATCTGCTTAGCTGCATATGCTGCAATAGAAGCAGCAACCAGAAAGCCTAACCTAAGTATCATGTAGATTTAGGAATTGTTGATAGGAAATACTCGGCCTTCCTCTCATCTACATAAAGAACCCAGTTCTCAAACACTCCCATTTCTCCACAACCCCATAGCTCATAATTCAAGCCATCCTGCCACTTGTAATGAAACAGGAGCAACCCACAGTTGATAATTTCCCGAATCAATTATTGGGACAATTATGAGACAGTCCTGCAATAAACCCAGATTAGGAAAGTAATAACTATGAAGATTCAATAGCCATATCAGGTTAGAAGTATCTTCACACAATCTGCACCATCAAGTTAGAAGGATTTTAGACCCTTCAATGGAGAAAACAAGCTTTATGCAAAGAATGTCTAATAAATGAAGTTCCATCACAAGGTTCACCGGTGTGGAAAAAAAAAAACTAGTGGCTATTCTCTCTCCAAAGGGATTGAAATTCTCCAAATGGGTGGGTGAGTGGGTCTAACATGTTCACTCATTTCTTCAGAAGAATATGTATAGTTAAAGAATCAAATATACAGACTGAATAAGACTCGAGCGACTGTAAATCTTGACAAAATCATGGCCCCCTAGGTTTTTTGCCTTCTTGATTAAGATCTATTTTTGCCATGGTGCGCCGTTTTGGAGTGAAAAGAGGGGGGAAGATAATTTTCTTGTCTCTAATGCCATAAAAAGAACGAATGCATGCATATCTGTTGCCTATCCACTAATTGGTTGGTGTTTGTCCACTCATTCTTGGACTGACAGAACTCTTACCTTAGATTGATCAAGACCCAAAAGTCAAAAATACCCACCACTCCTATCGGTCGGATCAATATCACCCTTCACTGAATTTTGGCAAAATTACCCTAGATTGTGCCCTCAACTTTTAATAAATAAATAATTATAATTTATATTAAATGTTTATTTATTATCTCTTATTTTAAAAATCTAACAAATATGAATCATTATACTCTTATTATAAAATTTATCGTATAAGAGTACTAGGTGGAATAACTACATGATACTTTAAAAGCGTCAAATAATTACTCATAAAATTTCACTTCATATTTTCTTAGAAAAGAAAATAACAAGATATCCTCATCATATATTTCAATGAGTTGGACTCTTGAATATATTTTTGATTATTAAAGTGTTATTTTTTTGTATGACTAACAAATTTGATAAGTTCCATAATAAATACAATTATAAAAATATATTTCAGTCTATTAAAATTATGGCACCATGCTTGAGGGGGACAACACGCCACCCTTGATTGTCCTTGTAATGTAAAAAGAATAAGAAAAGGCAAGAAAAATATCTAACTGTCAAAAAATAAGAACTAGGGCTTATTTATTATTCTGTATAGGATTAGATATAATAATAGGAATTAGTAATATTTGAAATCTCACATGTTTTTTTATATACTAAAAAATTTTGGATGAAATTATGTATACAGTGAGAAATTTGATTTATATTTGGCTATAGTGGGATAACGAATAGAATAAAAGTTGTAAAATTATTTCTGACCGTTAGATGATAAGAAAAAAAAAATTTGGAGCCTGATACTAATAATGCCAATGAGGCATGATATTTTTAATACCATAAAT
>JAULJZ010000024.1:7013518-7032121 GCA_032270985.1 Heliamphora pulchella
TAATATTATTAGATGTATGTATATAATATCTCTAGATAGGCCCGTTAGCTATAAGGGCCCATTAGGGTTTTGCTGTATATATCTCTGTAATTATTATATATAGTGGACCTCTCCAATTTGAGAGGCTAAGCTTTCTAATAATCAATTAAGCTCTCTTAACACTCAGGAGCTCCTTAGGGTGTTTGAGGACGACTTCAATTGTAAGCTATGGGGATGGATATTGTAAAGCTTCGGGCGGCTCTAAAAAATTTGGAGCTAGAGCTAGTCCCGCAGACTAAGAGTTAGACCTACCTTAAAGGTGCGAAGTTTTTTGCAAATCGCTCCAAAAATCCTATCTTGGGCAGCTAAAGCGAGACACGTACATAAAGCGAGTGATCAAGGAGTTCATCTCGGCCAATCCGACCTATAGTGACGAAGGGAAGTACTTCGAAGGGCTGAGGATTTCATGGATCCAGTTGGTTCGAACTACTCCCATCAAAGTTGAGCCTCACCAAGGGGATGCTTCATGACTACTCCATTCTCAGTAAGGATAAAAGCATTGGATCCTCCTAGGAGCTTTTCCCTACAAAAGTTCTCTTCCTATTATGGAAGGATAGACCCCCACACCCACATTAGTAATTTTAGACAAATGATCATGTTGTGGAGTGGAAACGATGACTTGATGTGCATGGTGTTCCCTTTAAGCTTGAGAGAAACAAGCCTAAGATGGTTCAGTAGGTTCCCAGCAGGCACGATAGATAGTTGAGAAGAATTATCCAGCGCCTTCGTGGCGCATTTTGTCACAAAGATCTCGAAAGAGATTGATGATCTTTTGGTCCTATGGAGGGAACGAAAGGAGTTATTGCGGGACTACATGTAGATGTACGACTAAACATGCAATGACATTGAGCACTGCAATGAAGAGTTAGTAGTGGCTTTCTTCAGGCATTGCCTCGTGCCGAGAAGTTGTGCGTTTCCCTGACAAAGAAGTCGCCTAGAGGAGTCTTGACCTTAAGATCAGGCTAGAACAGCACGTGAAGGTAGAGGAAGACGCCGGATAGCCCGAGAATGACGAGGGTGGGTCTAGTCCCAGGAGACTAACAAGAAGTCCAAGAAGGATAGAAACGACTGCTTGGTCAAACTGGTGGCCAAGGTATGCAACCCTAGGGAAGCAGTCAACACCGTCTTTAAAAAATTGATCTATTAATTTTACCCTAGATCAGAGAAAGGCCAACATCTTCGTCTACGCGGTCGTCAAAGGTTTCCACTTGCACCTCTGGATTCGTCTTGATCTCCTCTTTCTCATGATGATTTTGGTGCATTTTTTTGAATCCATCTAACACATTATCTCTGATTTTGGTTTCTCTCAATTTAGAGCCCTAATTTCTCGATTTTCAAATTGGAGGTTCAATTGATGCTTTTCATGCTTCAAACCCATAAGATTAGTCTCCAAACTACTAGTTTGGGTCTGATTTGATGGTGATTTGGTCTTTGATTGCTGTTCAGAGGGTTAATTGAAGCCCTTTTTTTTGGTTCAAGATCGTAGTTCGCACGCAACCCTTTTTGGTTACTCATGTCACGACTTGCGATCGAAGCTGAGGCCTATTTTTGATTGATACCCTTTAATTCAAAGCTGAAGCCCTTTGATTCGTCTACAGTTCAAATTGCGATCGAAGTTAAGCCTCTTTCTAATGGAAGCCGTATCCCATTAATTTGCATTGCGATTGAAGCTGAAGCCCTTTTCTGATGGAAGCCACACCATATTGATTCACGTTGCTATTTGCAATCTGAGTTCCCACAAAGTTTTTAGGTTGCGATCTGCCTGATTTGGTATGCTTTTTTATTCGATTTAACTCGAAGATGGTTTGTGGTCCTTGATCGGGTTCGATTCGACATCTAGGTTTCTCAATTTATTTAGTTCATGACCTGTTTGGCTTTCGCCTTGTTTGATTGGTTGCTCAATTGCTTTCCTCTTGTTATTTTACTTGCTCATATTATTTGTTGGGTCCTTTGCTATGGCCGAGGATAAATATATGATTTTAAAAAAATGATGAGTTAACGATATGTGTTATATGTAAGCGCCTAAATGGGCTGTATTATTTGGCTTTGGGCACATGCGTATAAAGTTTTTCTCAGGGGGAAGAGATAGTTGAGTTACATTACCAATCTTTCTCTCGTATAGCAGGATTCTAAACTTGTAAATTAGGAATGTACGGATTTGATGGTTATGGGTTGGTTATGGATCAGTTTGAAGCCTTATACTGCCACTACAGTGGAATTTTGTGATCCGTCAAATAAAATTTGGGATTCTTTTGTTGACTCTTCTAACCAAAGTAATGGCCCTGGGTCTATGCGCTTTATGAGCAAATTTTCACTAATAAGGTATCTAGTAAATCTCTACTGAATATTAGAGTAATTTGAAGAGTCTTTGGGATCGGTTGTTGCAACATCAACTTTTTACCACTGATTTAGTGTAGTAGAGGTATCATTAGGACTTTATGGTTGCCTATCTTCTTTTTAGTTTGGATCTTGACCTGTAGGGATTCAAAGATCAGATTCTTTCAAGTGAGATCTTACCTATTGCTGCTAATGCCTATTCTCGACTACTATGTTCTTTACTAGGGCAATCATCAATTGTTCCCAGTCCATCCCCACCTATTTCCAAGTTTTTTACTTTTGTTTCACAGAATGGTAGTCATTGCACTATTTGAGGTGGCCGTATAGATCATGGTTCTTGTGGTGGTTCACGTAGTGGTGGTCTTTCTATTGGTCGTACTGTTGGCGCAAGTATGGTAAACCCAGCTTTGCTAATTTGGTTACGGAGAAATTTCACAAACCCAATCTTTCATCTCTTCTGCACCTTTTAGTCAGGTAGCTTCTTCAGATGCTCACAATGCACTCATTACTCAATTTTGTACCTAATTTTGTGATTTTGTTCAGATATCGCACTCTGCTTATCCTATTGCTTTTATTGCTACTTTATCAAACTCAGGTAATATTGCATGTGCTGCTACTTCGCCTCTATCATAGGTTCTCGATTTTGACGCTAATTCCCACATGTCTAGTAATCCCTCTTTTTTTCTAATATGGCTTGCACTCATCATCATATTATCTTATTCGATGGTTCATCTTGTCCAGTTCACGGATGTATATTTCATTCTAGTTCATCCTTTCCTTAGCCATGAGACTTTATGTTCATAACTTGTCGTTCAATTTGCTTTTTGTGTGTCAGTTAACTAAAACCCTACAGTGTTCGATAATGTTTTCCCCATCTTTTTGTGTTTTTTAAGACCTCTAAACCAAGAAGATGATTGGTTCAAGACATGAGAATGGCATCTATTTTTTTGGATATTAATCGCCAGCTTAGCACCACTTCCTCTGCCTTGAGTGCTTCTGTTTCTGCCCTTCAGTGGCATCTCTGCATGGGGTCATCTGCCTTTGGTCAAGATGAAGTTTTTTATTCCATCTTTGAGTTCTATATGTTGTTTTGAGTATGAAGCTTGTTAGCTCAACAAACATCACATTAGTTTTTTTCTTAGTAGTAGTCATGATTGTAAGTTTGAGTCTTTTGATCTTGTCCATACAGATAGTTGGGATCCTTCCCGTACTTCTAGGGTTAGTGGATACTTCTATTTCGTTATCTTTGTTGATGATTTTTCTTGTATGGATTTTTTTGATGAAGCAACGATTTGAATTACCTTAAGTGCTCTTTAAGTGTTATAATGAAATTATTACCCAACTTGTAAAGCATATCGAAGTTTTTTGATTTTTTGATATGATAATGCGTTAGAATACATGTAGTTGACTATTAACCTTTTTTGTGTTGATTGTAGTATCATTCATCAGACTAATTGTGCTCATACCTCTCAGCAGAATGGTATGATCGAGCGTAAACATTGTCACTTATTAGATGTTGTATGTACTTTGCTATTGCACATGCAAGTATCAAAACACTTTTAGAGTGACGCTATTCTTACTGTTTTGTTAAGTGATGTTCTTACTGCTTGTCATTTCATTAATCATATGTCTTATGTTGTTCTTAACCAGAAGTGTCCTTTTCCCTTACTATATCCCGATTCTTCTCATTTCTCCTTCACTCCTCAAGTCTTTAGCTGTGTTGCCTTTGTTCATGTTCTCTTATCTGTTGTCGTGTAAGGAGGAGCCGGCTTCTCCTACTTTACTCGTACTGCTTTCTTTCCATGAGCCGATACCATCTAACCACACTTTGCTTTAGCGATCTCAAGATAGGTTTGTTCTCCCCTTTGGCCAAACATCATTATCTTCCTCATCTAAGGTTTCTTCTCCATCTCCCTCTTCTCCACCGAATGATGACTTATCCATTGCCTTGCGCTGAGGTAAATGTAGTTGTACTCAATATCATGTTGTTCATGTATTATGATACAGTTCATCAATTATGGACTGCATTGACACAGATGCATGCACATGCCCGTAATGATGCTCGCATCTTTGAATTTTATCAGGATATTTCTCATGCCTCCCAGAGGCTTTAGGTTTCGCCGTGGCTTAATTCTTTGGGTATTTACAGTCTCGATGGGAAGAGTTGGCCCAATATGAGCCATTAAGTGATTTTCCAGCCGAGGCAACTTCTATAATGGTTAAACGGCTCGTGCATCAACATACATATCAATTTTTAATGGGGTTAAAACCTGAATTTGAGTCCCTCCGCATTCAAATTCTAAACACCTCACCTATGCCTTCTTTATATGAATCCTTTGCTACTATTGATGGTGAGGAGCGTCGACGTCGGTTACTCCAATCCTCTCCTTCCCCGCCTCTGCACCCTTTGCTATGCTTGATCAGATGGCTCTTGCTGCTACTTTCGGATCTCATACCTTGACTAGCGAGGTTATTTCTTATCATTGTGGTAAAATGGGACACATGAAGGCTCGTTGCTTCAAACTTCACCCCGAATTAAAGCAACGCATTGCTCGAAATTGTGCCTCTGGTTCTAAGTCCTCGCACACTGCTGCCATTGCCGAGCATGTTGCAAGTTCTGAGCCTCCTCTCTTGCCTAACTTTAGCCGTCTCCACACTCAGATTGGTCAGCTTCAAGAGTAGCTTGGATCCCTCAATGCTCGGGCTTAGGGTATCGCTTATACTCCCACTGCTATGTTGGCCTCAGGTATTCCCACTGCTTTATATGTTTGGTCTAACACACGTACTTGAGTTCTGGATTCTGGAGCCAATGATCTTATGACTGGTGAGCTGTTTTTATTTTCTGCCTCTGTCATTTCTACAAATCACACTGTTTGCCTTGTTGATGGCTCCATCTCAACTATTCGTCATAAGGGTATTGTGTCTTTATCTCCTGGTATTACCCTTAACTCTGTTCTTGATGTTCCTAATTTTGTCTTTAACCTCTTATCTGTTAATCGTCTTGCTAAGAATCTTCATTGTGCCGTTATCTTCATTGTTTGCTTTAGAACCTGAGTTCGAAGAAGATTTTTGTCAAGGGATATGAGCTTGATGGGCTGTACTACTTTGGGGAGCCACCTCTCTCCAGTCTTCAAGCTTTTGTCTTGCTGAAGTCTTCATCCTCTGTTTTTTTCCTCCAGACCTTTAATCTTTGGCGTGCATGTTTAGAACATCCAAACTTTCAATATTTGTGTTTGCTATTTTCGTTTTTGTTGAAGGTATGTAAAAGTCATTATTTTCACCTATGTAGTGTGTGAACTTTCTAAACATACTCGTACTAATTATATTCCACGTATGCATCATATGTCTCGTAATTTTTTATCTTATTCATTTGGATGTATGGAGACCCTCCCCGGTTGTTGCTTTGTTTGGACATTGTTATTATGTGACTTTTATTGATGGCTATTCTTGTTGCACATGGGTGTATTTACTAAATCGAAAATCTAATATGTTACCCAAATTTGTTCAAGTTCTCCAAATGGTCGAAACCCAGTTTAATGTTGTTGTTCATCAAATACGTTCTGATAATGGTGGTGAGTACATTTTTATGGCTTTCGTTCTCACCTTAGTCAGTAGGGTATCCTCTAACAACTTACTTGCCTCTATACTCTCGAACAGAATGGTGTCGCAAAACGTAAAAATCGTCATATTATCTCTGTCGTCCATTGCCTCCTTTGTGACATGCATGTACCAAAGTCTTATTGGCATATGGTGTCCTTACTGTGGTTTATCTCATTAACCGCACTCGTAGTCAAACTTTATATGGTTTAGCTCCTCAGGTTTTTTAGCTCGATCGTACATTATTTCCCCTTCTCCCTAGGGTGTTTGGGTGTACCTATTTCATTCAGAATCGAAACCCATCTCATACTAAATTTGATAATAAATCTGTTCGATGAATCTTTTTGGGTTATTTCGCCATGTGCAAAGGTTATCATTGCTATGATCCCGTGTCTCGCCATATGTTTTAGTCCCTTGATGTCACTTTTTGTGAGGTTATTCCTTTTCACAGCCTTATGTCTGCCTTACAGGACTGCCCCTTTTACTTCCATGGTGGATCTCTTCCCGAGTGCTCGTCTAGTTCTCATTTTTAACTCTCCTTCAGTGACGACACCCACATCTCCCTCAGAACAAGGGCCTCCCGCCCCTTTGCAAACATACCCTCGTTGCCCTCGCCTTTAGCCTAATTTGCCAGAGATTTCTTTGGACATAGGTTCATGTATTTCCTCTCCTTCTCTTCGTTAACCTCCCCGTACTTGCAAACCCCTTCCTGTTAGGGTTGACTTAGCAGTACTAACCATCCTATCTTTCAATATATTCCTCATGATGGTCTTTCAGCTTCATGCCATACATTTCTTGACAAGATCACTTATGTGCCAATTTTCCAGTCTGTTTCTGAAGCTCTCTAGGATCCATAGTGGGGCACTGCCATGCAAACAGAGATGGATGCCTTAGAATCTAATTGTACCTGGGAACTTGTACCTTTACATGCTGCTGATAAGACTGTGCGGTGTAAGTGGGTCTTCAATGTGAAGTATTTAGCTGATGGTTCTATGGATCGATATAAAGCCCGTCTTGTGGCTAAAGACTTTACCTAGGTTCCCGGTAAAGATTTCAGTGCTACCTTTACCCCTGCTGCCAAATTGACTTCTGTTCGTCTACTTATATCCTTGGCCGCTTCTCATTGTTGGCCCCTTCACCAACTGGATGTCAAGAATGCCTTCCTTCATGGCAACTTACTTAAAACCATCTATATGGATCCTCTGTCGGGTTTTTGGGTTGAGGGGAAGTATTCTAGGAAGGTATGTCACCTCCGTAAGTCTCTTTACAGATTGAAATAGTCACTTAGGCCGTGATTTAGTCAGTCAAGTGATGTTCTCTTGTCTAAAGAGTTTACCCAATGTCACTTTGACCGCACATGTTTTATTCGTAGATGCCCTGATGATCATCGTATCATTTTATTAGTATACTTGATGACATTATTCTTACTGGAAAAGATACATCAGGCATTGCTCAGGTAAAACAAGATCTTGGTAATATTTTTGATATTAAGGATTTGGGTCCCCTCAAGTACTTCTTCGGCATTGAGGTTGCTCGTTCTTGTCGTGGGATATCTCTTTTACAGAGAAAGTACACTCTTGATCTTCTTCAAGACACTGGCATGTTAGGGTGTAGACCAGCATCTATTCTGATGGATCCTAATGTTAAGATTTTTGCTAAATCTGGAAAGTTACTTTCTAATCCATCTATGTATCAATGTATGGTTGGCCAATTGATTTATCTTATTAATATTATACCAGACTTGACTTTTGTAGTAAGTGTAGTCAGCCAGCTTATGCATGTCCCTCGTAAGGGTCATCTGGATGCAATTTTTTATATCTTTAGGTACCTTAAGACTTGTCCAGAACTTGGTTTATTTTTCTCTGCTGGTACTTAATCTGGACTTTCATGTTTTATTGATGCGGATTATGCTGGATCTAAAACTGACCGATGTTCTACATCTGGTTTGTGTACTTTTTATAGTCATTATCTTATATCGTGAAAAAGTAAAAAGCAGGCAGTTGTCTCACGATCTTCAGCTGAGAAAAAAAATATTCTCTATTATTTTGTGATAACAAGTCCGCTATTATGCTTGCTTTAGCTTCAATCCTTTATAAACGGACTAAACATATAGAAGTTGACATTCATTTTATTCGAAAAAACGTTTGAGTAGGCACTTTGACCCCCTCTTTTGTCTCTTAATTTGATCAGATTGCGGACATATTCACTAAGATAGTGAGATCATCTCTACTCAGGTCTTCAATTCTCAAGTTGGGTTTGATTGATTTTCTTTGTCCCAGCTTAAAAGGGAGTATTGGAAATAATATCCTTTAGGAAATTAGGATATCTGATTTTACGGCTATGTTATTTTTGATAATATTTCTTTTTTATATTGTAGATTCTTTTCATCAATATAAATACACCGATATCCCTCTTTGTTGGTAAGCCAAAATTACTGAATTCTTTTATTCTTTTCATACAACCTCTCAGATGTTATGGGTCCGATGACTTCTCATGGTCTTCAACATTATAGCTTCTGCTCATATGCAAATGTTTTGTGACAATTAGGTTGCCAATTTTATTGCTAATAATCTAGTAGTTGAAAAATGTAGGCTACACAACTTAAAACCCAGGTGTTAAGAAAATGAGAAACTGAGCCTTATAAACCGCACAGAGGGGGCTTAGACTGGGCGATGTAGGACAATTCAACACTCGTCTCATGAGCAAGCTAAGCATATTAAGGTTAACTGCCATTTTATTTGAGATTTACTGATGCAAAAGTGTATCGTCACTCCTTCTATTTGCTTAGAAGATTATCTTGGAGACATCTTTATTAAGCTTTTAGTTCGTATTTGTGATACCTTATCCCACATTGGTGGGAGATAAAAAATAAGTCCAATATATAATGAAACTTATGGGCTACTACTATAAATTTGGGCTTAAAGATTTCGGATAATGTTGTTAGGCTCTTTATTCAAGTTATTGGGCTAGTAATCCACTTGGTTGTTAAAAATGGTATCAGAGCCAACCCTCGTTCCCATGTTGGCTCCGTAGCGGTGTTGATAGAGAAGTAGAGGCTCCGAAGAGGGGTAGAAGCCCCGATGTTGTATACCTTGTGCATACTAATGGGCTGCTATCCACACCCTTACCAGGGGAAGAACTTAGGCCACGAGACAAGAACGTCGCGTATTTGCGTGGAGATTATTGTGACACCCCATCTCACATCGGTGGAAAATAAAAATACGTCTGATAAATAATGAAACTTGTGGGCTATTACTAATAACTTGGGTTTAAGCTTTTGGACCGTGCTCTTATGCTATTTATTCAAGCTATTGGGATAGTGGTCTATTTGGGTTGTTAAAGTATTTCTTTCCACCACTTATCTTCTAAGTTGGGCATATTTGACATCTATGCTTTAGCTTAAGGGGGATTGTTAGCATATTAGTTTTATTTTATTCCTTAGTTTTAAATGTATTATTAGAATTATGGCGTAGTGGATTTACTATAAATAGATGTGAGGTGAAAGGGGTTTATGAAGTTCCTAAACTTATTTCTTTTGGTTTTCCTCATCTCTTCTGTTTCTCTTGAAACCTTAAGTTTTCAGTATTTTGTACTTCCAGTGGGTTGGTAACCACCCTACCCTAACTTTTGACTAGCATTATGTGGAAACTATTTTCTCTTTTTCTTTATTTCTACCCCCTCTTTTGAGAGAATTGCCATCACACACTTTGGTCAACAGATGCATACAACAGTGAAGGAACAAGAGGGGCCTTCCTTTATAAACCTGACACCCCTTGCCTTCTTTAGTTTCTCTATTGATGTGGGACTTCAGAGACTTTTCTCTATAGAAATGACATAATTTCCCTTTTCTTTATTCAACATGCTTCTACATTGAAGTTATAGTAGAAGTTTTTGAACTCTGTCACCAAGACATGCTCGTAAATAATGATCATTGCATGCTAAGTTGGCACATTTACAGGGAAGAGCACATATTTTCATGAACTTGTCGTACCCTTGATTAGTTGTAAGCCAAGAAAATCCCATTATGGGCAAGATGGGGCAGGTACTAGGTTAGTCAGGTTGGATTGACATCCGGACATCCCTAGTTTTGTTACTTTATGTATTTCATTTGTGGACTAAAAGCAGGTTTTGTGAGTTTTCTTTTGCTTTTGTGGATTTGTATTGGAATTGTGTTCTGTAAAACTTTAGTCGTGGATACTTAGTCCTCCAAACGAGTACAGGTTGTAAACAGTTTCAACTAGCTTTCTATGTGATTTGAGCATCTTGCATTTGTGTTGGCTAGGAGTATGTTTATTATTCATATTTGAGATGTGGTTGATGAAATAAACAGAAAGAACTTGTTGAACAACCAGAAAGAACTTTTATATGCTCGTGCATTTTGTGATAGTTGAGTGGAAAGACTGGGAAAGCCAAAAACTAGAAGACTCTTGCTGCATAGGTTTATAAATTTACTTGTTTTGCAAGTTAATGATGCTGGTGCATGTGACAGGCCAAAAATGGAGGGCGGTCTACCTCGCCAACTGTAATTTATGATAGTTTACTTCTGCAACTAAAAGAAGAGTGAAATGAAGAAAGGAAAGGATGAGGTGTGTTTGTGTCGGCAGATAAAACAAATAAGCCGCCAACCTGATTTGTGGATTTGCTACCCACAAATCTTTACCTGGGTATATACAGCGCATCAATTTCAGTAAGAGATGTTATGCCTGCAATACCCAACCTCAAGTATGAATCAGTTCGTTGGGAGGCCATCTCAAGCACGCAAGCAGTGAGTAGGATTGACAAATAATAGTCACTCAGAGATACCTCTTGCAGTACTTTGAGTTATGAGAGAAATCTTGACAGTATTTGTATGTACCCCTCTTTGTCGGAGAGAGTTTAAGTGTATCCATTATTTGGACAGCTTATCTACTGTCGAGCAAAGAAAGTGTATTTATTCACGGTTGTCTGGATAGATCTTGTGCACCTGTACTAATAGTAGAAGTTTTCGTATTTGTCCTGTGGTTTTTCCCTCTTCATAGGAGGATTTTTCACATAAATCTTGGTTTTCCTTGTGGTTATCTATTTTCTTTTGTCTTGACTAATATATTATCGTGTTCCTTAATTCACTATTGACACGAGTTAGGAGTGTATTCTCCCCCAACACTCTGCTGCAGAAAAAAAATTTCAGTACCTTCTTTTGACACCACTAATAACTGGGACACAACACATTTGAATTTCTATGTGCTGTTGTTAAGTCTATGTGCTGCTGTTAAGGCTTTAATTAATTCCCTTCTGTTGTAGCAAGAAGTAATCTGTGTATTTTCTGTTTGAGTTCAGCTTGTGATGACAAGGAAGCGGCTAGAACTTCTTCTTGAAGACCTTCCTTGTGAATATGATCATATGAATTACTATGAAACATCAGATGAACTTTTGGAGCCACTACTCCTTTGTTACGAGTCTCTGGTACAGAATCAACTGTTTCAACTCCACACCTTTCACCCACGCACAAAAAGAGAAGAAAAGAAGATAATTTTGTTGTGATTTATTACACATCTTTAGAACTATTGATTTGTGTAGCAATCATGTGGATCTGGAGTGCTGGCTGATGGTCGGCTTGCTGACTTAATCCGACGAGTGGCCACATTTGGAATGAATTTAATGAAGCTTGACTTGCGTCAGGTGTGTTTCATTTTGGATAATAGGTTGTAGCAATGTGGGTATTTGTTTTAACTTGATTTTCTAATGTATCAGGAATCTTGTAGACACTCTGATACGCTTGATGCAATTACTAGATACTTGGATATGGGTACATATAGTGAGTGGGATGAAGAAAAAAGATTGGAATTCCTCACAAGAGAGCTAAAAGGGAAACGGCCTCTAGTTCCTCTAACTATAGAGGTAAGTTTATCATTTGATATTAGCATTTAAAAGACAACTAACTCTGAGGTGTACTTGTATCTTCGTTGTAGTAGTAGATGCAAAATAGTTGTTTGTGGAGGATACTGTAGGAGTTCATACAATGCAATGATATTTGGCTATCCGACTTGGTTGCATTTCCTTAATATTATTTCTTTGGAACATATTGTCTATTACAATTATCTTATTCCCAAATGACAATGGTTATGTTAAATGGGCACTTTAATACTACAGATGGACACTTTTCAGATACAACAATACACATGCATGTGTTTAGGGCGAGTCTAACAAGACTTTTGTGGTGCACATTCCAAGCCATTTTCTGACTACAAAAAAGAGAAAGCAAAGAGCAGAAACTTTGGTAGTCCTGGAATGCCTTTAAATTCTGTTTCTTTAGACGTAAATGCGCCTCCACCTGAACTTGATAAAATGTAATAATTAAACATTGCATGCACACCACGTGCTCACTCAAATTAGGTAGAATAGGATAATAGCATAAGATCCTTATGGTGCGGAGTGTTTTTCTGTCCTGGATCCTCTGACAGGGACTTTGTGCAGCTTCTTTCATTGAGGAAATGTGGTGTATGTTATCTTATTTGGTCCGCTGCATTTTTATTTTGCATAACCTGAAAGTTTTACTACCAGTCAATTCAATAATTCTTCTGGGATGACATGAAGGGTCATATTTTTTGGGTACAAATATCTTCTTTTTTTCTCAGTGAAATAGACTGGGTTAAGTAACTAGGAAAATTATCAAGGTGGAGGCAATTATTATGGGTTGGTTAGAGTGCTTTGCCCATTTCATTGCTAACACTTGCATGAATCTTCTTCTCACTGCCTTTCTTCTGCGACACATCTGTAAATTTCAGTTACTATCTACACTTCAAATGAAAAAATGGAATTCATTTCTATGATTTCATTTAGGTATTGTTATGAACTTAAAGTTACAAGTAAGGATATGTATGAATATATAGAGTCATGAGCTGTATCTCTCTTTTCAATGCTACTATTATATAATTAATTATGGGCTATCTTTCAGCTCGCTCTGAACCCCCTGTGGTAATTACGTTAAAAGTGATGTTCTTTTGCATCCTCAGGTTTCATCTTTTTTTTCCCCCCCCTGTTTCCTCCGACAAATTACACTTGAACCAAGTTTCATAGACATCTGGGTTTCACTGTCTAAAATTTCCATGGTAGATTTTTCTTTTTCCCTTTTTAATGAGTTGAACATTGTAGATTATTATTCATCATGTAATGCATAAATCTTCTCAATATTCTGAGTTTGTTGTGGTAGTTGATGTCACCAGTGGTGGATCCAGAAACTTTATGCAGTGGGGCTAAACTCCAAGCACAACGTTTTTTTTTTTATGAAACACTCATTTGCAAGTGCAAAAATTTATATCACATACTTCTACAAAAAAAGTGTCTAAAACTTAACATTTAAGAAGTATAGTGTAATTTTGTAGGAGCACAAATATAACAATAGAAGAAGTACAAGAATATGAAGGTGCTAAAGATATTTTGACATTTTCAACGAGGGCACAAATACAATAAAAGATAAAAAATTCCAAAAAATGTAAAAGTACTAGAGTTATTGCCCTAGACGTCATAGTTGTTGATTGCCCTAGTTTATGGAACCTATTATTTATCCATGTTTCTATATATCTATTGATTTGCTTATTTATTGTTAAGTCACAAATTATCCAACTCCCAAAAGCTGAAATTATTAGAAAATGAGTTCAACAATGTATATCAAGCTATTCAACATGTAGAAAAGTGAATAAACTGAACTGAAAAGGTGCATCAACACACACAGACGCAATGCACAATAACAAACATATTTCAACCCAATGTCTGATAATAAAGTTTAAGCTGTTAAGAAATGACTAATGAGCCTAACAATGTATGTCAAGCTATCCAACAGTTATGTATTCTTAATCTTCTCTCATTTTTTCTTTTATTTTCTTTTTAGGTTCCTCCTGATGTTAAAGAAGTCTTGGACACCTTTCGTGTTGCTGCTGAGTTGGGAAGTGATTCACTAGGAGCATATGTGATTTCTATGGCTTCAAATGTATGCCACTATTAGCATCAAACTTTATGTTTCTGCGGGAAAGTTTTCACTATTCTGTATTGCACTCCTGCGGTTTCTTGAAATCATTGTTTATTCAATTTTGTTGTTTCCTTTCGTATGCAATCCACAATGATGATGGTGTATACTTGCTAATGGGCAGGCTAGTGACGTCCTCGCTGTGGAGCTTTTGCAGAAAGATTCTCGTCTTTCTGTTTCTGGGGAGCTAGGCAGACCTTGCCCTGGTGGGACGTAAGATTGTACCTCTTCTTTCTATGTTTTTGCTTCCAATCACATAACAGTTGTGAACTCTAATCAATATTTCAATTAAATTTGAAGGTTAAAATTACATTTGGGGCCGTTTAACAAAATGAAAACATCCTGTTTAACATGTTCAAAATGCATTTATATTGGTCATAAGATTGGCAATGAGTTTACCATGAATTGTTTATGGGTTTTTTTGTTGGTTTCATAACAGAAAGATACCGTTTCAGTTCTTCTAGATCTAATAATTATGAATTTTCATAGTAATTCATTCAGGTGACAACCAAACAAAAATATATTAGGATGTGGGATAATTATGCCTTGAAATGCCATGAAAAGAGTGGATTTTGATTTTATATGCATGTCCGGCATCCAAGTTTAATTAGCTTCTTTTGCTGCTATGGTCATGCCAAAAATACTATGTATGAGTTTATGTTGTGCAATTCCTCATTATTGTTAAAAAAAACAGCTGGGAAATTTTCGGGTTCCAAAAATGAGTGGTTTAAGTGATGATAACTTCAGATTTTCTGGTTGAACTTTACTCCTGAAGGCACAATTCATTTAGGTGAAAATTTATTTGTCACGCCTTTGACGTATTTTATGGGGAAATGAATGAAAAATCTGGCGTGTCTTATGTAGCCCACATGTACAAATACAATTCTCTGTTAAAATGTTTTTGAGCTCTTCAAATCATGTTCATGTACTGGAATAGGCTACGGGTGGTTCCTCTGTTTGAGACTGTACAAGATTTGAGAGAAGCTGGCTCGGTGATCAGGAAATTGTTGTCAATTGATTGGTACCGGGAGCACATCATTAAGAACCATAACGGGCACCAGGAGGTATTTATAACAAACGAAACACATCATGGTAGTTTGTGAAGGTATCCATTTGAGTTCTGGAGCTTATGAAGTTGTGGACAGGTCATGGTTGGATATTCCGATTCTGGTAAAGATGCTGGCCGCTTCACTGCTGCATGGGAACTTTATAAAGCTCAAGAGGATGTTGTAGCTGCATGCAATGATTATGGTATTAAAGTTACACTGTTTCATGGGCGTGGAGGGAGTATTGGTCGTGGTGGAGGCCCCACGTATCTTGCCATTCAATCCCAGCCACCTGGTTCTGTAATGGTAGGTTATTGACTAAATTCTGGAATTAGGCTTTTTAGATATTCTTTAGACCTTTTACTTGGAAAAAAAGTTACAAATAAAATTAAAATTACAGAAATAATTGTTTAACTTTTTAGTTTTCCCTTAACTGCAAAGTATACCGCTTTTTTTGTCCATAGACACAGACTTCAAAATGAATTCCTAGGGAAAAAGTTTCCATACAACTCGAATTTGATTCTTTGGTCCTGAAGTTATCTCAGACTCCCATCTAGATCATGGAAAAGTACAACTTCCATAGCGACATTGGTTAGGTTAACATCAAAGTTTCTAGTCCTGCTTCTAATGCTGAATGCCAAAAAACCAAATGATTGACTTTTCTGCCAATTTACATTTTAAATGCTCTTTGACATATGTTTTAATACTGGCAATTTTTTTTTTTTTGAATGAAAGGGTACGCTTCGATCAACCGAACAGGGAGAAATGGTGCAGGCCAAGTTTGGGCTACCACAGACGGCTGTCCGACAACTAGAAATCTACACAACTGCTGTACTTCTTGCTACAGTATGCCCTCCACTCCCACCTAGAGAGGAAAAATGGCGTAATCTCATGGAGGAGATCTCGAAAATCAGCTGCCATAGTTATCGAAGCACAGTCTATGAAAACCCAGAATTCCTTGCATATTTTCATGAAGCTACCCCACAAGCTGAGCTAGGCTTCCTCAACATAGGAAGCCGTCCCTCAAGAAGAAAGAGTTCTGGAGAGATCAGACATCTTCGTGCAATTCCATGGGTATTTGCGTGGACTCAAACGAGATTTGTTGTCCCAGCTTGGCTTGGAGTTGGAGCAGGCTTGATGGGTGTTTGCGAGAAGGGACATACTGAAGAAATAAAAGCCATGTACAAAGAGTGGCCTTTCTTCCAATGTACCATAGACCTTATAGAAATGGTTGTTGGAAAAGCAGACATTAATATAGCCAAGCATTACGATGAAGTTCTTGTGTCCGAGAGTAGGCTGGAGCTTGGTGCTGAACTGAGGAGGGAGCTTCTGACTACGGAGAAGTATGTATTGATCGTTACTGGGCACGAGAAATTGTCGGAGAATAATAAGAGCTTGCAGAGGTTGATTGAGAGCCGGCTTCCTTATCTCAATCCCATCAACATGTTGCAGGTGGAGATATTGAAGAGATTGAGGCGTGACGTCGACAACCACAAACTTAGAGATGCGTTGCTTATTACTATAAACGGGATTGCCGCTGGAATGAGGAATACCGGTTGAGCATTGCAGACCCTTCTTCAGGGACAAGTCTTCGACAGAAACTTACTACGATTTATAAATATTATATTAGTATATCCTAACTTATTACAATTTATAAATATTATATTAGTTTATCCTGGCTTTTTTGGCGGTTGAGTTTACATCTATGTTAATAGGTTATGCTGAAGAATTTTTCATATTGTATAAATTATTTGCACCATATAATACAAAGATTGTTGTTCTGATTGTTGTTTAGTTCTTTGATTACTTAATGGGTATTTTTACAGCTCCTAAGAGTGATGTCCTACTATGATGTTCAAAGCAGTATAAGTTTCCAAATCACATCATGTACCATTTCAGTTGGGGATCAACCATTGCTAAGACAAACTGCACATTGTGTGTTTCAAGCACAGGAGTCTGAAAAACAAACTCGTGGGCTTAACTCCTCTCAGAAGCGCCAATATTTTATATATTTTTTTGAAGTCTCAAGGGATCCGGGCTAACTTACAACGTTTTTTTTTTTCCTGGAAGGTAAAAGAAATGGTTGGAATTTTTTTCAACATTGAGGTCCCATCAGAGGGAGATACAAAGAAAGAACAAAGCGAGCACGAAAAAAAAAAGCAATGGACAAAGTGTCTAGTGCAAAAGTCGTTTAGTGTTAGCATGAATTGGTAAAACTTGTTCCTAGCTAACCCTTAGAATGGGCGACCAATAAGTGACATACTCAACAAAACAAAAAAAGTACAAGAATTTATATCATACAACTCCCTAGTGCCCCTCTAGGCCTTTGGAGCCATGTTTAACAACATTTCATTAGCATAAATATCTCAAGACTCGTAGACCTTTATCATACAAATTCGATCCTCTCCCAATCCTTTCTCTCTTTAGAGTATCAATCCTAGTGGCTGTCCTCTTTGAAATCGAAATTCAAAAAAAATTTGGCAACAAATCGACAGTATTCATTTTCTTACTTTGTCAATTATCCACCCTTAAACTAGAAATGAAAATTTTGCTTTAACTATCTATCAGACATAATTGGGTAAAGTTTTTGGTGATATAATATTGAACACATAGAACGGGAGTCTTGGCGCAATAATAGAGTTGTTGCCGTGTAACCTGAAAATTACGAGTTCGAAGCATGAAAATAAATTCTTGTGAATACAAAGTAAGACTGCGTACTATAAATCTATTGTAGTTCGCCCCATTTTCGAATCCCGCATACATAAAAATTTCGTGCACCGAAATACCCTTTTTTAGTATTGGACACATAGGGTTAAGTTTCCCCTAAATCTGACTTAAAGGATATTATGGGACAGAGGAAGGGCTGCCCTTAATTTTGTAACCCGAAATAGTTTGATCCAAAAAAATTCAACGCCATTGGAATTTAATTGGGTAGCCCACTTCCAATGTGGCAAAATATGAGCTTACTCTACCTAACAGAGGAGAGTTATCGCATGGAAGAAGAATTATTAGGGCTGAATTTCTCTGTTGTTAGCAAATCCAACATCAGAGTGTTGTTGGGGGCGTGGAGTCCATATTGGGCTATATTTGGATGATTTAAATTATTCGTGTCATTCAGCATGCGCAACACGCTCTCCAGGTTCCCTAAACATGTCCGCACTGAATTTTCTATTTGATTGTGTTACTGGAAAAGAATTACCAAGACGTCTTACTTGAGATTTAATTAATAATCTACTCTCTGCATTTTTTATTCTCCAAACTAAACCAAATCAAACCAAATTAAGTTTTTGTCTCAATTAATTGGAGTCGGCTACGTGAATCCTTTTACACAATTCTACTTTGTTAAGAGTCATATCTTCAGTTAGTTTTAATAGGTTCATATCTTTTCTTAATACGGCATCTCATGTCAATTTAGGTCTAGCCCTCTCTCTAGTGTTTTCGTTATTCATGATGTTGTCGCTTTTTCTAACTACTGCATCAACTAATTTACGTTGTACGCGTTCAAACCACCTTAATCGATTTTTTCTTAATTTGTCCTCAATTGGTGCTTCTTTTTTAACTGTCCAATATTTTGTCTCGTAT
>JAULJZ010000024.1:7035347-7045806 GCA_032270985.1 Heliamphora pulchella
CTTAGTTTTCCCGTAGTGTGGTACCAGGCCATCGATGTTCGGAGAACTCTTCAAAATGAGAGAAGTACCCGTGTCAGGAGTGTATTAGACACGTGTCGGACACCAATATCGAACTGTTCTATTACAACTCTCTTAAGTGGGATGTGCTATTATGTATTACACACCAGTAGCAAGTATGTGACGTAAGTGTACATTATCAAGTTCAATATTTGAAGAGAATCCCCAGTGCAATTCCTGTCCAATCTAAAACCATATTAAAAACTAAGTTTATGTCATGCTAGTGCATATATTAAATTCTTCCATCAAATCCTGAATTTTCAGTTATCAACTCATCTGATCACAGTATGGATCTTTTATCCCAAAATCCATAAGAAAGAAAAAACAAGTCACTCCTTTTGTTTCAGTAAATGACTATCGAGACTCAGAGTGAAAAACTAACTTAATTCTACTACATATGTCAGGGCTATCCACTGGATGCTTCATTGCACTTTTTGTTGGTTATATCATCATGGCTCATATTGCTGGGATGTATAGACCACAATCTGATGCAGTCTATATGGAAACTGTTTACCCTGTTCTTAGGCAAGTTTCCCTTTGTCCATATTCTTAGTTTACACTTCGACTCAAATTATTAGATTTTTTGATAGGTTTGATGATGGATATTAACATGACAGAGTAGTTGCCTGTTTGCAGCATGTTCAGCCTATTGTTTCTGCATTTCTTTTTATATGGCTGCAACATTTTCATGTGGAGGAAGACTCGTATAAATTATAGCTTCATCTTCGAGTTGGCCCCGATAAAAGAGCTTAAATATCGAGATGTGTTCTTGATTTGCACTACGTCAATGACTGCTGTAATGGGTGTGCTGTTTGTTCATTTGTCACTTGTAACCAAATGGCATTCTTATGCTCAAGTCCAAGCAATCCCCAGCTTTCTGTTACTGGTAAGTTTCTGAGTTACAACATATTATTTAGCAATTACTAGTTACAAATCTTCAAAATGTTCTATAAAATCTCTCAAATACGTCCATCTCTTGAATTAGTCGAGGTAAAAATTTAAACGGTTCTCATGTGTGCAGGTCTTCTTACTATTACTTGTGTGCCCCTTCAACATTTTCTACAAATCAAGCCGTTATAGATTCCTTCGGGTTATTAGAAACATCATTCTGTCACCACTGTATAAGGTACATATGTTTTTTACCTTAACACAATTGCCGAATGATAGATAAAGACATGTATAGTATTCCAAAGAAAAATCTTAACCTTCCGTGAAGAATATTAACAATATAGATTGTAAAAATAAAATATAATAAAACAAATTCATATTATTGATAAATTTATCAACTATCCAGGTTGTGATGCTGGATTTCTTCATGGCTGATCAACTTTGTAGCCAGGTAATTAAGCTGAGCCGCTGTCAAAGCGCACTTCATTTTGATCTAAACATAATAGGCTGGCACAATGTTAAAGTTGTGAGCATAACTGATTTGTTTCAATAAACTTTATCTTGCTGAATAGGTGCCAATGCTTAGAAACCTAGAGTACATAGTTTGCTACTACATAACAGGGAGCTACAAAACTCAGGACTATGGATATTGCATGAGGACCAAATATTACAGAGACCTTGCTTATGCTGTTTCCTTCCTACCTTATTACTGGAGGGCAATGCAGGTTTGTAACCTTGGTTTTCAAGCTCCTTACCCGAGACTCGTCTTTCCTTTTTATTTTTTATTTTTCATTTACATATGCTTTTGTGAGGTTGGCTCTAATGAAGATTCTCTTCTTGATTCGGTTTGCAGTGTGCTAGGCGGTGGTTTGATGAAGGTCAAACAAGCCACGTTGTCAATCTCGGCAAATATGTTTCTGCAATGTTGGCTGCAGGAGCCAGAGTGGCCTATGAGAAAGAAAGGACTATGGGATGGTTTTGTCTAGTTGTTGTCGTGTCAAGTGCTGCAATGATGTATCAATTGTATTGGGATTTTGTAAAGGATTGGGGTTTGCTCCAGTTTCATTCCAAGAACCCCTGGTTAAGGAATGAATTAATGCTTCGCCGAAAATTCATTTACTACTTCTCTATGGTATATATGATGATCCTTTTATCCCCGACTTTCTCCTTCCTTCAAAGAAGCTGTGTATAAGAGTTTTTATTTCTCTCTTCATTTCCATTTCTTTTTTTCTTTTGGGAAATTCTTGTGCCTTGCAATTATCACTCTTCTCTATTGCTCTGCCTTGCTAACCAGTAAGGCACTCCAAGAGACGTTGAACCTAGCAACTTATTCTATGCAACCAGTTGGGCTTTTCAAGACTAACTACAAGGATTAGCAAACATTTAAACACGCATGATCATCAAAATCTAGAGGACTTCCAATCAAAATTCTAGATCTTATTTTGATTTCTAGTTTGGGTTCTTTCCAATTTCGAAGATGTTGCTGAACAGAAATTTGGTATTCCTTGCAGGGATTGAACCTTGTTCTCAGGCTTGCTTGGTTACAAACTGTTCTTCATTACAATTTCGGTTGTGTTGATTATAGAGTAACAGGGCTATTTTTGGCTGCCCTTGAAGTTATTAGAAGAGGGCAGTGGAATTTCTACAGGTAAAATGGACCATCCAAGTTTGTCGATTGTTACCACCGTCTCAATTCCTCAACCGTGAATCTAACGAACAATTATTTTCACCCGTCCAGGTTGGAGAACGAGCACCTAAATAATGCCGGCAAGTTCAGAGCTGTTAAAACAGTTCCTCTTCCTTTTCATGAAGTGGATGAGCAAGACTGATGCCCCATTGGAAACAGCTGCAGAGCTGCTTATGGAGTACACAATTCAGGGTCAGGGATGATCTTTGACCCACTGTTGTTAGAAAATGACCTCATTTTAGTGGTACAAGTTGACAGGAAAATAAATTTTTAAAAAAAAAACAAGATGACAACTTGCTTATCATTGGTGGGATCAGATTCGCGAAAATAGTTCATACTTGTATACAAAAAATTCTTCAAGAAGTTAATGAAAAGTGATGTTCCCTTGCTTTAATATCTTGTCAAAGCCTGTTTACACTGCTTTTTTGATCAGTTCTGTGTCAATGATTTCTTTGAAATGCCAATGAACTGTTTGGTATATTGATATATTGATACTAAACAAAGCCTTGATGCTACGAACTAGCTCCACAACCTGTCGAGATGAGACACAAAGAGCACATGGTAGTGCTATTCGGCTGGCATGGCTGGCCGGAAGAGCATTCCGATGCTTAAGTAATTACTGAATACAAGATGCTGTTAGAGAGAGGTTGTAATCTTTATTGATCATAATGGATTGATTTATCATCGCCTGTGGACATAGACACATTTTGGAACCACGAATATTCTTGTGCTCTTGATCGTTTGTCTTGTTTTCATCTTTTGCTTTGTGTGGATTGAAGCCAACGGTGTATTCGTTGCATCACAAGTGGTATCAGAGATCTGGTTAAGACTTCAATCACTCAATTGCATTAGAGATGGCGAACACTAACTACGAGATTGAAAAATTAAACGAGAAGAATAGTTTCTCCCTTTTGTAACGGCGTGGAAATGATTTGTTAATCTAACAAGGGTTCTCTAAGGCGTTACTCGAAAAGCAAAGAAGTCGGAGATGATGACCTGCAACAATTGGGAGGAACGTGATGCCACAGCTGCTGGTGCAATTCGATTGAATCTAGGGGATGAGGTCACTCACAATGTGATCAATGTAGAGACAACAAAAGATATCTGAAAGAAACTAGAGGGTCTTTACATAAAGAAAAACTTGGCAAATAAGTTGTACAAGAAAAAACAACTATAGGGGTTAACAGATGAAAGAAGGTACCAGTTTATTAAAACATTTAAATGCTTTTAATATACTCGCTACACTGCCAATCGATCTTGAGGTTAAACTAAATAAAGAGGATAAAGCTATACTAATGTTAGCTTATTTTCCTATATTCTTTGATCATCTTGTGACAACGTTGATATATGATAAGGAGATGTTGAAATTGAAAGAGGTGGTCAATGCTCTCTTATCACATGAAAAGAAGAAAAAGAATGATGAAATAGATGCAAAAGAATTGGTTTGACTAAGTATGAGTCAAACACAGTATATTGAAGCTTTCCAAGAAATGCTACTAAAAGGTGTGAAGATGTGCAAGTTGGAGTTCTACAAGGACTATGCATAGGGAAGCAGTATAGAGTTAGCATCAAGACAAAAACCCATATAAGAAAAAGGGTTCTTGATTATGATCATTCAGACCTTCATCCTATCTGGGATAGAGTATCACAATATCGCTTACTCAAATATACGACATCCTTGTCACGTAGCCCAACTTCAACCCCTGCCTAGAATGTGGATAGAGCCCATTAACAGATATAAAGTAGCTCATTAGTGTGCACATGGTACACAACCTCGGGGCGTCCACACATCTCCAAAACCTCTACTCTCTTCTATCCACACCGCCACGAAACCTGTCACAGGACCTGGGTTAGCTATGATACTATTTGTAACTATCTTATCCCACATCGGTGAGAAATTGAAAGTAAATCTAGTGTATAAAAAATTTGTGAGATGCTACTAATAACTTTGGCTTTAGAATTTTAAGTTGCGGTATTAGACTCTTTATTCAAGTTATTAGATCAGTAATCCCTAACCGCAACGGTCTAAAAAGCACTTAAGAAACACAAAAGAATGATCCCAATTTTGAGTGTGATGTCGGTTTAAAAAGAGTTAATTTTATTTTTATCTCCTAAATTATTATGAATTTTTTATTTTGTTTATCAACTATCAATTTTTTCTTTTCTCCACTATCTTGTTAGCATAAAAGAAGCTAATTTTTTCACCATAATCAGCAAAATAATTATTTTGTTCACAAAAAGTGAGTGAATCCCTTAGGGCTATTAGAGGTTTACCTAACTGTTAATTTTAGGGCTCTGAAATTAGTCGAGATGTGCGCAAATTGCCCAGACACCCAATTATCAAAAAAATGAGTGAAAATGAATACATGACTATTTTATACCAATTAAGTCAACGTTAGTTTTTTATTTGAGGCAAATTAGATGGTTGACCGGACAATACGTAAAATTAATAATTAAAAGACCAAATAAAAAAAATTATGATAATTTAAGAAATAAAAATAAAATTAATCATTTAAAAAAATGTTTTCTGTATTATTTAGTGTTTAGTACGACGAAGATTAAAAACTTTAAAAAATTAAGTCAATAATAATAAATTAACTTTGATATAAGACATTTTTTATTTTTTAATGGCAAAAATTTTTGTCATTCTATCACCGTTACCATTACTCACCATACCATCACCGTCACCACCATTACCATTACTACCATAGGTGCCATGACCACCATTAATTACCATACAACCACTTTCTCCGCAACGACAACTATTATACCACTATCATTACTTTCACCACCTACGACAATTACTTTTGTTGTCACCACCACCACCACTTTGGTTGCCTCACCTCACTATTTCCACCGGTGCCACCACCCCATCACCATCACCACCATCATTGTTACCGTTACCATCAATCACCACTACTAAAACCACATTAACTTTTGTTATCCATAGTTACAATTAATACTATTTTTTTAAAACTTGCATAAAATCACAAAAAATATTTTTTAAAAAAAATTAGGCCAACAAACTATAATTGCTTTTACTACTACTTAGGTACCGTTTAGGATCAATAACAAAATTGACTTTTTTAAAAAGTCCAACTTTTAAGTTGGATCGTTATGAATAATAATTTTGCACAACTTTCAGAGTAACTAAAAAAATTAAATCTCTTTATTTTATTTTTTTTTCTTTTAATTTTTATTTTTTAAAATTATTTCAAACACTTTTACTTTATTTATTTATTTTTTTAAAAAAATAAATAAATTCCTTAAAAATCAAACTTAAAAACTATCCCATACCACTTAATGGAGGCAGAGCCACATAGGACTTATTTTCAAAAAATTTTTTTTTTTTTGGACAAACAAGAAATCCCCATTTTCTAAGTTCAACCCCAATCCTGCCAATGTCTGGAACTGCATGCACCACCTTCCCCGCCGTTTCTCTTCTCTCATCCTCCTTCTCCACCACCAACGCCACCGGGGTTAGCAGCTCCTTTCGTTGCTCCAACTTCTACACAGCCTATTTGGTTTCCAACTCTACCCTCAAATTCCCCAGGTGCCTCCGTCGTCACTGATCATCCCTTCTATTTTCTGTGTTTCTCTTTTCTTTTGTTAGGCGAAAAAACCCCTAAGATCAGTAATTGTAGACTCTGTTTTCTATTCTTCTTTTTCCTCTTTCTGGCAGATTGAGAATTTCTCAGAAGAGAGGAATAGTACCAAACCATGTGTTTTGGGTACCAAAAGTGTGTTGTTTGGACGATAATCATTTCGAGGCGTTGTCGGAATCAGCACCGGCCTCTGTTTCGAATGATTTAAAGGCGGTATAAGATGCTATTGATGCTATCTTTCAGTTAGTTTTGCTGTATTTCTTTTTCTGTTTTATATGCTTATTGCTTTCGAGCTTTTAGGTTCTGTTTGAGATAATAGTTTATTTTCTTATATTTTTTGTTTATTTTTTGTCAAATTATTATATTTTTCTATTCTTCTTATCGAAATCAACTGGAATAGAAAAAAAAAAAACCAAAATATGATAAAAGTTCAGAAAGAATAAAAATAAGTCTTAAGCTAAATTTTTTGTTGTCTATTTTTATATTTAGTGATTTTTTTCTTCTTCTTTTAATCAATTTTTTTTTAAAACTTTTTGCGCTCGTCTCATGGTAGAATATGAGCTCTTTATGCCAACCATCCTACTGATTAGCCTTCTCTTTGTTTCTATTAAATGATTGCATTAACTATGAGTAAAGTGATTTTGGGTTTATGGTTCTTTTAAGGAAAATAATAGGAATGACAAAAGATGCAGGGTGCATGCCATCACAAGTAAGCTAATATGAGCTTATCACATTGATAAAAGATGCATTAGTATATTGGATGTAATTCCCTTTACAAATCACGTGTATGGGTCACCTTGATATGGTAAAGACTAACTAGTTTATTCAGTATGGAAGTGTGGTAGCTTCCATCCTGGATCTGAATTCAGGCTAAGAAATTTCAGTGTTATTTTCTTGTTTTATTTGGGATTTTTGATGGAAATTCAATAGTGATGCATGTTGAGAGCCTAATTCTAAACGCTAAACCCTAAACTCTAATGTTTATGCCACTGCACCTCTAGCTGAGTAAACTAAAAGTGATTGCGGCACCATAGCAAGAGATATATGACGCGTGTCATATTCTCTTCAGCAATCATGAGTGTCCTGACTCATGGGGATGTCAATTGGGTTCACCCCTCTAATTATATACTCAAAATCACTCATACAAGCTTCCGACATTAAACGGGGTCATTATAGGAGAAGTTTAAGTTTCAATTTTTTCTTGGTTAAAAATCAAGTAAATTTTTTAATTTTTGGAAGGAAACGAAAGTATTGGATTCCTTTTAACTTATAACTGTTTTTCCAAAAAGTTTTAAATTGATAATTTGATATGACCCTCAATATTGCTAAATTGTGGAAATTGATTTTAACACCTGACCCATGTTTTTTTGGGGAGTTAAGGGTTATTTAGCTAATTTATGTATTTTTACTTTTTCTATTTTAGTTGGGATGAGGAATGCGTTGATTATGTTATGTTGAACGAAAATGTTGGAATCTTTTTCTCATTTTTTGGGGAGATAAGAGCTAGAATGTTTGGATCTCTTCGATCTTTGGAATTTTCAAATTTAATTATTGTTATATGTAAGTGCTCTTACTATATGTAGAGCTTGTGGATTCATCTTTATGTTTATTTGTGTATGAACTCACCCTGTCTTCTCTTAACCTGATCTGTTTGCCACATGTCGATTTTCAGGAAGCTACTGTTGACTTAAAACTCCCAAGAAGAAGTTTGTTAGTTCATTTCACTTGTAATGCGTGTGGTGAAAGAACACAAAAACTCATAAATAGACTAGCCTATGAACGCGGGACTGTTTTTGTACAGGTGTGATTTTCTTGATTGCTTTACTCATGTTTCTGGTCTGGATTGTGTCAGATTTTATAGGCTTTACCAATGATTCCGCTCTATACCTGTGGTGTGGTACATATATATTTTTGTCATCCATTTTATAAAAGTTAATAAATCATAATGTTAGGTTTTGCTCGTGGATCAACATGTAATTGGATACACTTATTTCTATTTCCTTGTCATTTAAAGGGGAATAAAAAGGAGAAACAATTCAGAAAGAAAAGGTTGTATATCTAGATTTGTGTGGGTATATGAAAGGATCATTGCCATGTAGTCCCCCAAAGAGCTCACCTCCGAAGAGTGAACCATCTAGGTGACCTCGCAAGGAGCAAGCCGACTAATTCACCTCGTGAAGAGTGAGTTTCCTCACATCAAGCGAGCCGCTCTACTCGCCTTCAACGAGTGAGCCGCCTTTGCTCACCTCACACATTGTGAGCTACCCAACCTCAATTCCTGCAAGCCATCCGGCTTGGTTCCATTACCACTCTACGAGCTAATTCTCTTAACTTCTCCTCATTTTGCGAACAAATTGTGGTGTCACGAGTCTAACTTAAAATTAGAGACTCATAAACTGCTCCTTTACCAGTACTTATGCATTCAACACATGAGAGTTTGCCAAATTACTAGGAATGAGTCAAGTATTGGGTAAATCGAGCTCTACTTAATAACTGTGGGGCTTATCACAACTTGACTCAGTTAACTTGTCTTCACTGAGTCGTGTTCTTCACACCTCGTCTATATTCAATAGAACCACCATCGCGGTATTGTCGGTCACTTGGCTATGCTCCAAATCAATACCTCTATTTATCTAGCAAACTCTACTGGAGAATCATTGAAAGTAGCCTATGTTGGAGGTACCTCCACTCAAGACCAAAGAGGGCATTGTCAGGGGTTTGTCAATTGAGTTTGGCTCGTCCTCACAACACCTTGACCAACCATTCTTTTATATATATATATATATATATATATAGAGAGAGAGAGAGAGAGAGAGAGAGAGAGAGGTGTTGACCAAGATACCAGACACTTTGGAGCACATATCATACTTACCACGTGATAGTCTTCATGATACAATTTCTAGCATGTCATACCAATTTCTGCATCTACATGGTACAAACTCCAAAGCCTGAACCTAAGACTTGCAAAGCAGTCAGCTTATCGATCCAATGAGGAGGAATTGCCTGTGACCCTGTGCTCAAGTGAGATAGACCTCTGGGTCCTCAAGTCTAGCTCTCGCATATAAAGAGTTAACCGTTAGCTTTGGAAACACAATTTTATGCTCTCTGACCATATACTGCATCTCTCTCTCTCTCTCTCTCTCTGCTAATAGGTAATACTATAAGTCTGTTTATTTGTTACACAACTGTTGTCTCTGGACTGTAGCATCCTCACTTACACACTGGAGTTGCTCCTTCTAAGAAATTATATGCCCTACAGCTTGTGCTTTACTTCTGTCAATGCCACATGGTTTTCCAAGTTTTTCCTTATTATACTAGTTTATGTGAAATTTTACGTGAAATTTTACGGGAATTTTCTATTCAATGCATCTTTTCCTTTATATATTGCTAGTTGAATTTTCCTCTAAGCCAATCCACCTGGCCCTTACTAATCTGCATGGCTTCTACTTTTGAGGTTTACCTGTCACTTTCTCTTTAGTTTCTTGTATAAAAGCTTCTGGCCCTAAATGAGTTTTGTACGCCCTACAACTATGTGCATTAAGTTATTTCATGTCAGAAATTACAGGGATGGGATTTTGATACATATTTTGGTCTTATAAAGAATTTCCAGCAATGTTTTGGTAGCTGCAACGTTGTAAAGCTAATTAACTAAAATTGGAAAATGCAATAACATAATTTACATGAAAGTTCGTGTATGGCCCTGTCTCAGAACCAATTGGATTGGTTTTCAAGCTTTTGCATCTTTGCGATGGTGGATATGTTTGGTTTGAAGGAACCTCTTTGGTTAGGGGCAGTTTCAGGCTAATAAATTTTGAACATCCGCACGCTAATTTGTCGTGCTCACTGCCCAGAAATGTTGTTCATAATTTTCCTTATTTGCTATTTAATATCAATCAAAACCTTTATAAGCATCTTCACCAATTTGCAATACTTATCAGTGTGCAGGCTGTTTGCAGCATCATAAACTAATTGACAATCTTGGTCTGGTGGTTGAGTATGACTTTCGAGAGGAGCATGTGATAGACACAAATGCAGATGAAATTTGACTTGTGAAGTGAAATCAAAGTTCATCAAACCATTCTGGACTCCTTTCCTGAAGAGAACTAATCATCCTTTCCAGTTATTTACGATAGGTTTGATGTTTGTTCCTTGGGGGGGGGGGGGGGGGGGGGGGGGGGGGGGGGGGGGGGGGGGGGGGGGGGGGGGGGGGGGGGGGGGGGGG
>JAULJZ010000024.1:7100107-7115566 GCA_032270985.1 Heliamphora pulchella
TTCATTTCTTTATCACTACTTTATATTTAAATTACTTATTTTAATCTTAGTTATTTAAAAATATAAATCAAATATCAATATAACTTAACATAATTGTTCCTATTGGAACGATACCTAGTTTTAACTACTATTTTACGGAGTATAATTTTTATTTGGTTTTAATTATTTATTTGGTACAATAATGACAAAATCAAGCAATCTCAAAGCTTACCTATATGAGTGTGAGGTACTGCTGCTTCCTATGAGTCTTAAAATTTGGCACTAAAGTGTTCATAAAATCAGGATATAGACATAAGACTAACCCATGTGTCAGCTATTTTCGAATACTATAAACACTTTATTTGTTACGTGTGAGACGTGTCAGGTTAGTCACAAAAAATCGCTAAATCAAGAACAAGTCTAGTACACTATCTTGATTAACTTTGATATTTTTGACTAAGTGAATGATTCAATTTATAAGACACCTTCACCTATACACAAGTCTTTTAAGAGAACCAGGATTTTTTTTTTTGACTAAGTGAATGATTTAATTTAAGAGAACCAAGAATTTTTGTCGGAGATTGTATCAAACACAAGCCTTAGTTCTTTTGGAAGTAACATGTTTCTTAAATTTATGCAGTTTAAGTTTTTCTTTTGTGTCAATTTTTCTCTTTTCTATTTTTGTTTTCCGGTATACTATAGATTGTTCCAAGAATCTTAAGATAGAAAAAGTTAGCTTCTTTTTTATATCTCGATTTAAAATTAATTTGTTGTGTACAGATTGTTGCTATTTTTAGAAAAGGAAAATTTTTTTTCTGTACATTTATTTTTGCATTGTTTCTGTAGTATCAGAAAATATTATGGGTTCTAAAACTACTGGTACTTCTACTACTCTTACCCCTACATTTGTCTCGGTTACGCCTTCTATAATGCCAACTGTTACTACGACAATACCGGTGAACTATGAGAAAAAGCTAGAGAGGTTTAATTGAATTAATTTTAAAAGATGGCAACATAAAATGTTATTTTATCTTATGACTCTGAATCTAGCTAAATTCTTATGAGAGATGCTCCTGCATTACAGAAGAGAAAACGGATCATGCTAAGGTCGCACCAATGACAATCCGTCTTAATTGAAAATACTCTATACTCGACTATTGATTGGATGAATTTGCTAAATGATACCATTAAAGCTTGTAACTATAGAGGATCATGATTCAATTGAATAGTTAACCCTATACTAATGCAATTGCATTTGTTACAAGTTTATGGTGGATTCAAAACTTTAAATCTATTTCCTTTCTTTATCGCTACTTTATATTTAAATTACTTATTTTAATCTTAATTATTTAGAAATATAAATTAAACATCAACATAACTTAACATCATTGTTCTTATTGGAACGATACCTAGTCTTAACTACTATTTTACAGAGTACAATTTTTACTTGGTTTTAATTATTTATTTGGTACAATAATGACAACATCAGACAATCTCAAAGCTTACCTATACGAGTGTGAGGTGTTGCAGCTTCCTATGAGGTTCAAAACTTGGCTTAAAAGTGCTCATAAAATCAAGATATAAACATAAGATTAGCCCATGTGTCAGCTATTTTTGAATACTAGAAACACTTTGATTGTTACGTGTGAGACGTGTCTAGTTAGTCACAAAAAATCGCTAAATCAAGAACAAGTATACTACACCATCCTAATTAACTTTGATATTTTTGACTAAGTGAATGATTCAATTTATGAGATACTTTCACTTATACACAAGTCTTTTAAGAGAATCGGAACTTTTTTTTTTTGTTATTTTGAAAATTGGGGGGGGGGGGGGGGGGGGGGGGGGGGGGAGGAGAGGAGAGGAGGGAGAAGAAGGAAGGAAGGATTATTGCCAAATTTCAAAATAAATAGTTTTATTTTTTTGAAATATTTCTTATTCTATAAGAAAGTTCTAATATTTATTTTAGGGAGAGCTTAATATGAAGAGTTGTGAATATTAGTTTTAAACCAATAAGTGTGGTTATTGAATTTTAATGAAAAGACTGTGTTCTTTCCAAAATAAAATGTGAGAACCGTTAATTTAAATGAAAATGTGCATTTAAATGAAGAGGTGCGATTTTTAAGTGAATGATTATATCCATTTGTGTAAGGTATAATTTACACCATAGGATCTAATTCAATGACCAAATTTGATTGGATGCATGTCTTTTTTGAGCCTAAAAGTCTATAAATAAACCAAAGATTCAACCTTTTTGGCCACCCCATTCATTTCAAATTATAAGTTTGATTTTAAGTCTGATTTTTCTCTCTCTCCCTCTATATTTTGTAGATTTCACGTTCTCTGACATTCTATTATTATGCAAAAAATACAATATCAAATCCTTTGTTTGATTAATTAGTAACTTTGACAGTATTATAACATGTTTTTGTTTATGCAAACGCAAATAGATAGATCTTTAAGATCAGGCTAATAGATAAATTTTTAAGATCATGCTTCGTTGTATTTTGATGACAGATTTGTGTAACTTAGTTCACATATTCTAGTGGAGCAATTACTGTCTTTAGAAAAATGACTTTGTACCATGACTCGACGCTTAATTTTTTTCCAAATCAGAATCGAAGCTTAATTTGAATGTTATTTATTTATTTATTTGTATAGAGACCGTATAGGAACTACAACGAACTGGAGTTCTGGATGCAGTTCAGATAGATTAAAACCGAACAAAATCTAATACCAACGGTATTTGATAAAACTACTACTAATAACTTTTAATTTTTTACTATTAATTTTAACTATAAATTACAAATTTTTTCAAGTATCAACAACTTCAACTACAACTTATAACTATATTTTTTTTATTTTAATTATAAACTACAATCTTTATCAAACGCTCAGAACTTCTACTACAAGTTACAATTTATAAACTATTAATTTTAAAAATACCAAATACCACCACCTTATCGAAACGTTGTGGGTTGTTTGATTTGATTTCTTGTCTTTGGATTTCGATTGAGCCAACCATATAACTCAACTTCAATTCAAAGTAAATTCTAAAAATAATTCAGTACATTTTTCCCCCTCATGTTTCTTTGCTTAGGCTGTGCTTGAATAATGAATTTATGAAAGGATTTTGAAAGAAAAAAAAACTAAATAAAAAATAAAAAATAAAGTGAATAAACTAAATTATTTCTTCAATTTATTAGCATTTTTCCATAAGTTTCTTTTTTATCCCAGAATGCGACGTTCTGTTATCACGTTTGGACCTTACTACTTCGATAATTTTTTCTTCCTCTTTTCCTTCTTATTAATACAATAGGATTAATAATAAAAATAATAACAATAATAATAATAATAATTATTATTATTATAATTATAATAATAAAATGCATGCCACTAACAAAAATGATGATAGATACAAAAATCTTTAGGTTATTTAAGCAACAACAAAATGAATGGCAGTAAATCAGTAAAGTGACAACCATCTTTATTGAAAGTGACTAAGAAACCTCACTAAGATAAAATCTGCTCATTCATGGACACCAAGGTTACACTAAGGATGAAGAGGTTCCAAAGAGATCTTTTAAAAAAATTTACACCTAGGTTCATTCCTTGGCTAACAAGGCAAATCCCCAATAAATAAAGAGAGTAACTCTACAGTTTCAATGCAGATACCAAGTTCAATCCTTGTAGGGCAAGTATCACAAATGCAATACAATTATGAACTGTCTTCATAACTACTAAGTCCCTTAAAGCAGGAGGCCAGGAATAACATGAGCTCAAATTTTAAATCGCAAATGAGCTTCTGTCCACTTGCAACCCTCTTTTACCTCCATTTACGCTCGATCTCAAACTAACATACATATCTGATCTTAATGTTGCCGTCGTGGAGTGTGCATTTTGTAATATGCTAACCTAAACTGTTCTCCACCTGCAAAGGGAATAGTTGGGGAAAAAAAAAGTACTTATTCTCTCAATCCAAGCAAATAATATAGAAGGATGCAAGTGCATATGACAATTTGGGGACATTCGAATATTCAATGGAAATTACACCATCCAAATGTTTGATTAGCATCAGGGACAACCACCTTGAAATTTTCCTATGACAAACATGTCCTTTGTTTAATCTTACGAGTCTAAGATTACATGACTTTCAAAAAATGACTTCACATTTTTTCATCTAATTCTAATATTGATGTCAATGATGTGATACCATATGTTCCATATATAGAATGTTGGAATGCCTTCTTACAAATTTTGAGCACCTCCACATCTATCAAGCAGTCACTGCAACTGTAGAATCATCAATCTTCATGTTCGTCTTCACCTTCGGAATCTGCATATGGTGAAAAAATCCAAGTAAATATCACCCCCCAAAAAAAATATCCTTGATCGACGTATGCAATAGGTTGAATTTCACAAACACATTCAACTGATCTGAATGCAAAAATGCACCTAACCTTTCCAATTAGTAAGACAGTTTTTAACACGAGCTGTTATCAAGCCTTGACCTTTAGCAAATTGACTCGAGTTTGAGCATACAAACTAGTTCAGAGCAATTTCGTGAGGGGCTAAGCAGGTGCTGATACTGAGCCGATGCTAACATGACATGTTGATAATATATGAACAACGTGTATATGTATTTACCCAAAATAAGACCAACATTACTCCTTGCTATTGCCTATCAGTCATCCTACAGTGTACATTAAAAATCAAGTTACTGTGTTTTCCAGTGTGAAATGACAAACTTCATCCTCTAGAATAGAGCCAATGTAGAAGCTGAAACATTCAGGAAGGTATACAATGACTTGAAATACATGAGTTTCTTGATACCCTGTAATACCCTTATTTGTATACATACATAAAAAGCAAGATGGTATTGAAATTACATTTCTAAGCCAAGCACATTCCCCATCCAGTATCACAATGACACCATCCTTGTTAGCGTGGTCTCTATATCTCTCCTTCCCCGGCTCTCTCCCTTTGGATCCGGAATTTTCTCTCATATACTAGATTTTTTTCCTCCACAAAATTCCCTCCATGCTGCCCATCGGACCAATCCATTACAATGTCAGCTACAGAAACCAAGCTCTCCAAGAAAACTAGAGCCGCCTACCCATGCCTATAAAAATAACAGTGGGGTGGCTCAAAATGTTTAAACGGCCAGGCTTCTTCATTTTCTCTTTTAACCGGGATCAAATATCTCCGATTTTTTCTCTTTTTCTTTCTCTTCTTCCTTTCCTTTGATCAGATTCTGCAGTTAGTTTTTCTTAAGCATTTACGTGCCCCAGTTTCAAATAATAGCAATCCATATTGAAATATTTTTAGCTCTCTTAAGTACTGCATACCATCATTTTCTTAAAAGTTAAAAATCCTAATAACTAAAACAATTTGAACGTGCTACACTTTCAATGTAACAAAACCATTTCCTCAAATTATTTGCTATTTATTATTCATATCGATTACTTAAATTGTTATTGTTAAGTTGCACACCCAATTCCCAACTATATGTCCACCTGTCTGGAGTGAGAAGTGCAGGAAGAAGGTGACTTCTATGTGCAACCAAGCCAAATGATAAGGGAAATAAAATTGGCCAGTCTGCCCTCATATGGATGTCACCCATGGTCCACATTTCTTTCTTTTTTGATTACTTCGCTTTTTTCCTATTAAAAAAAAAGCCCCAACCCTAGTCCCAACCACCACGTGCCACCCTTAGCTCCCGTTCTACCTATTGACTGTTGTCACTCTTACTCTTCGCCCTCCATTACATGCCCCTACCAGTTAGGGTTGTAAAACAAACCAAGCTACTTGAGAGTTCCAAGCGTGTTCAGCTTATTGAAAGCTTGTCCGAGATCAGCTTGTTCACATTTTAAGCTCATTAATTTTCTGAGCTTAACTTGATAAGCTTATACTATATAAACCGAGCTATTGGAGCTCAGCTTGCGATCAGTTCGATTCAAACTCGTTTGTGATTTAAGGTCAAACTGGTTTGCGATTGAAGGTCAACGAATAAACTAAGCTTGAAGATGCTTTTGAAGCTTGTTAAGCTTTCAAACCAAGCTTGAAGATGCTTTTGAAGCTCATTAAGCTTTCAAACCAAGCTCGAAGAATCTAATTCTAGGCTTGACTCGACTTTTTTAGAACTTTTTATGTGTAGTCACACAAGCCCTCTTGCTCCCCTCCTCAACTTTGCTAGTTCCGCCACCCTTCTTCCAAAATAACCAGCTGTAAGTTCAAAATAAAATCAAGAATAGTCAACCTAGTTTGAAACTCAAATGCAACTTGAATTTGATGGAAAGTGACATTGCATTTGTGGTGTCACTTCAGCTAGTAGTCAACACCTCTATTTAGAAAGCTAATGGCCAATTTTCTCAATTAATTTACCAGCAAAAGGGCATTTTAAGATGCACGTAAAAATTCTTAGGTAGAAGAAATGCATTTCCAAATACCCTATTTCGTGGTCACATGAACATTTTGAAACATGTGAAGCACCCATATCGGACAATCGACACTTGCGTAAGGTTATGAAATATTTGTCTGGCATGAGTTATTTGCATCTAGTAAAAACCAGTTTACCTTAAAAGATAGAAGAATATTACTACAGAACAGAGATATATAGGCATGCCCATGCCATGTGTGCAAATATACAAGAGACAAAGCCAGCTTGTATCAAGTATGGATTATATCATTTATATCAAACAGAAAACTCCTTATTAGATTATGTTTTTCTCTTCTCTAGTTTATGTGAAAGTTTTCACCTAACGAAACAATATAAGTTACTGAGTCAAGGAAGAAGTAGTTATGAATCGCTTACCAGATCGAACATCTTCACTAATTTGGCCTCTTGCTTGTATTTGTTTGACAAGCATCCGATACATCAACACCCACCAATAAATGTGAAGAACAAGCAAGCAAAAGAGAAGAGAATTGAACACATAATAGTAAATTGGTCCATTCACCCCGTGCTTCTCCTTGTCCAAAGTCAAAACAACTTCATAACTGCCATATGAAGCAACAAAAAATTATATACAAATGAAGATAAATAGACAATGTTTATAATGATATAAGCCCATCAAATAACACTTAATAGAAATTTCTGTCCATAATATCTATTAAATCACCAAATGCTCTAAAACTTAAACTGTTAGAAAATGGGTCCAACAATATATATCAAACTATCTAATACTCTCTGTCACGTGCGACCCTGTCTCGCATGTAGAGAGGCGAACAAACTGAAGATGTGCACCAACACATAGAGTGCATAATAACAAATATAACTGGGTAACACATTACGAGACTTGAACCCAAAATCTCATGGAATTAGAACTCTGATACCATATTAAGTTATCAATTGTCCCAAAAGCTTAAACTCTTAAGAAATGAGCCCAACAATGTATATTAAGTTATCCGATAATATCTAACAAAAGAACAGTAGATGAAAGAAAGAAACCACCAAAAGATGATGAAACAACAAAAGTATGAAAGATACAACACATAAACCTGTTAATGGTGAAAAAACTTCCCCTAGGATGCAACGAAAACATATATAAACCAAAAAGCAAATGGAAAATCTCTTAGATCATCTACATGGATGCTCTTCATACGAGTTTAAATGGAAAACAAAGAAAACGATAGCTACAAATGGCAATCAAAGTCAAGCATCATTCTAAAACACATCACGCTCTCTAGAGCTATTAGATAGTTCCAAGAGTGAGGAAATCTGTAGTTGAGAAATATGGCCAAAGCCAAACAAACCCCAATCTAACAAAAAGTTTCATAAATCGTGGTTGCTTCCATCAGCAGTTCATCCTTGTAATGCTTTGTAGCTATCAAGATTATAAATCCAATGAAACAAATATTTTGGGAACACGTTTTGGTTTCAACCTAAACCATATATGTATTGAAGGCCAAGAAATTAATGTGTTAAATAGCCACTTACATGTATTTGTCAACATATGCTTACCTTGTACTCCAGAGGACCCAAAAAGGATAGTAAATGAGGCGCAGTAAGATCCAAGACAAGACAAAAAGAACAAATGAAAAGCTAGCAAGAGTTTCTGCACCACTGTATTTAGACATCTTCCCTACTTCCAGAAACACATCACTAGCATCATGAAGAGCTAAAACAACTGAACCAACACGAGCAAACCTGCAAGAAACACAGGAAGCAAATAAAGTCACATAATAAGTCTGACACAAAAATTTCAATAAATGAAAATACGAGCCACACGTGTACAGTTTTCAAGAAAAACTTCATACTCATAGGAGTAAATATATTAATAACTTCAGGTAAGACCTTTTCCATACTTTTGTAGTAGTGGGCATTCAACTCATCTTCTCGTAATTATCGCAAACGAAAAATAAACGAGCTTCAAGCTAACCTCTCCTAAACATACCTCAATATATAAGAAAGCAAAATCAGAATGAGAGTTGCAACATGATGACCCATTGACACCCCAAAATCAGAGCGCCTTGTTTCCCAGAAAATCAGAGCAAATATAGAGTATGTGTAGAATCCAGCAGCATACATATAGAGTCCTTTCAATTTCAACCTAAATATTCCATAAAACAGTCACTGAACAAATATGAGACCTGGGAATTTCAAGATCAAAATATAGAATAAACGGCTGCTTGAACAAACAATCATTAATGTACATGTTGAATCATACTTAATCATCTGGTCAGGCCAGACCTGATTTCCTGGCCCAACCCAAAAAAATCTTGTGTTAGTGAACCAAGGCTCATGATAAGTAACAGAAAGCGCCAGAAGCTCTGCTGAAAGAAAATAAATACATTTCCATGCCGATTCTTTGAATTTCCGTATCTTCTTTCTTCTCTCATCTGTCTCAACATCCAGTACCAGCTGTCCTTTCCCAAATATCAGTCGTCTAGACAATTTCTGCAACATGTAAATCCATTTAGAAATGAGCTATAGAGCTAGAAAATAGGGGGATAAAATTTGGAGGTTCTCAGCAATTCTTAAGGCATCAAGAGCAGGCTTATCCGCATTTCATCAGTGTAAATGAATACACAAGTTTCTCTGAATCATGTTTACAAGTTAGAATCAGATAAACTACTAAAAATGCTAGACTAAGTCTTCTCATTATCAGAAAAGGTTCATTAAATCACAATATTCTAAAACACAAGTCTAAATTTGTGAAAACCTGCAAGTTGTAAAATAACAATGATAAATCATGGATCACTTATTGTCCTTTCTGCCATGTTCCTTGGATTGGTGGGCCAGTAACCCTTATTCTTCTTGCACTTCAAGTTTTATTTTGTAAGGTAAAATCATTTTTGCAAGTCCTTGAGATTTGAGAACATAAATGCAACAAGAAGTTTTTGGGATTCAATGGCTTGAAATTAAAGTGTACAATGTTTCAAATCTCACACACACACACACACAAAGCCATTTTTGCAGAGGCAGAAACAACCCTAATCAGAATTTCCTGGACTAATAGCCCAGCCAAATTCAAGCTAATCAGCAAGCTCAGCAGACTTGCCTCACGTGCTGACCACTTGACACTCCCACTATCATATAGTTTTTTTTTTTTGATAAGTAACCACAGCTATAAAGATTTAAGCCCAAAATGATTGCAGACCTGATTAGTGAATAACTTCATTATCAAGCGGTAGAAAGGATAAAATATTTAGCCTTGCTTCCAAAAAATGCCATCCCAAAGATACAAAAAGTGCCATCCCAAAGATAGACAAAGAAGCCACTTCCCACCATTTTGAAGAAGCACATACTGTTATCAAAAGAAACTTTAATTCTTCAGCTGGTTTTGATACCTTTTCAATGCCAGTTTTTCTGAAGCACATTATGTCTGGGAGAAAAACATTATGTTTCATGAGAAAATTTAGTAAGTTTGATCATCAAATCACCTTCCACTTACCAGCCGAAAGGAACCCCTTCTCTGCCTAATTTCTTGAATAAATGAATAAAAATGGTCTAACCTCCAACCAATTACTTGTGATTTTACAGGTAACAAACAGAATAAACATCAAACCCACTCTTGCATTTAACAAAGCAAAGCCACAATGATCTAAGAAATACTATACTATCCAAGAAAAATTTTCAAATTATAATATTTTTATTATTTTCAATAAGAAACAAGCACAATCAAACTAATACCAAAAAAACAAAAAAGAAGCACCTAGGTCTTATAATATCCGTGACTCTTTCCACCAAAAAAATGGTTCAGGCAGGACAAGGGGACTAAGGCTATTCCAGGGAAAGGCGTAAGGAGGGAGGGAGGGAGGACCTAAGCTTCTCCTCCGGGGGCATACACCCCATATTCATCTAGAAAAATGAATTATGTCACCCCATTTGGCTTCCTTGCATATCACGGCCTACTTGAATACTCATGATTGGTTCTTTGTTTAGAAATAATCTTCAAGAAAAATAGTGAAGGCAAATAATATGTTGCCCCTAACCAATAATGTGAAGTAGTGAAAGATGCCGCTGATATATAAGGCCTTACTCATTCATAATAGGTCCAAACATCAAATGTATTGTGAATAACCTGACTGGTCCAGCTTTGAATTTGTTCCTCAATGATTACCAGTTTAAATTTTTTCGGGGCATTTGGAAATTTGCCTAATCATTAACTTCTTGGCCTCGAACTTAATCGAGTTGCATGCAGATTGACTCGAACACCGCTTAAAAAAAAAAAAAAGCCACTAAATGGGCTCCAGAACAAGTACTCCTAAAAGTAATCGCTACAAGCACAAAAGCGTTAAATGCTATAAATGCAATAAATGTTGAAACACCCAGAATTAAACCACACATTTAAATCATTCGTAGCTATATATATTAAACAATATATATACATATGAACTAATTGTCATCGTTAACAACTCACAATACAATCAAAGACCCATTTGAATCAAAGTGTGCGTATTTGATTTTGTTGGTACCTCAAATACAAATCTGTCTAGAAAGAAACGAACAGATGGGAAGAACAGAGCGAAAAAGGGAAGGGCTGCGAAATCTCCATAGTCCGGGAATGATTCTTGTTCCCAATCAATGAGCCGCAAGGATTCAGCTACACCCATTACAAGATTTCTGAGTAAACAAACAGAGTTCAACCAAAGATATGTGAAAAATTCAGAGCTGGGGGATCGAAAATCGAAGCAGAAACGTGTTTCTACTTTCTCCCCCTCTTTCTCTCTCTCCTCGATCTCTAGTTCGGCCAGACTCTGGACGACTTGATGATGTAAAGCATCGTTTATGTGGGCCCAGAAAGGCCAAGTGATTCTAAATGCACACGCTTTTATGCTTTGGACACCTCTATGTACAACTGTTATTGCATCATGTACAAGTTACTTATTGCATAAAGTTGGTGTTTAACGTTTATGTTTATTATTATTATTATTTTTTAAATTTTGTGTAAACTTTAAACAAAAACACGTTTAGTATTTATTTTTGCTTTTTAAAGATTATAAATATTTTTTAAATTTTAATAAATTTTTATAAATAAAAACGTATTTCTATTTATTTTATAAATAAATTTTTATTATATTTTTTTCTTTCACCATCTTCTTCGGCCACACCTTAATTTGAACATTTTTTTTGATCACCTCATTCGATTACTTTTTAATCACCACTTCTGATCATTGTTTTTTATCATTGCTTTCGACTATTATTTTTTAATAATTATGTGCCAAATGTATTTTTAATTTTTATAAAAATAAATAAATAAATATATTTTATTTATTATAAATAAAAAAAATTATAAAGGTTACCGTACGAGGCCTAAGAAAACAACGTGTATGGATTTAGAATTACCTGACCTTCGTTTTTTTTTCTTCGTTTTTTTTTCAGAACTGGTCCTGATTTTGTTTGATTTTGCTCAAATGCCACTGGTTTCGTTGACCGGCAAAATTATCTTTTTCTGAGAAAATAATTTTATATAAAGTAATTAATTATTAGCCTTATTTCCTTATTAGTTTTATCTCAAAAGTTTTTATTAGATTTCGATTGGTAACAATTTTAAAAATAATTTTTTTAAAATAAGTTTTTTTTCTATTTTTAAAGAAATAAAAATTTATTAAAATTTTTAAATTTTTATTTTTTTTATATTCAATATACATATTATTTGATAAGTCTCCACAACTAGGTTTTAAAAATATTATTTTTATTAAAAATAAATTTGTATATTTAAAATTAAAAAATTTTAAAATTCAAAAGTAAAAGTTTTAATAAATAAGAATCTATCCATAGATAAGAACAAATCTATCCATAAATAAGAACAATTTTATCTTTAAAAATCTAAAAAATAAGATGAATACTTGGGCCTTGATTGGCTAGTAAGACTTTTTGGTTCTTTTTTTTTTGACTAAAAACATAAGAAAATAAACATAATTTGTTTGAAAAAAAAAGAAACAAAAATATTTTAAAAAAACTACAAAACCAAATTAAAACACGATTTTTTAAAATATTCTATTTAAAATTTTATTATTTTAAAAAGGTAATAAGATCTCTTATTCATAACTTATTTACTATCACTATCAACCAAATATAATTATTATTTTTAACCATACAAGGACAAAATTTTCCAATTTGAATAAAAATTTTAAAAGTTAATTTTTTATCTAAATAATTAATTTCAAAAAACTTAGCTTAAAAACTTATTTATCAAGCAACCTGTTTTGAACTAAATTTAGTTTTTTAACTAAAAACTTCAAAAAAATAAAAAGAATTGCATGACTCCATAAGTTCATTTTTTTAGATATTTTAAATTTAAAAATTTTTAATTGACTTAATTTAATTTGTGATTCAATCGTTTTGAGTTTTAGGTGGACTCATTTTTTCTAGTAGAGATTGAAGATTTTGGGTTCCCAATTGAAGGTTTTGGGTCGACAATGAATGTTTTGGCTAGACGTTTGAGGATTTTGGGTTGACAATTAAAGCTTCTCAATTGACGATTAACGATTAAAGGTTTTGGTTTGCAAAATTTTTGTCTTTTCTTATTCTCTTATCACGATTTCAGGTAAGATGTATGTTAACAATAATCTTTTAATTCGATCGGCATTCCTTCGTCTCTAGAGCTTTTGCAAGATTTGTGCATTTGAAATTAAACATATTTTGGGATTTTGATTCACGTGTTTTTAACCTGATTTTGGACTTTTGGTTTTATGGTTTTTAATTTTCATTTAGGGTTTTTCCGTATGACATACATTTTTTCATTTAGTGTTTTTTTTATTTATTATTAGGATATAGGGTTTTTGCAATTTTAGGATTTTTTCATTCCGAGTTTGATTTGTTGCACACCATTTTCTCTCTCTCAAATATGACACTAAGTTATATTAGGAATATTGATTCAGATAGTTACAACTATCTTGATTCGTTAAATGATGTAACCCATGTTACATTATTTTACATATATCTGAGATTGGGTTAATGCTAAGTTTACATTGAAATGTGGATGGAATTGAGATAATTGTTGGGTATAATTTGAATGTAATAGAAATGTTTAAGTTACACGCAAAGACATGTTTTTTTGATCTAATTCTGCAAATGAATGATATTGAAGGACCTAGTTGTCTTATAATTCGTAAAGAACCCTTCACTACAACATCTAAAGGCCCTTCATACAAGAATATTCGATGCATATAATGTTAAGCATGCAGATAACAATAGGGATGCTGAAAAAGTTGATATTAAATATGACATTTATGGTCAAGAAACATCTTCATCACTAATGCTTAGTCGACTAGCACTGGTCTAATTACGAGGATGCCTCTAGTATAGATGCAGCACCTCTAGATATCTCCAATGACAAATTAATTATTTGATTACCGATCTAGTAATGATAGTAGTCTTAGTGTTAGGTCTAATTCTGATTGTCAATTCGCACCTAAGAATTCTAGACCAACTAGCATTGATCCTCATAAATTTGGTCACAAATTTCATCTAGACGAGGAGGGAAATGTTAAATTTGTTGTAAGTATATACTCTTTGGTAATGTGTACAGCCTTGAAACATTACACAATCCAATAAGGGTGCAAAATCAATCAAGACAAAAATGAAAAATTAAGAGCAACTTGTCACTGTGTTGTTATAAGTTGTAAATGGAGAATACATACATCTCCTCCACCAGATAGAATTATTTATAAAATTAAATTCTAATAGTGGCGTTGAAGCAAATTCCACTTGGATTGCAAAAAAGTTTAGTAATTCATAATAATTAAAGTGTATCCAAAATAATTAGCCATCAAGTTAAAATTTATAATAGCGGACTTATAAAACTTGAGAATTGCAAAATTTAGGAATCACACAGCGGAACGAACGAAAATAGAAATGATGAAACTCACTCTTTATATACATTCTCTTCAGTTGTGAAAAAATACTTATTACAGAAAATTGTTTGTTGTTAGGCTCATATTATTTTGCGATAATTTAACACGCAAAATATAAATGATTATTTATTTTTTCCCATGTAATTTTTAGAATTAACCTTGCTTAGCTTTTAATTTGTCTCTAATCAATGTGAATGAACCTGTAGCTACCGCCTTGACGAGGCAATGCTTTGACCAATTGAACTACAATACCAAAGAAATAATGTACTTCAACATACTTTAAGTTAGCTTTAATCCACGAAATGGATTCTCCTCTCAACCCTTTTAGTTTTTCTATACAACTTAATTCTCAGTGATGGAAGGTTGAATCTGTCTTTTCTGTTATGGGTAAAGGAAAGATTTCCACCTCTTTATATATATTGAATCCTCTAATTACCATCATCAATTAAAAGATGAAGACAATGCATTTAATGAAGATGGTATTCTATACATATCAAAGTTAAATGGGTGATACATCTAACAATTTTTTTTGGTAATCTGTCCGCGTCCGTTTGCGCGAACCAACAATTATGGGCCATAAATGGGTGAGACATTCAATAACTATGGGCCATATCCTTAATCCTTACATTTACTAGAAGCAAGAAGCAAAGATCATTTACCATAGATCATATTAGCCTTTGCAATTTTGCCTTGTTGAAGCAATTTTAAAGCAACTTACATACAAGTTGAAGAGATAATATCAGTAGCTCATCTAAATTTAGTTATACTGTAGACTCTATTGTTTGGGATTGGAACACAATCTCAACAATTTCGCTTAACACCGAAAAACGCACATATACAAAATAAGAACAAAGAAAAAAAAGGGCAAAGTCAAACAATCACACAATCAAGACACGAAGATTTATGTGGTTCGACACAAAGTGCTTATGTCCACGGAATTACACACTTTCATTATGTACTTAAAAGAATACAAGATAGGAGTTTTATGAGAAAAAAGTACAAGAAGACTTATCAAAATATAACATATATAACACATGGCTGCTGCAAACCTTAACAGCCACTTAAAGTCGCGTCCCTGCATGGACCGTTCAAGCGGTCTTTCATTACTCTCAGTTTTTCACCTGCGAAGCACATTGCACACTGTAGAGGTGTGCGCGGGTCGACGCGGTGCGAATT
>JAULJZ010000024.1:7130819-7159665 GCA_032270985.1 Heliamphora pulchella
GTAAGCCCTTGTCTAGTAGGTCGGTCTAACACTGTTTAGTATACTTCAACCAACTCAAATTGCATTTCTATTCTAAGTAGTTTGCTTTATGATTCATCACTTAGAAGTTGGTAAAATATGCTGTTTAAGCCATAAATCTCCTTGGGAGTCTTTATTAATGGCCTAGTTAAGAAGTGTTGTCAATGGAAGTGTCCTGTTGGCTCTTGTATCGGATTAAAATCCACTGTCTTCTATCATTTTTGCTTTTCTCATGCAATGCTTACATGTCTTCAATTTTAGGTGACCACTTTATTTTAATGAAACCAATGTTTAGCAGGCCCCACAGATTTTGGTTGACTGTTCATGAAACAGCGTTAAGCAAGGTAATGTATATGTTATGTATGTAGTTATAGTTGAATCGTAAAATATGGATTCAGGATTTGAAAGAAAAAGAAGAGGTGATAGGAAAGAGGAAATATTAAAAGAAAGAGTTCAAGAGTGTTGATTAGTCTCTTTCACCCACACATGTTTATAATATTATTAGGTTAAAGATAAGTACAAGAACGTCCTTAGAAAAATAAGACAAATAGAAAAAAACACTTTTAACACTCCCTCTCAAGCTGAAACATAAAATCAAACATGCTTAGCTTGACAAGCAATCAATGAAAGATAAAATGTTGTAGTGGCTTCGTAAGAATATCCCCAACTTATCTTTCGAGTAAATATAAGGTGTGACAATCTGCTTATGTAATAACAAATCCCGAATAAAGTGACAGTTAACTTCAATATACTTAGTGTGCTCATGGAACACCAGATTATTAGCAATAAAAATAGCGGCTTGATTGTCCCCAAACATGCGCATAGGAAGTTGAGTAGGAACGCTAAAATTCCGAAGAAGCGAACAAACCCATAACATTTCAGAGGCGGCGTGAGTTATGGCCCGATACTCGGCCTCATCACTAGAACGAGCTACCACACTTTATTTTTTACTGCGCTAAGTAACTAGATTGCCTCCAAAGTACAATAGCCAGATGTAGATCGTCTATTAGAGCGGCTACCGACCCAATCAGCATCACTAAACTCAATTATAGTAAAAGAATCAGAGAGTTGATATAGCAATCCACGGCTTGGGGTACTTTTCAAATAGCGTAAAATGCGACAAACAACTTCAAAATGTAGCTGACGAGGAGCATGCATAAATTGGCTCACAACACCAACATCATAAGTAACGTCAGAGCGAGTAATAGTGAGATAGATCAACTTTCCAACAAGGCATCAGTAATGACCAGTATTAGCAAAAATATTACTCTGTTCAGCATCAAGTTTAACAGTTGAGTCCATGGGAGTATCAATTGGCTGAGCACCAAGAAGACTAGTTTCAGAAAGAAGGTTAAGCATATATTTTTCTTGAGAAAGAGAAATGCCCTTAGAAGTTCGAGCAACCTTAATCCCAAAAAAATAGCAAAGAGCATCCAAGTTCTTAGCATGAAATTGCATGGCCAGGTGGTTTTTTAGGTTAAGAATGCCAACATCATCATCACCCAAAAGAAGAATATCATACACATATACAATCAACACAAAAGTGCCCCCAGAAGAGCGACAAATAAATACAGAGTGATCAGAGGTAGAATGTTGAGAGCCATAGGTAAGCACAATCGAACTGAACTGATCAAACAAGGCACAAGGGGATTGTTTTAAATCATGAAGAGCCTTTCGTAAATGACATGCAGGATGAGCACTACTAGCAACACTGTAGCTATGTGGTTGATCCATATATACCCTTCTTGAAGATCACTGTGAAAAAAGGCATTTTCAATGTCAAGTTAATATAAAGGCCAAGAACAATTGACAACAACAGAGAGAAGGATGTGAACAAAGTTAAGACGAGCAATGAAAGAAAAAGTTTATAAGTAATCAACACTATAAGTCTTAGTGTACTCCTTAGCAAATAACCGGGCCTTAAGGCGCTCAACAGACTCATCAGGAAGGTATTTCGTTGTTTATACCCAACGATAACCCACGGTTTGCTTCCCCGGTAGAAGGGAAGTAAGTTCCCAAGTCTGGTTTTGATAGGCATGCTTCCATCCAGACATTGACTTAGTTTGTTTATAGGATGAAGAAACCAAAATAGATGACAAGGTAAAAGTAAAGGTATAGAGACATGGGGAAGGACGATCGTAGGACAAAAAATTATCTATAGAATGTTGAGTACCTACATGCTTACCATGACGCAAGGTGGTAGGTAAGTTAGGAGAAGTGGAAGTTGGGGGTGATGACACAGGAGCCTCAGCTAAAGAATATGAAGAATTTGGGCCATTAGGGACAATCTGTCAAGTATGAGATCGCTAATATACCTACACAAGAGGAATAGATAAAAAAAAATAAAGAGGAAGGAAAGGATATAGAAACGGGTCAAGGAAGAGTAGGAGAAGAAGACTCCCCCTGACGACTACAATATGATCAGATGACGGCAGGGAACTGGAGGAAACAAAGAAAGGTGTTGATTCGAAGAAGGTGACATCAACACTAACAAAATACCGTTGGGACCCAAGGTAATAACAACGACAACCTTTTTGAGTACGAGAGTAGCCAAGAAAAAAACACTTTTGAGCCCGAGTGGATAATTTGTCACGACTTGGATTAAAAACATGAACAAAGGCAGTACAACCAAAAACCTAAGGAGTGACGGGAAAAGGCGAGAAAGTTGGATATAAGAAGGAAAAAGAAAATTGACCATTGAGAGTAGTAGCACTCATATGATTTATAAGAAAACAATCGGTAAGAACGACGTCACCCCAAAACTATTTTGGTATAGTGGTATGAAACGACAAGGTACGAGCAATATCTAACTAAGTGACGATGCTTACGTTCAGCAACTCTGTTTTGTTGAGACTTGTGAAGACAAATAGTGTGGTGAATAATATCATGATCAACACAAAAGAAAGTAATGTAGATTGCAGATATTCAAGAGTATTATCAGAGCGAATAACCTTGAGATGTTTGCCAACTTGGGTAAAAATTTCATTGTAAAAGCGAAGAGAAAACAACGGGCAACTCCGATTGAGTTTTCAACAAAAACAACTTAGCATACAAGAATAGTTATCAACGAAAATAATAACATAAGAATATCCATCAATACTGGGACTTCCAGAAGGACCCTAAATGTCAGTATGGAATCAGCGCAAGAGCACGTAGCACAAAAGCAATAATTTACGGCGCTAACCTTCAGAGCAACCAGAAATCAACTAGAAACCCTCCATAATCACAAAACAAGCATAGATCTGACAAGAACCATGACTGTCGACACCTATAGGATGGTTTCCGACCATTGGAAACCACGATAGAGGTTGCGAGGCGCAGATTGAAGAGCTATGATTCCGAAAATCCCAAAAACTTAAAAAATTCAAGGGACACATCAAATAACTTCAAAAAATATAGAAAAATCACCATAAGGATTAGTAGATCGAGGCGATCTAAACTAGAGGGCCGGCGTTCATCACCGTATGTACGGATGCTGATGTCGCAATGACATCATCCTACAGAAGATGACGTCAGTATGCCGTTTTTCACCGCGCCGCTAGTTCTGGTGTTTTACAACTTTTCTAGGGTTAGATCGGATATTTTGATACCAAGTTGAATTGTAACATATGGATTTAGAGTTTGAAAGAGAAAGAAGATGTGATAGGAAAGAGGAAAGGAGATTAAAAAAAAGAGTTAAGGAATTGATTAGTCTCTTCACCCACACATACTTATAATATTATTAGGTCTAAGACAAGTTCAAGAATGACCTTAGAAAAATAAGACAAATAGAAACAAAACACTTTTAACAGTTATCTAGTCAGAGTGTTCAGCAACTTCATCTTCTCTTCAATTGAAGTTGCAGGTACAGAGACGTAGTGAGTCCTGCAGCCCTATTCACTATGGGGAAAATGGGTAGCATGCTATGCAGATGCTGGAGCCTAGAGCTAACATATTCTCAGACTCAGATGGGATAATGAAACACAGGGTATTGATGACTTTGATCAGGAAACATAATCTATTGATTAGGTGTTTGGTCTAGTAATAGGGAAACTGATTGCTACATGCATTAATTTGACTTCTTTTGCCTATTCATTTATTTGAGTTCTTTGCCACATGCATTTATTTGAGTTCTTTTGCGTTTCTGAATTGAATATCTTGCTTGCTTGCTTTTTCATTTTATTTCCTTTCTTTTTCCTTTTTCTTTTATCTGGGTAAACTATATTCAATCAAGATGACTTAATGATTTTGTATTGTGGTGTGGGTATTAGGTCAAAGACAAGTACAAGCATGCTGTGATTTTGTTGCTCTTGAGCATGTAACATCTAGTTGATTACCAGATAACATTCAGTTTGTAGTCTGATATATTTCACTCTATATATCTTGTTTGTGTTCCCATGAATCCCATCTTTCAGTTTTGTATTATAGGTTAACCATTTTGGTCCATTCGTGAGGTTTTTCTATGGTCTTCCTGCACCCACTGATAATATTCTTGCACGGATGGTACTTACTACACTTGACTCAGCTGTTTATTGGGCAACCAGTTCACCATATGGTCCTGTTCACATCAACTGTCCTTTTAGGGAACCGTTGGATAACAGTTCAAAACCGTGGATGTTGAGCTGTTTAAAAGGAATGGATTTTTGGATGTCAAGTGCTCAACCATTTACGAACTATATCCAAGTGCAGTATTCTTATCCGTGCAATGGTGCTCACATCCAAATGGCAGAGGTTGTTCAAGTGATTCAAGGGGCAAACCGAGGGCTTCTACTAGTTGGTGCAATTCATAGAGAGGATGACATATGGGCAGCTCTACTCCTGGCTAAGCACCTTTCATGGCCAGTAGTGGCTGACATTTTGTCTGGTTTACGATTGAGAAAGTACTTCACTCACTTTGAAGTTGAGAACCTTTTATTCATTGATCATCTAGATCATTCTCTACTATCAGATTCAGTCAGGAGTTGGGCGCATGCTGATGTTATTGTTCAGGTTCATTTCTTCTCTCTTAATTCATTAAGTTTCTTCTACTGACACTGCCAAGAAACTCGTATTGACACCAAAGACCCCCTAAACACAATTATTTCTTCATGACGATGGTATTGATGCTGAACATAAGGACTATACTGCATTCAATATTGGTCTACCTGGTCACAAGGACTAGAGTAGCGTGTTGGTTTTGATCAAATGTCTAGGCATTCGACAGAAGGTCATTTAGACTATTCCATATTCCTCTTTTAAAAAATTAGGTAATATGATGTTTTAATGTAAGGGAGTGTGTTACATATGGGCGCTTCGCCCATTTGTAACAACCTTGCCATGGAATGAACCTAAGGGGGGTCCCATGAACAAACATTTTACAAATGCACTCATAGCTTGGTGTAGCACTTGCTGCTTTTGGAGGAGTCCTTATAATATTAAAAAGGATAACTTGGTAAAATTATTTAGTTTTCTATTATGATCTGTTTCTTTGTTTTCTCCGTAACTGTTGCAAAGTGAACTTGAATGCTAAGCTGCTTATGGTGCGTTTCAACATTTGTGCAAACTCAAGTGGCTGCATAAGTACTAGGTATCTTGATTTGGACCAGTTTTATACAGAAAGGGGTGACCTTTAAAATGTTTTGGCAAATGTAAACTGGTCGTTAAAAATTATTGCTTCCAAAATGAGGCTTGAAGCAAGAAATGCAAGACGAAATGAGGCCATAAAACATGATCCTGCAATATGTGGGAAATATGGTGCAAATGGAATTATCACCTTTGATATGGAAGTTACTTCACGAGAAAATTTTGCAAAGAACATAATACCTTAGAAATCCTACTGGAGACCATGATAGAATCCTCAAGGAAAGAATTTAAAATATTTATTGAAATCAATGGTAGAAATCCTAACAAACACCAAATGAAAGATGAGACCTTTGCTATGGCATTCGTGGTTTCCAATCTTTTCTAGACTGTTAAATGAATCTCCCATGCATTTCAGGTGCATATGAAACACCTTATAATTAAAAGCCAACTTTTTTGGCTTTTTGAAACATTTCCCCTGACATAATGACAAGAAATTTGTCTCCAACTCTTTGAAAGAAGCATTTTGAAGTGCATGAATGCATGGGAAATAGTTTTGGAAATAATGGAGTGAAGAATTTTGAAATGCATGAATGCATGGAAAGTAGTTTTGGGATCAATGGAGGATCTGAGACTTCAATGTTATATGAACATATAAGGTGGAACAATGATTAGTGTGATGCATTGCGCTCACTCTCACTCATTGGGTGCATCAATCCAATAGAAATGAATGGTTATTAGCACTTGCATATGTGAAGTGTATAATGGGGGAAGCTATGGGTCTGTTTGATTAAAAAGAAAACAATGATAGAAAGTCAAAATGGTAGAAAGTGAAGTGAAAGAAAAGAAAATTTAATTTCTTGCTTTGATTAGGATAAACTTTTGCAAGAAAATGATAGAATATTTCAAAATCTTAGATAGATAAACATGAAAGTTGCAAGAAATAAAATATATCTGAATTTTATCTAAATTTATCTAAATTGCCCATATACATTTGAAATTAAAAAATAGCGGGAACTATGCACAATTTTGAAAATTGACATAATTGGTCCCAACTTTCATTGGAAAAAAAATTTTCTGCATATTTTGTGGGAAACCGAAAGCTAAGTTTGCAAGGTTAAGAGAGTTTTGCAAGAAAATTTACTCTCCATCAAACTCCATAAAAGTTTAAAATTTTCTCTTTCCTGAATTTTTTTATTTTGTATAGATTCAACTACAAGTGTTGGGTATAAGTATATATTTTAGTGTCAGATTCATCTAATTCTTATGTCAAGGATATTGAGACATCGCAAAATATTTATATTTCCTAATATATTTTATTTATTTTCTAAGATAAATTGTGCTTATAACGTTTTATAGAGCATTTCATGTATAAAGTGTTTTTGCAAAATTTTATAGTAAACTCGAATTGCTAATATGCTTCTTAAGTGAGTATCCACCTAAAAATGTCGAACACCTATCTCTTACCCTTATCCAAGTGTGGAACGTCTTACGGGTACTTCATACATTTAGAAGAGTCTATGTAAAGTAATCCATCACTATCTTATTACTCAAATGGATCCTTTCGGATTTTCTTAGATGTAAAATTCCAAATTTGGTAATATGAGAAACAAAATTGACATTCAATATTATAGTTTTAAATAACGGTTTCAGTCGCCTTAACGGTAACATTAGTGATGATGCAGTTTCGAGGTGTAACGGGCATTGTGTAATGGTAGCAGTAACCGAAGTCGTGAATTCTTTCTTTTTTGCATAACTCACTAAGATTTAGCCTCTAGTTATGTTTTTATTCCAAAATTATATTTATTATAGTTTAAAATAGTTTTGAGGAATTTTGTTCACTTTATAGACATTAGCCAACATATGTTCTAATTTTTATAGTAGTTTTAAAATATTTTTTAAAAATGGTACACCAATAAAGACACAAATCTAACATGAAACTTACTTTTTATAGATTTTAAACAAATATTTTAAAAAATATTTAAAAAAAAAAAAATCATAATAATAAAAAGTAACGCAACATTAAATATATGAATTTAACCTCAAAAAACCCAAGATCGAAATATTCTAAACTTATTTTGCATCGATGTTGAACTAAGATTTTTTTTAAAATTTAATATTTTTGATTTTAAAAAAAAATAATTAAACATTAAATTTAAAAATCCAATTTAGAAGCCGAAATCTAAAGATTTTAAGTTTAGTTTGTAATTTTATGTAGACCTTGAACAAGTAATTTAGAAAGTTTTTTTTAAAAAAATATTTAAAAGTAATACAATATTAAATATAGGAATCTACCTAAAACAACCAAGTTCTAATAATTGCTAATCTTATTTTGCCTAAATCTTGAACAAATTTCAACAACAAAATGATATTTTGCATTTTCGAAAGTCAAAAAATACTACAAATTATATAAAATTTTCAAATCTATCTTCACCCAATTAGGTATGAGATTTTTGGGTGCTATAAATACGTTATTGGTGAAAAGAGTGGAAGAAATTGCGCTAAAAAATGATTTCAATTGATTCATTAACCAAAGATCCATTACGTTTGCTGCAACGGCCCGTTAGCGGTACCATAACGGGCCGTTACGGCCTTTACAGTGCAGTAATGGCCTTTACGACGATTGTAACGGCCTCTATGCATGGAATCTCTCATCACACAACTAAATCGTTCGTAGGAGGCACCGCTACCTATACGTAAATAGAGTAAAAGAGCAGCTCGTGTAACGGCATTACGTATAGTGCTGCGAGAAATTGAAGTACAGTAAATTTATATATGGCATCCAAAGTTCTGGAAATCTTTTGAACCTTTCTAAAAGGTTGGAAATCGTGATCAATTGTTTTCTATGATCTTTCTGGGGCTCCATGTACTAAGCTTCAGATTCTTGTATTTATTACTGTATTTAACTTTTTCTTCAACATACAAGGAACTGGAATTTTCTTCAACATACGAGGAACTGGAATTGTATTATGCCTAAATGGATCAGTACCAACTAACGTGGGTTTGGCAGTACCTATTTGTTCTAATGAGGGGTAATTATGTGGGTTGAACTTCCAGTAATGAAATGAAGATGACATAGGGGCATGCTAAATGGTAAATAAATCAGTCTGGACAGTTTTGATTTCTTTGGGATCTGTGACTTCTCCATGGGGTTGAAAATAAAATGATGTTTTTGCAACTTCACATCTAAACAGTTGTGCTAATGACAAACAATAAAGGCATCTGCATATTGTATGAAAATTCGGTTTTGGTATGCTAGTATACTATGTTTTTTTAGTTTTTTTTGTTTTTTTAAAATCTGGTCCACCATATGCTTTTAACCTTGTTGGTGAACTTTCAATTGTGCATTAAACAGATTGGAAGTAGGATGACAAGCAAACGAATTTCGCAGATGCTAGAGGATTGCTTTCCATGCTCATATATAGTAGTGGAGAACCATCCAAGTCGTCATGATCCTTCACACATTGTAACGCACAGAATTCAGAGTACCATTACTGAATTTGCTGATCATCTGCTTAAAGCTCACATACCACAGATCAGCAGCAAATGGTGTGGTTTTCTCCGGGCTGTGGATAAAATGGTATCTTTTCTCTAGTTATGATGCGTTCTTTACAAACTCCGTTACTTGATAACATGTTTGATTTTCCTATCACATTTCTTCTTATTTTATTTTTGATAAGTAACCTTGTCCAAAACTGTAGAAACTCAACAACATGATTCACACCCAAGTTGATCTCACCCAAAAAGTCAACAAAAAGGAAGGAAAATTCATAATAAACTCCTTTACAACAAAAATAAAAAGTATTTACAAGTGTCATCTTCATCTTCTGTTTAGCTTAATCGAACCCATCAAAATTACATTTATTCCTTTACCTCCAAAGGCACTTCCAAATCCACAAAAGTGCTTCCTCAATCCTTCTTCTTCCTTCATCTGCAGCCAGAATTTCAATAATCCAACAATAGGGGAATAGAAGCTGGCATCACCCACTAGATGCCAAACAACTTCAGAATCATCTCTCAAAGGACTCTAGCCACCTCATCATCTCTTCCTCTTTGCAACCTAGTCCACATCTGTCAGCCATCCTTAATACCCCTCTTCATCAAATTATCTCCAGTAAGGATTGAATCCAAAGCTGTTGTCCAAAAAAAAAAAATGCTACCTTAGAAGGCACTTGACTTCCATGTACTTCTCCAAGGGAAAAGATTGCTTGAATCACCGCAATGATGAAATCAAAAGATTTGACCAATAATACTCCATTCCGATGCCTCCATCTCAATAGATCCACCCCACACCTCAGAGTCGCAATCACAAGAGGAACTCAAAATCTCGTCGATTGACTCCAACTCCCAACTTATACTGGCCTAGAGAAAATTGGCTCCCAAACTAGACCACTCCCCGAGATCGAAACATAATATGCTGCCAAGGCATCTTTGATTGCAATATCAAATAGATCTGGAAAAGCCACTAAGAGGGGAACATCCTCACCCCATAATTTAGCTGTTATCCCCTAGCTCAAGTCTCACATGTCTCCCAAATTTTGACCAATTTTTTCTCATTAGCTTCCAAACTTTCCACGGTGTGGGACTCTCTCTTCTCTGTTGAAATCCAACCACCCCTCTCACTACCATACTTATAAGCTATCACCCTTCTTCATAGGTGGGCACCCTTCTCTGTATACCAATACCCAAACCCCTTTTTGCAATTGGTCTGCACACATTCCAACCCACCAAATGAAACCAGAAACTTTCCCTAAACCACCCCATAGGAAATTCCGCTGCAACTTGTCCAATCTTTCCTCCACCAAAACAAGAATGGAAAATAAAGACATGAAATAAGTAGGAAAACTAGCCAAAGTACTCTTATTAAGAGTAACCTTACCTCACTTAGATAAATGCTGATGCTTCCAAACTGTTAGCCTTTTGTCAAACTACTCCAACACTCCTTCCCAGACAACCGTCAACTTGAAAGATGAACCAATAGGATAACCCAAATATGTCGTGGGAAGGGACGGACCCCCTCTAAACCCCATAGCATCAACTAACTCTTGTATGTTAAGCACCTCCCCACAGTAACCAACTCTCTTTTCAATATTGATTTTTAGACCACACAGGTTCAAAGAAAATCAAAACACATTTCAAGATACCCAATTGCTCAACGTCCACCTCACAAACAAAATGGTATTATCCACGAACAACATATGGAAGATCTCCACTCCACCCTATCCCCACCACTCCTATTGATTGAAAAACCTCTAATTATCTCTACGTATATAGCTCTATTTATCAAGCGGTGGGAGATCTCCACCTTATTCCCACCACTCCTGCTAATCGAAAAACCTCTAATTATCTCTCCTTAGATAGCTCTATTTATCAAGCGGCTTAGAGCTTCTATCACCACAATAAACAAGGTGCGGGGAGAGAGGGTCTCCCTGTCTTAGCCCCTAGAACTGGAAAGAAGCCTGCTGGGCAACCATTAACCAAAACAAAGAATTTGACTGTAGATATACAGCAAAAGAGCCTCCTTTTAAATTGAGACCTTTCTAAATGTGGGGTCTGACATGTTGGAACTCAAGTTGTGTTGGTTTGACCGAGTGTTATATCAAACACCAATAAACTCCAACTTAACCAAATCCATTTTAAGATGAATAATAAGTAGTCACTTGAACATAGAGCTATAATTTAATCTGGACAAGTAATCACATGTTTTATCTATGGAAATTGCAAACTCCAATTCCTAAATTGTGTAGCACTTTCTTTTTGGCCATTTGGCTGTTAATAAGATGTTTCCTATTTTGAGTTGTTGATTGTGGGTCATTGTTTTAATCCTTTTAGCCTGAGGTTGATTTTTTGTTATTACTGTTGGTTGATGGACTGGAGATTATAAATTCTTTTTTTTTTTCTGATTTTCCATGGCGAGTTACCTTTTCCATGATTTCTAGGTTGCATGGGAGATATCATTTCTAATCCATTCAGAATATTCGTTGACTGAACCCTATGTTGCACATGTGATTCCGCGAGCACTTTACTGTGAGCCTGCTATATTTGTTGGGAACAGCATGCCCATACGCGATGCTGACATGTATGGATGCAACTGGGCAGAGCATACTAAAAATATTGCTTTAATGGTAAGCTTAGAGGTACCATGTCACTGGATACAGGTGGCTGGGAACAGAGGAGCTAGTGGTATTGATGGTTTGCTTAGCACAGCTGTTGGTTTTGCCGTGGGATGCAACAAACGAGTGAGTATTAGAAGAACTATCTCTAAAAGAAACTATTCTATGCATTTTTGTTGTTGTTATTGTTACTAGTCACAGTTTGTTTGGTCTATTTAAGTTTGATAACTGTTATGTTGCCCAATGTAATGACATAATGGGCTTATTAAATATAAACACATGTATCAGGAAACACTATTTGAATCCAAACCAAACCAAACCAAACCAAGTTAAGTCTTTGTCCCAATCAATTAAGGTTAGCTACATGAATCCTTTTACGCCATTATGCCTTGTTAAAGGCCATATCTTTAATTAGTTTTAATGAGTTAATATTTTTTTTAAATACGGCATTCTATGTCAATTTAAGTCTGCCCTTCCCCCTAGTGTTTTCATTACTTATGATTTTGTCGTTTTTTTTTACTAATGCATCAACTAGTCTACGTTGTATATATTCAAACTATTTTAATATATTTTTTCTTAATTTATCCTCAATTAGTGCAACTCTTACTATTCTGCAAATCTTTTCATTTCTAATTTTATATTTTCTAGTCTTACTATACATTTACTTTAACATTCTTATTTTTGCAACACTCATCTTATTTATGTGATTTTTCTTAACAACTAAACATTGTGTCCCATATAAAATTGCTGGTCTAATAGCTTTCTTATAAAATTTTTCTTTTAATCTTGTAGGTATTCGTCGATTACATAAAACTCCAAAAGCATTCTTTCACTTGAGCCAACCAACTTTGATAGTAGTTGAGTTGTAAAATATAAATTTAAGGTTTGAAAGAGGAAGAAGAAGTGATAGAGAGGAGAAAAAGAGATGAAAGAGAAAGAGTTCAAGAGGATTAATTAGCTTTCTTCACCTGCACAAACTTATAATAGTATTATGTCAGAGTTAAGTACAAGAATACCCTTAGAAATATAAGTGGCAATTTGTTTTTGCAATAACAAATTCCGAAGGAAGTGGCAATCAACTTTAATATGTTTAGTGAGCTCATAGATTACCGGATTATTAGCATTAAAAATAGCAGCTTGATTGCCACAAACTATTTGCGTAGGAAATAGAGTGGAAATGCCAAAGTCCTGAAGAAGAGAATGAACTCACGATATTTTATTCCTCTACGTTTGACAACAATTTGGTATCAGAGCTTAGTGTCCCGGCCCGAGAATTGTTGAGGCGCTAGAAGCTCAGAGAAGAGAAATTCAAGGCGATAAAGGCTCATGGAAGATTCTAGAGCATCCTAAAAGGATCTGTATTGTGGAAAAGCCTTGAAGAGTCCAGAGTTTTTCGGAGGGATTCAGAATGTTCTAGAGTATCCTAGAAGATCCTAGAAAACCTTAAGAGGTTGTGGAAGACTCTTCCATGTCGTAGGGAAATTTTGAGCATTTTAGAACATGAGAGAAAAGTTGAGAAGATTTGATATTTTTAAGGAATGTTTTGGAGGGTGAATGATAACTCTGGGATTGAGTTGATCCTAGCAATCTATTAAGGAGGTGGAGCACTATATAAGGGGGATAGAACCTCATTTAAGGGGTAAGCACTTGGAGATGCTCCAATGAGTGTGGGAATATTAGTTGCTCTAAAGTGTGGTGGAGCACTAGGGTGTGTTCCATGAGTGACTCTCTATGGTGGGAGTGGGCTCGGACACTTGGGGAGTGTTCCATGGTAGGTTCTTTAGAGTGCCACACATGGTGCAAGTAAGAAAAACGTCTTGGCCCTTGACAAGTGGTATCAAAACAAGTTGCGAGGGGCGTAACCTGTTGGAGACGATAGGGCAACCATTAAGTATAACTAGGGGACACTGCGGCATTAGGACTTCATCGTGGGTGTGAAGGAAGGCATGGACATACTGCGTAGGTGTGCGTTAGTCTCAGAGAAGGCTTCGCGAGTGTACAAGGACAAGGTTACTCAAGATCTCGGCGTGGAGTTCCGCTCAACACCAGCATAATACAAGTAGGTGTGTGATTTTGCACAATGCCAACAAGATACAAATAGGTGCGTGGAGTTGCGTAACACCAACAGGGTTCAAAAGGTGCATGGTGCCGCTACAACACTGTCGGGGTACAGAACAAGTGCGTGCCGTTACAACACTAGCAGGATACAAAAGATGTGCAGATGAAGCTTCAACAAGACCTAACAACTAAGATGATGAGGACCATACAACGAGGTAGTAGACGGACTTACCACGCGTGACGAGGGTGTCACGCGATAGGGTGGGGGAGAATGTCACAGCTCGAGAATTGCTAAGGCGTTAGAAGCTTAAAGAAGGGCAATTCAAGGCGATAAGAGGCTCGTGGAAGATTCTAGAGCGTCTTGGAAGATTCTGGATCGTGACAGAGTTTTGAAGAGTCTAGAGTGTTCTAGAGGGATCTAGAATGTTCCAGAGCATTTTGGAAGATCCTAAAGACACTAAGAGGTTGTAAAAGACTCTACCATGTGTTGGAGATGTGTGGATCATTCTAGAATATGGGAAAAGAGTTAAGAAGATTAGAATTTTCTAAATGCTCTGGAGGGTGAATGATAACCCTTGGATCGAGTTGATCCTATCCATCCCTTAAAAGGAGGTGGAGGGCTATATAAGGGAGAGATGACCTCATTTGAGGGGCGAGCACTTAGAGATGCTCTAAGAAGTGGGGGGGCATTAAAGTTGCTCCAAAATGGGGTGGAGCACTAGGGCGTGTTCCTTGAGTGAATGCTAAGCGGGACCAAAGAAAGCTCAAAATTTTCAAGAAAGAATCAAGTGACATTATATTTGAACCGAGCATAGCTTCATAATTATTTGTAAAAAACATAAAAATATATTGGGTAAAAGACCTAAAAACTGGATGTCAAATTGCACAAGTTTTTTGAAAATATATTGAAGTTTCAAGTCAATTCCATAAATATAAATAACATTTTCCTATACCATGCCTTGTTTTACATATGATTTTTGAAACGCTAAAATTTTTCTGAGGAAGAATTTTGATAATCTTCGATTTCCTTTATCTAAACATTGGTTCAGCAATTGTTTTATCCAAACGAGTTAGAGATTTTAGTGAAATATTTTAAAATAACCCTAACTTATTGGAGAATCAAAAAACAATTTAAATTGTTATTCAGATTGGATGTACAAACGTGGTGATACTTGGGTCAAAATGTATCTCAAGTTTTATAGACTAGCTAGTAGGAATATCAATTCATATAGGGTTACACTTGTTATTCATATATAGATGCGAACTTATTGCTTATATGTGCTGGGGCCTCTCCTTTTAGTAAATATAATGGATCCTTTCCAAGAAAAGAAGAAAAGAAATGAAATGAAAAACATAGCTGAATCTTACCACTTGGCATCTGTTAGACAAATCCAGCAATGGAGTTTACTTGGATCGGAGTGACAACAATTATTTTGCAAGAAGCAGGATGAAAATTCTTTTTATGGATTCTGAATGCATGTTGATATTGGAAAGTTGGAATATTAAAAAAAATACAATTGTCATAGAAGAAGTTCTAAATCATAAACATTTCTAATGTTTATTGACTCCAACCTTGTGTGACCTATTTATTGTTTTTTTTACTCTTCTTTCAATTTGGAGCTATCAATTTTGCCTGCAACAAGTTCTTAAAATTATTTTTTGAAGTCAAAATAAAACTACTCGGCTTGTCATCTTAGCATTCTCATGATTTTGCCAATGTTACATTTGTTCATACTTCTGTGATAATGTTTAGGTAATTTGTGTGATTGGAGATGTTTCTTTTCTGCATGATACAAATGGATTGGCACTTCTGAAACAGAGGTATTAGGTTCTCTTATTAGTATGCTTCTGTGTTCATTGTGGGATCTTCCCTTGCTCGCTTGATTAGACATATCCATGGAAAATTCATTTGCATGCCAAACAAAACATCCTCAACTATAACTGCAGTTTATTATGAACTTTAAGTTGGACTTTTATCTTAGTTAACATTTTCTTTACTGAAGGCCAGGTCATTTTGGCTTTATCTATTCTCTAAGTTCCTACAAACCTCTAGAATCAACGACTAAGCATTTTTATTTCATGAAGCAGTTTACTTGATAGGATATTTTGTATAAGTGGTAAAGGATTGAGGGAATAAAAGAAATTGCTAATCTTTTATAAATATAAAAAGTGAAAATATAAAGGAAAGAAAAGAAATAAACATAAGTTTCATGTAGTTCTTGAGTGCATTTTTACAACTTCTCGAGATTGAATTTATAAAGTTGCTGCAGGCTAGCATGATTGTCTTATCACATTTTCCTTCTCAAGTGATTTTTTCTTTTCCTTAAGCAAGCATTGTTTACCTAACTAGTTATGGTTTCATTTATAAGAGCCAGTTCTGTAGACCACATCTCTTCTCAAAGTATTGAGTAATCTTTTGTGTTTGAAGGATATGCCGGAAACCCATGACAATTATTGTAATAAACAATCATGGTGGGGCAATCTTCAGTCTCCTTCCTATTGCAGATAGAACTGAACAAGAAGTATTGGACAAGTATTTCTACACTTCGCATGATGTTTCAATTCAGAACCTATGCATGGCGCATGGGTAAGAGTTCTAACATATAAATTGGCATGTACGTGCTGTAGGTTTGTTAATCTCCCATCAAATGTAATTAGTATCAGTTGTTTTGTTTTCTTTATTTCCATTCTAGGTCTGCCACTTTCAGAGAATCAGTTTTGCTCTAAATGGCAACGAGATTCTTGCGGTTCATAATATAGGGGTGCTTCTGGCGTTTTATGTGATCGGCAGATACTTACAAGATTAAAAAGAAAATTTTATAGGCTGGTCATTAGACCAACAATTTTATATGAAACAAAATATTGGGTTACTAAGAAAGATCACATAAATAAGATGAGTTCTGAAAGAAGAAAAAGATTCGTGGAATGGTAGGGCGCACACTAATTAAGGAGAAGTTTAGAGAAAATAGATTAAAGTGATTTGGATACACACAACATAGATCAGTTGATGTAATAGTAAATAAAAGCAACGAGATCACGAGTAATGGAAAATACTAGGGAAGGGGTAAACCTAAATTGACATGGGATGTCGTATTAAGAAATATATGAACTTATTGAAGACTAATTGAAGATATGATTCTTAACAGAGTATAATGGTGTAAAAAGATTCATGTAATTGAACCCAATTGATTGGGACAAAGACTTAGTTTGATTTGGTATCCTATCTGTATTGAGCAATAGTTGTACGTACATAGAATGTGCACTGGTCGTTGAAATGTAATCTTTTGCATAAATATTTTTCAAACCCAAATAAAATCTAATGAACTTGGATGCACGTGCATACTCTGCTGGGATAAGATCTTTAAGTTGCTTAATGTATAATAATTCTCTTCAAACATTACTCATTATTGCAGTATATAGTTCTGTAAATGACTGCTTGAAGACAGCATTCCGGTTAGAGAAGAGTGTATCACCAGAACTTGAGAAAAGTAGAAGAAAGAAAAATAATAATGCTGTATCACCATGAATATGGGCAGTCTATATCGCGACCCTTGAAATAAATAGAAGTTACATTATTAAAGAGAAAAAAGGCTTTACTGCATTGTCAAATTTTGATTGAGTTGTGATAAGTTTTAGTTTCTCTACTGTTTCTGATGTGATAATTTGGGAAGTTCCTAGCTTTTGTGTTTAATTTTGAATTGGCAATATTACTTTATGTAAATAGTTCATTATATCAAACTCTTCTCTTATTGTTCTTGTCATTTATTGTGCCAGTGAATTAGTTAGTGCCATTTTCTGTGCTAGTGAATTAGTTCTTGCTTCTTGGGTTGAGAAAATAATAATTTGTGTAGTGTGAAGCATGTGAAAGTGCGGACAAAAATGGAATTGCAAGATGCCTTGTCAACATCTCAACAGGAGGAGGTTGATTGGCTCATAGAGGTTCAGAGTTGTATTGATGCTAATGCTACTTTCCACCGGTAGTCAGATTATGTCATTGCATGAACAATTTACCTAGATAGCCTCACACATGTAACCTCCATGCCATGCTAACACATGTTCCCCCTTCTCAGTAGGTTGAAACAATTTGCATGTCAAGCAGCAGACAATGCCTTAACCATTGTTTCGAGGTTTTCAACTCCAGATTATATGATAGATGGTTTCTTTGCTGTTGGAATATGTAAAATGGAGTACTCTCTCTACAGGTGACCTTTACATTAAGGACTGAGTTTCTAAGATTGCTTAAATCATGTTTTTAAATTCCAGAAATGTGCTATTTATGTTGTTCAAACCTTTGTTATGACAGAATTCAGCTATGCGCCCCACCTACTTCAACTTCTGTCCAGGATGATCCTATGAGCTACTACAGAGAAGGTTTTATTATAGCTTTGTTTCTGGAAAATGGAAGTGTGGGGATTGGTGAGGTTAGTAGGTAACTTTAACATTGTTTGTATTTTCTTCTTATATTCTACGTGCATAGGAAAATATCAATGTTTTCTTCTTGCAACGAAGCAGCAGATGTCATGTCTGGTGCTCTTCCGGTAATATGTTATGGTTATCTGTTATTAGTCATACTTTGCAGCATTGACGTTATCATAATGAATATTTTTAAATAAAACCTTACAAATAACCTCATTCATGTAATCCAAGGAAGAGTATGCAGTATCTAGATCTACTCCAATGTTTGGTGTTCTACCTTTCATTATAACATCCGTACTGTTAGTACTTATTTAATAATTAATATAAACAATATGAATTTTGAAAAATATTATCGATATGGTGTTTCATCAATGGCCAGTTATAGGATTATCATTTAGGCCATGCCCTCTGGGTTAGGAAATGGGTATTGTTAATTTTTAATTTATAGTTTTTTAGTTTTGCTTTGTGAATCGGTATGTGAGGCCTGAGAAGTTGGTAATGAAATATTGTAGGAGTCCACGTGTTTGAAGAATGCTTCTTCCTATGCATTTTAATTGTCATCTTACTTCCCATATGACTTTCCATATTTATATTCTGTCAGTGCAAGACTGTAAAGCTTTTGGGAAATTCCTTATTTCTGAGGATAGTTAGAAAATCTCAAAAGGCGTCAGTTGTAGCACAAAGTAGTACTCTTGGAATAGGATTATGAAAATATTTGTGGCTCTAGCAATTGAATACTGAGGTTTCAGTCTCTTTTTTCTTGCAATGTAAGCATGTAACTTAAGTATGGGGTTGACACATATGGGTTCTTTGAATAGAACTTTTCATCAATCAATGGATCTGTTTTCTCTAAGAAAATAACAATATGGTGAATTGTGTGACTTCTGAGATTTTACTTCTTGATTGTTATGTTGACCTTCCAGCTTCATAGTTCGAAAAATGGTTCAGTTTTTTGTTTGTATGGGTAAACGGTAGCCCTTTAAATATTGTATTTCCCTCGGTTACAGAAGAATATAGGAATCTTATATTTATTGGTCTAGCTGCAAAATTCCAAGGCAAACCTTTTGAAGTTCCACTTTCCTAAAAGGTTCTGAAAGGAAGAAAGAAACATATATACTTCACCAGTTGAAAAACATTTCCATGTAGCGGTATGTGTTTTGTTAATCACTTTAGTTTGTGTGTTTCTTTCTTCTTTCCCTATATTAAATTCTTTTTCTCTTCTTCAGGTTTCTCCTTTTCTTTTCTATTTTGATAATAAAAAATCTTCCTCTGGTTCTTTATAAAATAGTAATTTGTACAGGTTGCACCTCTTGAAATCCATGAAGAAAGCCTGATTGAGGTTGAAGATCAAATTAAGTTTCTCATTCATGTCATACAACAAGCAAAGATTAATTGCTTCCTTCCTCTGCTAAAGGGCTCATTTTCTTCTTGGATATGGAACAACTTAGGAATACTGGTATGTCCATACACCTTCATTCTACTAATATAATCTTAATTTTTCTAGATGGTATAATACATGGGGACTTTCTTGCTACTTATCTTGTCAAGTTCGCACATATGGATAAATTGTTAAGCTCTTTCCTTGTTATATAGCCAGGTTCAATCTTTCCAAGTGTCAGATGTGGTTTAGAAATGGCCATTCTTAATGCTCTAGCAGCAAGGGAAGGATCCAGTTTACTGAACGTACTCCATCCTGAGAAATCTGCAGAAGTAGAATTACCTGAAAAATCTTTGACTGTCCAAATTTGTGCTCTTGTTGATTCCAACGGTACTCCAAAAGATGTTGCTGATATTGCCGCTGCACTTGTTGGAGAAGGGTTCACTGCAATAAAGCTAAAAGTTAGGACTTTATCCCTAATTATACTGTTCAAAGACTACTTTGTTCTAGATGAAATTTAATAAGGCAATGCGGTAGCTGATGCTCTTATTTCTGGATAATTATTAGTTCAGTGAAGATTTTAAAGCTATTTCAAATACTAGCTGGCTTCCTAATGATGTTCCAATAACAGGTAGCACGTCGGCCAGATCCTGTTGAAGATGCCAGAGTTATACAAGAAGTTAGAAAGAAGGTAGGCCACCAGATTAGTCTCCGTGTTGATGCGAATCGGAAGTGGACCTATGAAGAAGCACTTCGATTTTCATCTTCTGTGATGGATTGTGACCTGCAGTATATTGAGGTATGCTAAGTTGGTAATTTCCCCTTGTTGGTAGCAGAACACATTATATTAGATTTAATTTGTAACGACCTAAGTGAACCACTGGCCCAATAACTTGAATAAATAACATAATAATGTGGTCCAAAATGTTTAAGCCAAGTTATTAGTAGTGCCTCACAAGTTTCTTTATATACTGGATTCAGTTTCTATCTCCTATTGATGTGAGACAGGGTATTACAATAACCCCTACTAAAAAACGAGACGTTCTCGTCACATGGCTCAAGTACTTTCCCTGACTAGGATGTGGATAGAGGTCCATTAGCGGATACATAACAACACATTAGCGTGCATAAAGTATATAACCTCGGGGCTTCTATCTCTTTCTAGAACTTTTATTTCTCTATCGACACCACCACGGAACCCTACATGGGACCCAAGGCTGACTCTAATACCATTTATAACGACCTAAATGAACCACTAACTCAATAATTTGAATAAAGAGCTTAACAATGTGGCCGAAAATGCATATGCCACGTTATTAGTAGTAGCCCATAAGTTTTTTTATATACCAGATTAAGTTTCTATCTTCCACCGATGTGGGACAAGGTATCACATAGTTGCTCGGACACATGTTTTCTTTTAATTGGAAATGCATAGAGATTTTGTTATATAAAATTGTGGTATTCACTTGTTACGAAATTGACTATTTATCCGTGTGGTTCATCTTCATTTCAGTGTTATTTTACTGATTTTGGTGATTCCCTATCAGCATTTCATTTACTCCGTTTTTATTCAAAACCTGTTGGAGGTTTCTTGTTTTTTTGCTGTCTTTATGTAACTCATTGTTTCAGGAACCCGTTCGGGATGAAGATGATATAATTAAATTCTGCGAACAAACTGGCTTACCTGTTGCGCTGGATGAAACCATTGGAAATATCCATGAAAATCCTCTTGAAGGTCTAGCCAAGTTTACTCACTCAGGAGTAACTGCTGTTGTAAGTGAAATTATATTCTCATTATCAGACTTATTGAGAGGAGCACTATGTAAAACCTGCAACTTCTTATACTTGTCACAGTACATGCATCATTAGATAGTACACTTGTTGCTAACTACTCGAAGTATTCACTTCATGCATCATCTTGAACATTTTTTCTGCAAAGAAATTAGACAACCAGATGACCAGAAATGCCAGTAAAAAAAATCCTACCATGTGTCTAGAGTTGTACACAACTAAAACTTTTTCTCTTAAGAGTTTTCATATTATTTGGTCATGGTGGTAATAAGGCCAAAAGGTGCATAAGTTTGTTTCTTGCATACTTCTATCATAACAAAATGTCATAGAACATTAGCAATTAAACTGGTTTTAACTCCGGTAAACCTTCTGATAGTACAGGGAATAGTTTTGAGTTTGACCATAAAGGATGCCGGGAGTTTCATTTCTTGTTGGTAGTATGTTAACTACTTATTGACTTATTGTGAATCACTTTTTTATTAGTGACACACGAAACCATTTACCACCACTGGAACATAGAAATTAGTCACAAAATGCAAAACTTGTCCCAGCCCATTGCTATATTGAACAGATGCTTTAGTCACAAACTGCAAAATTTGTCCCAACTCAATAGTATATTTATTCATCTTTTGATGTGGATTTTACCCATTGATGAAAGTTAGTAATGTGAACCGGTTTTATAATTCTTGTCAGGTCATCAAACCAAGTGTTGTTGGGGGTTTTGAAAATGCAGCATTGATTGCAAGATGGGCCCAGCAGCATGGGAAGATGAGTGTTGTTAGTGCCACTTTTGAGAGTAGCGTAGGTTTGTCTGCTTATATCCAGTTATCATGTTATATTGAGCTGCAAAATGCAGATATATGCAGAGCGATGAACAAGGAACCTTCCCCTTCTATAGCGCATGGTCTTGGAACTTACCGCTGGCTTAAAGAAGATATAACTTCTGAACCTCTGAATATTCATCGTAGTCCATATAGTGGCTTCATAGAAGCATCTGTTGATGATGCTGGTCATATCTTGGAGAAATTTCAGGTCAACCACAAGGTCATCCTTCGGAATTTTACTGGGGAAGAAGTTCGTAAGTACCAGATAACAGTTGATTCCGAAGGTTTCTATTTTTCCATCAATGTTCAAGAGATTGGACCAAGCATTGTAGTAAGTGCCAGTATTTATAATATGTGGATAACATTTTATAACCTTCACAGTCTTTGATACATTGAATTCACTTAAACAGCTCTAGAAAACTATGGTTGATACAGGTAATATGGCATATGATTAAGTAAATGAGACCCACATGATTTTATTTTTTTCTTCGTTTTTGGTTGGGATTCTTGCAACTCCGTCGGAGTTATTTCGACTCTGCCGGTCCCAATCTCAAGTAGAGGAGCAGGTTTGTTTTTGGTAGATAGATAGCCAGCACATGAATATTGTCGGTTCCCTTATAAACATGAATCCAAATGTGAATATACATTATGGTAAAAAGTTATATCAATTTTAAATTTAATTGCGCATGTAACATTTGACATCGGGTAATGGCTCAAATGGATTCATGTAACCAACCCAAATTGGGACATGTGGCTTGGTGTTGGTTGCGATTCTTGTACATAATTGGTTCAAGTAAATATAGGAATTATATTATTTATTTTTATTTATTTTTATCTTTTTGGAGGGTGGGGGTAGGGGGTGGGAGGGGGAGTTACTCATTTCAATGTGGAATATGTTGTGCTGAGACCTGAAGAATGATGTCTGTCATGTATGGTTTAATGTCCCCATTTCCAAATCTAGCACGCAGCAGCTATAGCTGAAAACCTTCTTCCCATTGTGCTTTGGATTTCTGGCAGTGCCATTGATTAGACCGACTGAAATTGAGCTATTTGTAGTTATTCTTGGTCACTCATTCATGACCTGGCTGGTGCAGAATAATGTCCTTGTGTTTCTTCATGGGTTCCTTGGAACTGGTGAAGACTGGATGCCCATCATGAAGGCCATGTCAGGATCTGCAAGATGCATTGCAGTCGACCTTCCTGCCCATGGGGGATCAAAGAAGCAAAATCATTGCACTATGAAAACAGCACGAGAACCAAGTTTGTCAATTGATGTAGTTGCAGATATACTACATAAGTTGATTGATAATATTACTACTGGAAAAGTTACTCTTGTTGGCTATTCAATGGGAGCTAGAATCGCATTGTACATGGCCCTTCGATGTACTACTAAGGTACATTAATGAATGTTTGAGTTTGTGTCTGTCCTTATGAGATAACTATGCGATACAGTACTCCAGAAATTTAGTTTCTGTGATGAAAGGTTGAAAGAGCTGTCATCGTATCTGGAAGCCCTGGTTTAAGAGATGTGTCAGCAAGAAAGTTACGTAGGGCTAAAGATGACTCCAAAGCATGCTCTCTCCTTGCCTATGGATTAGAACTCTTTCTAGATGCATGGTATGCTGGAGAGTTGTGGAATAGGTAAGTGCTGGGTTTCCCTCATCAAACTTTGCTTCTACTAATGGCTTATTTATACTTGATGGTTTCAGCAATTACAGTATTAATAGCATACCATATTTTCTTTCCTTGTTCAGTTTAAGAGATCATCCTCATTTCAAGAAAATAGTGGCTAGTCGTTTGCAGCTCGATGACATACACACCCTGGCGAGAGTTCTATCTGATTCAAGTGTCGGGAGGCAGCTGTAAGCTTGAATCTTTTTCTTTTTCGTTCTCTTTTTTTGTTTTTTGTTGATTTATCCTTTTTTTTAATGACTTTTGATTTATGTGTAACTACTAGTCAATATAATTTGTTATTGGTTATTGCCTTTGTGGACTTTTTCTTTTTGATGAGTGAAGGCATCGTCTTCAAGGTTTTGGGTTTAGAGATTTTGGCTATAACCAGTACACAAACTTTAGAAGATTACATGTACTAGAGTTTAATTAACTGCTGCATGCAGGAGTTAGTAAATTTGGAACGGGTCTCTTTAATACTGGATGTAAATAGGAAAAATAATAGATCATTACTCAATATTTGATGGGTTGTTCATTCATGTTAGTTTGGATATAGAATGAACATACTCTTGTTTTCATATGCATATGAGTATGGATTTTGGAAATACCTTTGGGCATCTTAACAATTCTTTTTGTAATTCGGTGGCATCAATTAGCACTACCTAGCAGAGCGACAAACAAAAAGCATGCTGAAAACCCTGCTTTTTTGGTCATTCTATTCATATGTATTTTTGTACTTGTGTTAATTCTTATTTTTTTTGTAGGTTGTCGGGTTCCTTGCCTTTTTAAGGTGGAAATAGATAACATCAACCCTTTGATCCAAAAAGCACTAGTTGGACATCTCATATTATGCATGTCTTCTTTTAGGATTCAATGCCTTTTCATATGGGGCGCACCTAATCACATATCTTGAGTTGTGCTCTGATATGCTCAAAATAAATTGAGAAAAAAAAAATGATTTGAAAAGATCATTGACAAGTGGGGACATAGCATGGTCAAGTTCGCTTTCAGTTGGATTTTATTTTATTTTTGTTTCTGGTTAGTTTGGTATTGTTCAGATTTACATGTATTTGTAGTTAATGGTGTTACTTTATTTCAGGTTTGCTGGACATAGGCTAGAATTTGGGTCCACAGTTTGTAGTGTAGTTTATGTTATGTTATTTAGAGCACGTGAAAGTCCATACGGGGTCGTTTAAAGTTCAGTTTGTTACGTACATGTTTGAGAATTTCTAGCAAATTCAAACAATTTTTTTTTTTTTTGTAGTGTTTGATGCAAATCTAGATCTTGGTGCAGTGCCTTATGAACTCTAAGAGGGAATGTAGGGCGATGCCTATCTTCTTCTTCTCTTCTTACTTTAACTAGCTACACTTCTAAACCATTATAAACCACAGCTGAATTGGAGTTGAATGGTAGAAAAAGGAATTTAGGTTTTGAAGAAAGTAGAAGAGAAGAGATAGAGGAGAGAAAAGAAAGAGAATTGGGAAAATACTCAAGGAGACTTGATTACCTCCTACACCTACAAGTATTTATATTATTCTCAGAGCAGTGACACAACTACATAAATACCCTGAAAGCATAACGAAACGACACACTCTAACAGGGTTCATCCCTCTCTCATGCTTTAATATCCTCTTTATAAGCCCTAACTTTCCTCTCTTCAATGATGCTTACCAATACCATGACATTAGAAATCAACCCAGTGGCATGTTCACACATCGAACATTATGGAAATCTCACCTTTCCTTCAATAATAGCTAGAAGTTGGAGCACCCGTAATGTGCATGCCTTCATAGAATTTAATACATTTAGTTTTAATTTGAGCACCTCGATATTTTCTTACATATGTTTAAAGGAACATGCTAACGACTGCATAGTGGCCAATGGATAATGCTCAAAAAGTGTATTGATATTCATGAAAAGTGTAGCGATATATGTAAAATTGTATTGATATACGTAAAATGTGCATTAGGATTCTAACTTTTTTAGCATTAGCGGTATATTATACATCCCCATGGTGTTAAAAATAGATTACAAAGAGGTAATATATTCAGAACAAGGTATTTTAAAGTTGTGCTGACTTTATTAATCCTTTCTTAGCATCATTATTGAGTTCTAGATAAACACATTATTTGAGTATGGGTGATTCATGGATGTAGCTTAAGAGTCATTCATGTCAAGTTCAAGGGTTATGGATGTCTTAATTACCTAGGTTCATGTACATGGCAAGGTGCATGTTGGTAGAGCCTATATATAGCTAATCTATGTTGGCATTGAAGCTGTGTGAAGAAAGTTTAATGAAATAGAGTGCAGAACTGTAGTCTCAGCATTTGTGTTCTGCTCTCTTATGAGTGTTGCTTCTCATTTGTTCTTCTTGTTCGAGTCTCAATTTCTTCAACAGTCTTGGGCGTGAAGTCTAGTGTTTGTAGCTGCATTATTTGAGAACATGTGTTTTCTCAAGGAAGGTCATAGGAGTTGAGAATAATGGGATTTGAAAGTGAACAATATAAGATTAGGGATATAAAAAGAAGGGCAGATGAGTAGTTACACCCTTGAACTTTAGAACACTTGAAACTACAAAAAGGGGCACCAAAGTGGTTATTTCTTTAATAATAATATTGATAACCACAAAAATTACCTTTTTTATTGCAGCTTTTTAGAGCACTGTCTTTTTACTAATTAACCTCTGGCTGTACCTTCCTCAGAATACCAATTTACCACTGCTCCGCCCTAAATTAATTTTCCTATCGCAGTTTGTATGAAGTACATTTTTCTTCATTATGATTTCTCTCAATGATTCTTTCACTTAATGTACAGTACTTTCAAGTACAAATGGTCTGTATATGTTTAGGAATGATTGACTGGTACCTGGCTACCTTCCTGTGTCTGGAATAGGAGTTGGGGTTGTGTTGTTCATTTCATGCTTGAATGCAGAAGTTGCTCCTCTGACCATGATCATTTGTTGACGGGTGATGAAGTGAAAATAATTCCATAGTTACCATACGTTGTTCATAATTGGTTGTTTTGTTCCCTATATTGTGATTGATCTAACCTTGGTATCTGTCTAGAACTTTTACAAGTCCTCTTGGTTCAAATAATGACCAAATTGATGTACAGTTCACATAACCTTTCTCTTCTGTAAAAAGTTGAGCTTTGCTTATACCAAATGAAACTTGCCAATGTGAACCTCAGTTGCCGAAGTGTTTTCTCTTCCAAAAACATGCTTTCTTCGATCATTTTATGAACCTTCTACCATCCTCTAAATCATTTGAGTTTATCTTTTCTTGTAGGCCATTGTGGGAAGACTTGAGGCATTGCAAAGTACCTATTATGCTTGTAGTTGGGGAGAAAGATGACAAGTTTAAGAGGATTGCTCAGGAAATGTTCCAAGAAATCAATCACGATGGAAAGACTAAAGATGATTCATCAAATATTTGTGAAATAGTTGAGGTCCCAAATTGCGGCCACGCTGTTCATTTAGAGAATCCTTTGCCTCTAATTCGCACAATTAGACAGTTTCTGAAGAAGTCAAAAGGTATTTGATTCTTGAACCGGTTTCACACAGATTTTCTTGTTTCATTCTGGGTGAGAATGGACTGATGAAGACAGTCATGTTCCAAGACCCATGTCAAGCTGATCAAAGAAGGGGTAAATTACATATACACCCCTATATTTAAGGGTAATAACATTGGCACCCTTTTTACTTTTGAAATACCATGCACTCTCTTATTTTATTATTTTATGTAATAGTTTGGTCCATCCGTGAGTTACTGTTAGTTGACCAAACAGAAAAGAACGAGACAAAGCTGCATGCAGATGTGTACCCTTGAGCCAAATGTCCAAAACACCCATTAAAAGCTGATTGAGTATATGAGGCTTTTTTTCAACATATGCTGCAACGAAAAGTGGAGTAGCAAAGGGTAGTCGAAGCCAAGAACAGGTCAATGAACCGAAGCCAAGAACAGGTAAGTGTTTGAGAAACTGATGGTTTCATTTCATATCACATCCAAATGAAAAGGCTAAAGTATATTTATGATATGTATATCTAAGCCTTTAAGAATCATGACTATCATATGTGCATGCTAAGTGTTTGATAAAATGCTTATGTAGGGATTACAACGTCAATGGGTTCTTCTTCCACTGGTGCAACACATGACTTCACCTTTTTTCAAAATAGAATATGCAAGTGTGGGAAAAGAGTAGCCATTGGGATATCTAAATCTGAGAAAAATCCAGGGAGGCTTTACTTTAAGGGCCTGTTTGATTATTCGGAGATAAATTGAAGGATATAGAATATCATTAGATATACAGGTGAGTATGAAATACAAAAGATATACTTTTGGATATGTATTACTGAGAAATATTTTATAACATGTTTGTTTATAACCTAATATAAATGAATGGTGTATGATTTTTTCATGAATAAAAATTGATTTTCTATATTTGCTCTCATCTAAAAGTTTAATAATACCTAAATTACCCTCAAATCTCCTCGGTCCATCTGTAGGCCGATCTCCACCCATTGCTAAACAGTTTCCATTGCGAATTTGTTAAGAATAATGGAAAGCCATACCCAAAAGGATAGGCGAGTACTCTTATTTATAATAAAATTAGGCCACACTATTACATCCCTACATTCACACACACAGAATAATAATAAAGATACTACTAAGATACATATATATATTTAACACCCCTCCTCAAGCTGGAGCATATATATCTACCTTACCCAACTTGTTACATAAATATGAGACACGCGAACCCGGCAGAAATTTAGTAAAGATATCGGCCACCTGGTCTCCTGTAGGAACTGACCCAAAAGTCACAACACCTTTCTGATATTCCGCACGGACAAAATGGTAGTCAATCTCAATGTATTTTGTTCTCTCGTGAAATATTGAGTTTGTGGTAATATAAATAGTCGAGGTATTATCAACCCAGAGTCTGGTAGATCCTCGAAGAGAAAAGTGTAACTCTGTCAAAATCTGTTGTAGCCACATAATCTCAGCAGTCGCTAAAGCCATAGCTCGGTATTCGGCCT
>JAULJZ010000024.1:7159765-7176366 GCA_032270985.1 Heliamphora pulchella
ATTAATATTACTCTTTTAAACTTAAAAAATTATACCAAAAATATTCATGTTCCCGTCCCGTTCCCCGCTACTTTCCCGATATCTTTTTTCGTTCCCACCCTGATCAAATAGGGGACGAAAATGGAAGAACTAATCTCCCGCCTCACCTCGCCCCATTGCCATCCCTATTAATTACTAGCCTCTCCAATTTAATGAAAGTTGCCTGCGGATGTCAATGGGAAAGAGTCACTCATTCAAGCATTCATGGTATTGAAAAAAAAAAGAGTTAATTACACTATATTTCACTTTTAGTATTTATTTTGGAATAAATTTTATTTATTTTTTAATTATTTTAAAAAATTCTATTTTTAAAAATTATTAATGACAGACAATTATACCACTATTCCATAAATATGCATGGATAATTCAATAGAGTGATAATTAATTGAGAAATTTTGGGATAGATCTTATTATCAGTTGATATTTAAAGATTAGTCATGTCGAACTTTTTTTAATAAATTTAGTCATGTAACATTAATATTTACCAAAAATACTCTTAAATTAAATTTTCAAAATATTTCATTGACCAAATTTCTTCCTAAATAGAAATAAAAAAATTTGCCACAAAAATCTCTCTCAAAATCTTTTAAAAAATCTCGCGCCGCAACTACCACAACCCTAGCAACGCCGTCAGCTTCATCCGTCGTCGCCATCATCGCCGTTGTAGCCACTGACTCCATTTTCTCCGATGCCAACGTCAGCCTTCTTCTTCAGCGCCGATCTCCGGCTTTTCATTAAGCTAATAAATTTATCAGTTTAAAATTCTGAAAAAAAAAATTCTCATTTCAATAAATTGAGAAATTTTTCTGGATGAATTTTTTTGAGAAAATTAAAACGATAAATTTATTAGTTAAATTAAAGTGATAAATTTATCGATTAAAGTAAAAATTTCTTACAGCAATCGTGACATCGATGATAGAGGAATCAAGATCTGGAGGGAGGAGCGCAGCGACGGAAAGTCCAGATCCGAAGCAAGAAGAAGTGGTGGCGACAGAGGAATCTAAATCTGGATGGAAGATCGGCAACAGCTAGATCTTGAGTTGGTGGCAGCGACAGAGCGGCGGTAGCGAGATCTTGAGTTGGTGGCGGCGACAGAGGATAATTAAGCGGCGTTCGTATTTGTGTAGTGTTTATATTGGCGGACGAGCAGCGGTGGCGACGGAGGACAACGGTCGGTGGTCGGATGAAGGAGGAGAAGGGGCAGCCGGGGCTAGGCCCCGCGGCGCGAGAGAGAGAGAGAGAGTTAGTGCTCTTAGGGTTTCATGGTAGTCTTTTATTTTGAATTTGCTGTTTTTCTACTTTGATTTGTGGGGTTTCATATCAACCATTAAACACTATAAGGATAAAGTTCTCATATTCGGCAAATTCAAAATTCAAAGTTTCCATACTAGAGTCTTATTTTTCATAATTGTAAATTCAGCAAATGTGATAAAAGGGAAAGTAAAATCTTTTACATAGGAGCAAATCAGTCATAAAAAATTATTTCGATTTATGATGCGACTGAAATTAGTAAAAAAAAATTCTAGTAGAATTAAAACTCTTATAACGTTTAAAAAAAGAACTAATTCTTAAATTTCTCTATTAATAAAACATGGGTCAGTTAAAATTATCTCACCAATTCTGCAGTTCTTTTCACAATTCTTGTTCTACACTTGCAGGTTTAGTTTTATATATAGAGAAATACAATATTTCCCCTACATATTAATAAAACATCTGTTGGTTAAAATATATATTTTCAGATCTAAGTTTTTAAGTGAACAAAAAATTTATTCTACCTTTGGCTAAAGTATTCTGGCTATTCTAATATTTTCTCCTGCCATTAAGTTATCACGTTTCACTTTTAGTGTGCAATTCTTTTCACAATTTCTCTTCTACAGTTAAAGGTATTCTTGTTCTAACAATAGGTTTATATATATATATATATATATATAAACATAAATAGACTATTTCCATCCGTATTAATAGAACATGAACAGTTGGTTAAACTATTTCCTACTTCAAATTTTAAGTGAATAACAACTTAATTTTTGAAGCTAGATAGTGTTTGGAGATTTGGCGCTTTGGATTTTAGGGTTTGGAGTTTTGGGAGTTCTAGATTTTACGTTTTTGGGGTTTGCAATTTGGGATTTGGGACAGTTGATCAAATAATAATTTAAGTTTTGGAATCTTTTTTTCAACAAAAAGAAAAATGCATTAAACTCCAAAAACAATAACTTCAATTATTTTCTAATTATCTATATGCATAAAATTGATATATAAATATTAAGATGTGTATCTCTAAAAACTTCGATTTCTTGTTATTATAAACACCAATAAGCCAATTTCTTTTTTTTTATTCTTTTACAGTGGCATTAATGAGCATAATTACTAATATTATTTTATTAATTTCCCACAGCCAAATCTCAAATTGAATTGTGTGATGATTGTGATTAAGTAACCCCACAATCTTTGAAGATTATGCAAAGAAGAAAAAGGTAAGAAGTTTATGGCATATATATCAAAGGTAATACTTATTTATGGATTTATTTTATTTAATGTTAAATATTCTTCAGATTTTGGTTCATATTATATATTTTAAGGACGTAAAAATTGCAAGAAAAACGATCTCAACAACAACAATTAAATATCATCATGCCATACAACTGAAGCAACAAGCCTACAACTATATACACTTAAAATAAATTCAAAGGTAATAGCAGAACCTATATCAACCAATTCATCATTAGCACAAGATAGAACACAAAATACGATTAAACATAACAGTGATTAAGTTTGGCATTGTAATACCGAATTACAACAAGCGTGCTTATGGAGAGGAACTCAAGGGGATGGCAAGTTTTGTTTAGCGAAGAAGATAACAGAAGTCACACGGTCTTTGTGGACAACCTACCACCGGACATGTACAACATATGGCTCAATAGTATCTTTACTAGATGTGGGAAGGTAGTGGATGCATTCACTCTAGCAAAACGAAGGCAAAAATCCCATTCCAAATTTGGATTTGTGAGATTTGTGAAGGAGAATGAGGCGCAAAAGGCCATAAGAAGGTACAATAGGGCCTGGCTATTAGATCAACGCCTCGCAATTCAAATAGCAAAGTATGGCCCAAAGAGGAGGCACAAAGAGATCAACAAACTGTCAACACAAGGAAGGAATGACTGCAACCTGTCATCACAAAGAAAGCTCCACTCGATGGTAGAACATATGCACAGATGGTACAAGATAATAGTCTTGAAGAGGAGTAGCAAGAGGAACCGCATTGTTTAGCAAAGATTTTTGTTGATGCCTCTGATGCAGAATGGTTAAAAAGGTGTTTAATCGGAGTGCTTAAAGACTGGCGTATGGCACAAGGCATTGAAAATGCGATGAGAATGGAGGGAATATTTGACATAACTATTAAGCTTCTTGGAGAAATGAAGGTACTACTTCAATTTCTATCCATTGAAGACAAGCTTTACTATAAATAGAAAGCCAAGTTCTAGTTGGAGAGTTGGATTGAAGTAACCTATGAATGGAGCTACAGAGAGTTTAATCATTAGAGAAATACTTTGGTTGCCATAGAAGGGGTCCCTCTAAATACATAGACCTTCACAACCTTCTCAAAGGTGGCAAAATATTTTTAAATTGTTTTAGCAGTAGACCCTTTTATTAAGCTCTAAGAAGGATATCTCCCAAGGCCGAGTGCTCATAGCAACTGAGAGTTTGGCACCTATCAACCAAGTCAATGATATTATGATGGCTAAGTTCAATTACAATATCAGGATCGCCGAGAACGCTGGACAAGGATCTGTCTTAGGTAGGAGCCAAATAGAGGGAAACACAAACAAGAGAAGCAGTGACAAAAACTCAAAGGAAAGCTCTAAGAATAGCTCTAAGCTGATAAGTGAGATGAAAGCTCCAATAGCAGTATCTGAGGAAGAGCTAGCACTATAGAAGGCATGGCCGAAGCTAAACACCATTGACCATGACATGCTATCATACGTTGAAAAGACAGACCAAACCAAAAGAAGTAAAGGTCAAGAAAAAAGGACGGTCAGAACCTCAGTTGGAAGCTTTCGCAGGGAAAAGAAAATAATGGGAAGTAGGAGTACCAGCTAGGCACAGAGGCAGAGATCAGAACTTTTTAACAGAAAAAAAAAACGCAAGGAAAAAGGTGCCAGATGGACAGTAGCTCGAGGTCAATCACAATAGGAGCTGCTAGGAGGAAAAGTAGACAAGAGAGAGACATCACTGCAACTGCAGTATATGCTACACCTGAAGCTGCAGGCCAATCTATTGGCCCACCTATAGTTTTGCTTATCTCGCCAGCAGACCTTGGGGAAGTAGGGGCAAGAGTAAGTTTCTTAGCAAAAAGACCACAAACAGCTTTCACCAGAGGAGAAGGGAATGAAGTATCCAATCAGAACTCTAAAATACCCTCAAACCTCTTAAACAAGTTGCAGCAATGGAGGAAAGTCAAGAACTACGAGAAACAAAAAAGCGGGACAAAAAAGCTAAACTTGCAGCACGAAGGAAAAGAAAATTTTATCGCAAAGTAGGGCCCATAAAGAGAAGGAGAAGAAAAAGAGTTGGTGTGCAGAGAGAAGCAGATCCATCATTGATAAAATTCACAGGCACCCAAGGCTCCATATCATCCTCATGCATTAGGAACCGCAATAAGCTGATCCTGAAGGAGGTAGAAATGACTGTGAACATAGGAAAGCTCTTGGGATCAATTTTCTGGATAAGGAACAAGCCAGCATTGAATGGCTGGTGAATGCAGAGGATGCTGATGCATAAAACCAAAGACAAAACACCAAATGTAGGAAGGACTAGGTTAACTGAAAAAAGAAAGGCCTTGCTAGGAGTAAATGGTATATACAATGGACTGCACCTTATTATCTTGAAATGTCAAGGGCTTGAGTACCAGTGTTAAAAAGAGAATGGTAAAGAAGGTTGTTGCTGCCAAAATACCACACCTCCTTCTACTCCAAGAAATAAAATTGAAGAACACCTCTATCAGAGAAGTTAGAAGCATTTTGGGAGATAGTGACAATTTTAAGTGGGTGGCTTATAATGCAGAAGGCACATCAGGGGGCCTGATGTGTGTATGGAAAGTGAATAACTTTAAAGTTCAACATCACTTTATTGATAAGAATTTCATTATTCTGATTGGGATATGGGGAGACAATTTTCAATGTGTGATAGGTAACATTTATGCCCCCAACAGTGAGACACAAAGGAAAGATTTATGGAGAATCTTAGCAGTTTGAAAGAAACCTATCCAAACCCTTAGATCCTAGGCGGACTTCAACGAAGTACTAGCCAAAGAAGAGAGAAAAGCCAACACTGGACTACATAGAAGGATGGAGAATTTCCAAAATTTTACTTAGGGATGGAGGATTTTTAAAATTTTGCATCTAACATGGACTTATCTGATCTCCCTCTTCGGGGGAAGAGATATACGTGGTCTAACCTCCAAGCAAATCAAAAATTGAGTAGGCTAGATAGGTTCCTTATCTCTAAGGATTGGGTGAACTTGCAAGGTTGGAACCAAATCTCCTTACCTAGAGCTTTGCCTGATCATAACCATGTGATACTAACAGGAGAAGCCAATGATTGGGGACCCAAACCTTTCAAGATCTTCAATGCTTGGTTCAATCATCCTAACTTCAACAGCACAGTCAAGGAGCTTCGGGTAGAACATGTTTGTCAAGGGATGGGGGTTATGTCCTTATGAAGAAGCTATAATATGTAAAGAAAAGTCTTAGGAAATGGAAATTAAAAAGATTGGGTAGCACTTCTGATAGAATCAAGAAAATATTCTCAGAGATAGAAGTTTTGGGAAATAATTTCGAGTCAAGAGAATTGTTAAATGAGGAGGCTGCAACTCTGAAAGGTCTGAAGAGAAAACTATGGGAGGAACATTTGTGGGAAGTAGAGAAGTGGAAGAAAAAATCAAAAACAAATTGGGCCAAACTAGGTGATCATAATACAGCATTCTTTCATGCAGTAGCAAAGGGCAGGGAAAGAAGGAACTCAATTGGGCAAATAACAAAAGTGGGCAGAGTCTTGGACCAACCCTCTAAGATCAAGTAGGCAGCGGCTGACCACTTCAAGGAGTAACATAAAGAACCTTTTTCCCATAGGCCCTACGTCAATGACCCCTTTTCCAACAAGCTGACACAAACCCAAAGAGACAACCTTACAAAGATGTTCACTAAGGAGGAAATCAGTGCTATAATAGCAAATTGTGATCAGAACAAGGCACCTGGGCCTGATTGCTTCAACTTCAAGTTCATTCAAAGGTTTTGGTCAATGATGGAGCCATAAATCATGAGGTTTATACATGACTTTGATTCCAATGGTAGATTGGTTAAAGGGCTGAATGAATCCTTCATAACTTTGATCACCAAACTCTTAAGTCCCCAAGGCCTGAAAGACTACAGGCATATTAGCCTGGTTAGTACTACTTATAAAATCCTAGCAAAGGCCCTTGCTAATAGGTTAAAGCAGGTTGTTCACAGAGTGGTTGGGGAGTTAAAGGAAAGCAAATTCTGGACGTTGTGTTGATCGCAAATGAAATTATAGACATGTGGAAAAGAAGAAAAAAAAAAGATTTAGTCCTGAAGCTAGACTTCCGCAAGGTTTTTGACTCAGTTAACTGGAAATACATCCTTTATATGATGACTAGCCTTGGCTTTGAAAAAAAATGAGTATAGTGATTGGATAAATGCATCTCAACGCCCTCAATATTCGTGCTTATGAATGGAGCTACGACTAAATGTTTTGGGGTAGAGAGAGATCTCAGGCAAGGAGATCATTTGTCTCTCTTTCTTTTTAACTTAGCAGCTGGGAGCCTTAATCCGTTTATAGCTAGAGCAAAAAAAGTAATTTAATAAAAAGAGTTGAAGTGGGAACCAATGGCTTGAGCATCTGTCATCTGCAATTTGCAGATGACACAATATTCTTTTGTAACTTCCAAGCAGAGGAGGTAAAAAATATAAAAAGAATCTTTCATTGCTTTGAACTCATCTCGGGTCTCAAGGTGAACTACCACAAGAATGCCTTATATGAAGTGGGCCTACCAAGGGAGGAAGTTCAAGTTATGGCTGATCTTTTGAATTGCAAATCCTGTGCGTTACCGATGCAATATTTGGGGCTGCCATTAGTTGTTGTTATGAGAAGAAATACCATATAGGACCCCATTGTTAACAAGCTTAAGCATAGGCTGACTGGATGGTTCAGAAAGCATCTTTCCATGGTTGAAAGAGTTATTCTAATTAAAGCATGTTGAGCCAATATTTCCTCCTATTATCTATCCTTGGGTAGAATGCTAGTGTTAGTGAAAGACAAGATTGACAAGATCCAAAGAAGATTTATTTGGGAAAAGGAGGAAGATAGGAGGAAATTGCACCTTCTGTCTTGCGAAAAAGCTACTACCAGGATGGAGAATGGTGGGCTAGGTATTAGAGACTTGAAAATAAAAAATTAGGTTCTTCTAGCCAAATGGTGGTAGAGATTCACACAAGAAAAGTCAACTTTATGGAGAAATTTCATCCAACATTTGTATGGTCAAAATGGGTAGTGACTAGCTACCAGAGGCCAAAGAAAAGCATAGGACTGGCAGGTTATGGAGCGACATCCTAGTAGTTGGAAAATCAGACTCTTTAGCGGGTGGAATTCTAAGCCAGTATCTTCGGCTAAATCTGGGAAGCGCGGAGTCCTCCTCAAGCTTTTAGCATAATGCTTGGCAAGAAAATAGAGTTATAGCTGACTCTTACCAAGACTCTATCTCCTAGCCAAAGAGTAATCGATCTCTGTAGCTGAATTATACACGGAATACTTGCTGCAAGAGGGTGTAGGCTGCTTCAAACGGCCTCTTTATTTATAGAAAGCGAAAAGTTGGGAGGCCTTGAGGGCAACTTTAGGTTCAAAACCACCTGACCAAAGGAAGCAAGACTGCTACATTTGGAAAGGTAAGAGCAGCCTAGTCTTTACGGTTCAGTCTATAAGCAAACACATGGACATCATAGGAGGGAGAAAAGTTCTTGCTTGAGGAGAATCTGGTGACAAACAACACCACCCAAGTGCCTACTGCTAAGTTGGATGGCCATCCAAAATAAAGTAGCTATCAAAGAGAACCTAACTAGAAAGAAAATCTTAAAACCCTGCTCCAACCTTAGTTGTGTCTTCTGTAACCAGGAAGAAGAATCAGCCAACCATCTCTTTGTGAACTGCCTGTTTTCATAGGAAGTTTGGTTGGCATTGTTGCATTGGTGGGGCTGCCAGTGGGTCTCTCCTGGTAATGTGCTTAGTCTTTACAAATCTTGGGTGAGAGGCAAGGAGAAAAATCTAAAGAGGCAGCTTTGGAATACCACTTTTATCGCAGGAATGTGGTCAATATGGCTTTCCAAGAACAAACTTCTCTTTGATAATGTAAGGCTTGAACATGATGAGATTGCTTATTTGGTGAAGACAAGAACTGGGCTATAACTGAAAGAAAAGCTGAATGGCAACTCTTGCAAGATAGAGGATGTCATCTACAACTTTCGTACTGTTATCCATTAAGTTGAATCGCTCTTACTGTTAACTTCTCATGAATTAGTAGAGTTTACTTCTTAGTTAAGCTTAAGCTATAGCCTTGTTGTAGAGCTAGAAGATGTTTCCTTGGCTGCTGGCTTCTGTCTTCTGTCTGTTGTTGCTATAAAACTTTTATTTTCAATATACTTTGCTACTTTAGCCGTTCAAAAAAAAAAACAGTTCATTATCTTTTACGACAGATTCAATTCCATTCAACTCAAAACCTAAAGCAACGAAATAATTATTCTTTTGAAAAAACACTTTCTCATACTAATGATTCAGTTCAAAGAGCAATCCTTTTGCTTGTAATTTTTTGTATTGCTCTTCTAAACATGCAATACTTGCTCTTGTTCGGTACATAAGTTACTTGCTCTTGTTCTATACATAAATTACATGCTCTTGCTCAGTACATAAATTTTTTACTCTTGTTTTGTAATAAGCTATGTACTACATTTTTGTGGTACATATTGATAAATGTATATAAATATCTATTTTTGCTAACTATTTGTTTACCAGAATTACTAATATGTGTTATAATCTCATTTATATTTTTCTACATTATATTTTTTTATTATTTATAAATATTAATATTACCAACAACTATTTATTGAAAATGGGCCAAGCGTTCTTTGCGTGCTTTGCACGCGCCCGTTCACTAGTTATATATTAATGTTTGGATCCACACATGCACATGAGGGATTCAATGTCACTGCGGGACTCCTCTTCTGACTCCCTCATCTCCAATGATCTTCTCACTGATGGATGGCGTCTTTGGCCTCTTTTGGTGGCGGTGGTGGTGGTGGTGGTGGTACGGCCGTGGAGGTGGGCGACGTTGAGGTGAATTATAACTACAAACGCACCAGTTCTTAGTCCCATCGATTACGCACTTAATAGCAATCTGACTCAACCTCTGACATACTTTTTTGCACTGCTCCTTGAATGTGCATTTAGCGCGTATCTTTTTGGTTGCTTCAGCTCCCACCCCTGTCACCATTGTTAATTAACATTATGCAAGTATGCTTTTATATAAAAATACACACACATTAATGAGCAACACTATAGTTATTTCAAGAAGCTTCATAGCCCAGTAATCAAGGGCACTCCTAGGTTTCTCTCCACCCCGGGTTCGAACCTTGGACCCCCTCCCCCAAGCGGCCTCCTTGTAAGCAAAAAAAAAACACTATAGTTATTTCATATTACACCTCATGCTAATTTTACTATATAAACATAAGTTTTGTAGGTTGTACACTAATACTTTGAATAGAGCCCACTTGTCTCTCCAGAGTATACCACTTTCTCCACATTAAATATATATACATGAAGAATGCAGTGCGTGCACAGTTATTTTAAATGTTGAGCAGTTATTATATTAAAATTTTGACTGTTGAAATCTATTCTTAAAGTTTATAAAACAAAATTTATATAAACTAACAAATTCGGGGTAATTTAGTCAATTAAAACATTTACGTGACTTCAATTAGTGGAGACAGTAATTGGGGTTCTCCTTATATATATATATATATATATAGAGAGAGAGAGAGAGAGAGAGAGGGGTATGCATGTACATAGGTTTTAAATATAACACGTATTTTGTGGGGTGATATTTAACTGAATTTTGAAGTTTGGATTGGGCAGATGGGTTGCACTATTAAAGTTTCAGAAATAATTCATAACTATAATAGCATTAGTCCTCAATGTTTTAAAATTGTATAGATTACTGTCCCCACGATTTTTATGAAAATCTAATATGCTCTCTTATGACATTGTAAGAATTATTCATTCCTCATAATTAAAATTCTGCTTCCATCCTTAAATATCAGTATTTACTAATATATGAATATATTGATTGACAGTGTCCTATATTAATATATGGTTATATCATCAACAGCGACATGTATCCTAATACTGATTAACGTCATTGAAACAAATATTGACAAATATTTAGAGAGAGAGACTAACAAGATGCTGAAACCAAGAGGAGCAGGACTAAGAAAGCCGATTTGATGGAAGCCTTCTCCATTTATATCTTCAAAAGATTGCTCTATAAACTTTGGAAGTAGCGATACCCCATTGTTGTATTTATAGTTGAATACACTTGGTTATGAGCCTATAAAATGATTACGATATTGGGAGTTTCTGAGTTTCTGAAGTGCATTACAATTAATAACTTTGTATGCCTAAGTGAAATAGTAACAAATCTAGTTGGATCACTTTGGATGGTTTTACTTTTTCTCTCTCTTCTATTCCGCAGAGGTTCCATCCAAATGTCAGAATATGTAATAAGAAAAATTACTATTTGCACAGACAATGACTCATTGATCCAACCACAAGTAGATATACCGATAAGGGTTTACTGGCATTCAACTCTTATATACCGATAAAAGTCTCAATTTTTGTACTTGTTCTTGATTAGATAGGTAATTAATTGGGTGTGCACATATAACAGTATAAAAAAGGAAAAAACTTGGATAAGAGGATCAGATTGGGAGTAACTGAGGATTGGAAGTCTTTGTCGTATAGACATGATATTAATTGTTGAAGCAACTTTGTCAACTTCTATTAAGATTTGGGTATTTGGGTTGCAAATTGTGAGAATAAATGCTAATATTGATTTAATTTAGTAGTCTTAATGAATTCATCCACTAGTTGACAAATCTTTCACATAATTTTTATTTGGGGTTTCAATTGGAACTTATCCATAGTTTTTATTTAATTGAGAATTGTAACTTTTATCCATCTCTCATCAACGTCACTACATTCACCATCCCCCATTACTACCACTATCGTTGTCGTTGCTGTCACCATCATTTTCACCATTGTTATCGCCACTACCATTTCTATCACAATCACCACCACCGCATTACCGCTATTGCCACCGCCGACATTTCCACCACCACCCCCCAATACAACCGCCACCACCACCACCACCACCGTCGACATTTCCACCACCACCATCATCACCACGTTGTCGCCCCTTCGTTGCCACTCCATCACCACCACTGTCGTTGACATTATTACCACAACTACTGCCACTGTACTACCATCACTTTTTCTGTTGACATTAAAAATAATTTATGTTTTTTTATAGAAATTAATTTAATTTGGTTTATGATCTAAAGTATTTTACTAGAAAAATATGTTCACAACCACCAGTGTTGGTCGTGGCAACATTGGTGATGATAGTCATGGAGTTTGTAACAGTGTTCGAAGAGTGATAATAATAATGGCAACAACGATAGTAATGGTGGCATCAACGATATTAATAATGGTTATAGTGAAAGCGGTGATGGAGGTGGTAGTGGCAACAACGATAGTAATGGTGATAGTGGTGATGACAACCATGTTAGTACTATATTTTAAATAAAAGAGTTGTTTCTTTTTTTAAAAAAAATGTTTTTTAATATTCACCAAACACCAAAAACATATATAAATTTGTTTCTAAAATAATATTACAATAAAAATTCACCACTCGCTTTGTCCCGTACAACAATTCAACAATTCAACGTGTACTACAATACAACGTGAACGAGCATTGGACACAGACCTCTCAATATGGGAAAATTATTCCATATCTTATGGGACATTGCCCTATTTTATTCCGAATCACATATTTATATAAATATCATATAAAAGGTAATAAAATTTACACAAATATATGTCCCACGTTGAAATAGAACCATGCCCGTGGGGCATGAAATGATCCTCACTATGAGAGGTTTCTTTACTTCTTTTCTTTCCCTTCCTCATAATATGAAGGCTCTGATTTTCCCAGCTCACTTACTACCATCATCAGTATCACCTTCACCTCTGTGTCTGAAACACCCAAATGCTTCATTTACTACCCCTTCCTTCATCAAATGCTCCATTGACACCAATACCAACACCTTCTCACCCACCACTACCAGTAACACCCATAACAAACCACCCAAGAAAAGCCACCACAACCCTCTCTCTCTTACACCTCTGTAACCAGCTCCAGGAAGCCAAACAAGTCCACGCTCTCATGATCAAAACCTCCCAAATCGCCGACACTTACTCCGCCAGCCGCCTGGCGGAGTTCTACGCCATTTCCGATGATGGAAGCCTCCGATACGCCGAAACAGTAGTCAACTCCATGGAAGAACCTTACACTTTTGCCTGGAACACTCTCATTAGAGGGAACTTGAAATGGAAAAATACCCATAAAGCCATTTTGTTGTACGAACAATTGTTGTGCAAATTCGTTGAACCCGACGGCTACACCTTCACGTTAGTCCTCAAAGCCTGCACCATCTTGTCATTAACAGAGACTGCAAAGCAATTTCACTGTCAAATCATTAAGTGTGGGCTGGAAGGTGGTGCCTTTATTCGAAATAAGCTGATTCATGTGTATGCCGCCGCTGCCTGTGGGTCAAGGGTTGATGCACGCAAGTTGTTTGATACTTGTCCTAAACTGGACATCGTGACATGGAATAGCATGCTTAAAGGATACACTCATAATGAAGATGGTGAATCACTTCGCCAGATGTTTGATTCAATGCCGCAAAGAGATGTTGTGTCATGGAACACCATGATTGCTTACTATGTCCGAGTGGGTGAGTTTGCGGAAGCAGTCGAGATGTTTCGGCGAATGCAGGAGGAAGGAGAACAACCAGACAGAGTGACATTGTTGAGTGTTCTAACTGCCATTGCGCATTCAGGTGCACTTGCTCAAGGAAAATGGGTTCATGCTTATATTAGGAAGCATGGAATTGAGCTCGATGAGAACCTTGGATCTGCGCTTGTAAACATGTACTCCAGGTGTGGATGCTTAGACGGAGCAGCTGAGGCATTCAATGATACCAAAAGGAAGAGTCTGGACACATGGAATGCAATGATCGGGGGACTAGCAGCGAATGGCCGAAGTTTGGAAGCAATTGAGCTCCTCTCCGAGATGGAGTATTCTAACATTCATCCCGACGCTCTAACCTTCTCTTGCGTCTTAAACGCGTGTAGCCATGGTGGCTCGATAGAGGAAGGTCTGTCCTACTTCAGTAAGATGAAAACTGTTTACGGGATTGAACCAGACATTGCACATTACGGTTGTGTGGTTGATCTTTTGGGCCGTGCCGGTAGGTTTGATAAGCTGGAGGAGATTATAAAATCCATGCCCATGAAACCTGATACTGTTATGTGGAAGGCCTTGTTGGGTGCTTGTAAAGTCCACAGGAACTTCAAGTTGAGTGAAAAGGCCGGTCTCAAACTCATCGAACTGGCCCCGGATGACCACGCAAGCTATGTTTTGCTATCAAACCTGTATGCAATGGCTAACAAGTGGGACGAAGTTCATAAGCTGCGAAAAACCATGTCCGAGAAAGGAATAAAGAAACCGCCAGGTTGCAGTTCGATTGAGGTTGATGGGCTTGTTCATCAGTTCATTGTTGGAGATACAAACCACTGCAGAAGTAAAGAGATCTATGGGATGATAGAGGAGATGGAGGCTAAATTAAAGTTAGGCGGGTATGTACCAGATATGAAGCAAGTTTTGCTGGATATTGAGGATGAAGAAGCGAAGCAGAGTTCATTGGGTCGCCACAGTGAGAAACTGGCAGTTGCGTTCGGGCTCATAAGCACAAGACCACGAACATCCATCCGAGTGATTAAAAATCTTCGAATGTGCAGCGATTGCCATTCGGCAATGAAGCTTCTGTCGACGATTTATAACCGTGATCTCATTATTCGAGATTCAAACCGATTCCACCATTTTAAAGAAGGATTGTGTTCTTGTAGGGATTATTGGTAATGCCTCTCATTGTGTTTGCCGTTCCATCTTGTTGACATGCATACGTTCAATAGGAGATAGATGATAGTATTATAAAAAGAAAAAGGAAATTCAATTGGGTATAAAGTGCAGGCAATTCTTAGATTTGAAATATTAATGTTTGTGTTTCAATGCATTGTTAGCCGCAAAATCATGTTCTGAGATGAATGTGCTTTCAACTGTGTTATGGCATCACAAAAATAATGTGACACTATATAGCCACATCAAAGTAAATCCCAATTAAATTACAATGATTTGATTTTATCATAAACTATTTAATATTTTATTATTAACTCTGTTGGTACTTATTATCTATTTTTATTGTAATCTTAATTGAAAACCATTATGATGGGTTTCTTATGATATTTTTAATATTGATAACTTACCTTTATAGTTCAGTTATGGAAGTGCATATAGCCATGTTGTTCAAAAAATCGTTTGAATAGTTAGAAAATCGTTGTAATGGTTAATTCAGTCCAAACTAATCTATATGATTTGGTTCGATTTTTTTTTTTTTTAACAGTTTGGTTTTAGTTTTAAATAATTAAAAACTATTGCTTATCGTTCGGTTCACAAATTAAATTTTAAAAAATCGTATAGAACCGAACTGATTCATTACCTATTAATACTATTTATATTGGAAATTATATATAAAGAAAATACTTAACAATACTATTTATTTTATTTTACTTATTCTATTTTTTTCCTTTCTTCTCTGTTATTATTTAATTTCTTATTTTTCTCGTAATATCATAATATTATTTAATGCATAAACTATTGATAAAAGATAAAAATTAATAAAATATAATTCATAATTTATAAAAACGAAAATATCTCTTTATAAGAAAATGAAACAAAAGTGATAAATAAAATATAAAGTAAATATTATAAATAAATAAAATAAAGATTTAATTAAAAATAAACAAATAAAAGTATATATTTTTTAATATAAAATAGGTACCAAATACTTAATTTTAGAACTGCAGTTTCAAATCAGAACTAAACCATTATTTATTAGCTCAATGTAACTCGATTCTATAATACATACGTTTCAGTTTCGATTCTTAAGTTTTCCGAAAGCTCAAAACCAAACCAACAACACTAATAACATCACATGTTTAGGAGTATAGCATTAGTATGCACATTTTTTTAATTTCTATACTACAGTTTTTCAAATTATTACAAAATTCAATATGATAATAATTCATTCATCAATAACATATGACATACTTTGAAACGAGGATGGCTCTACATTTAAGTTAGGTATTCAACTGAACACCCCAAAATGTTTACTTTCAATACATAAAAACAGCAAAAGGTTAATTTACAATAAGAAAGCAGCCAGTAATTGGAGTCATTAGAGATAAAAGTAAGAGAGGAAAATCCAAAACCAAATCTAACTATTTGGCTCTGTTCTTAATGTCATCAATACCCATCTCCGTTGTATCCGTTGCCTGGACTTCGTAGTAAAGGCCGTTGGAGCCCTGTAAAATTGACAGATAATTAATTAACATCATTAACGATCACTGGCCAATTTTGATGATTTTAATCTCTGCAAAGAGAAATATATGTTTTGATTATTGATATTGAACCACCATACGATGAATGAGTTCTTGCACTCTTCTGTCACCCACATTCACATTGTCTCCTATCAACAAAACACACCACATGGACGAAATAAAATGAACAATCAGAGAGAAATTCAGAAGAGAAGGAGCGAGCGTAAATGGGTAGGTGGAACCACAGAGAGGGAAGAAGAGAGAGACTGGTAATTTTGTTTCTAATGAATTGGCTGAAAGTGGGCAACGTAGGCAGTTACATGCAATGGAAGTGGTTTTTTTTCCCCATGGTTACCCTTATAGGTAGTTAATTTGACACTACAACACTTGTAAAAGTGCAATTGTAATGGGACAATTTGGGAAGAATAAATTTGTGAGTTAGCTTCATTAATTAGTATACACCAAATCACATGTTCACTTTTATAATAGTAACTAGTCACTGTACACATGCATAGCATGTGCAAAATGCCTATTTTAATAACCAAATTAGTTATTAAAAATTATTGATTGTTTTGACATATTTTTAAATTTGTAAGCGCATTATAAAAATGTAAAAATTCATACAGTTTCATTATGGAAAAAAAAAAACACCAAATAGATACTCTTCTTTTATAGAATAGAATACATATATATATATACTAGCGGTCGGGTTCACGCGATGC
>JAULJZ010000024.1:7204578-7221011 GCA_032270985.1 Heliamphora pulchella
AGGAGGTTAGCATACCAATATATGCTCTATCAGTAAAGAATTGTGGGAATTCCGTTAAACAAAGATTATGATCTGTTCCACAAGCTCCAAGCACGTCCAAGAAGTGGGCGACATTTTCTCAGTCGTCTTCTCACTTTCCTTCGAAATATTTAAACTTGGGTCCTGTATACCCTTGTGGGTAAGGCATGCTTGCAAGTTCTAAAGGGTAAGGGGCACAAGTCTAAGTTCGGTGTGTGGGATGATAACCAGCGATGATAGATTGGCTCGTGCTCTTGCTGCAAGATATCGCAAACATTTTGTTCCACCAAGTCCAACGTAAGTTTGGAGTTGGCAGGGGTGGCAACTTGTGGTGGGGTAGGGGCTATCCCAAGAGAAGTGACTCCTTAGGCAGGTGTATTTGCTCTTGTGAGCGAGTTCTTTGTCTATGGGTTGACGACGGCTACACTGTTAACTTTTAGAGGGGTAACAAAGACAGGCCCTCGTTAGTGGCAGCGTTGGTTTCTGAACCCTGTTGAGGGTTAGGGTAATCTTTTGAGTTAGCAAGAACAGTGGATCCACCGAGGAGTTATAGTAGTTCTATATAGCTAGAAGGTTCTCTATAAATAATTGTTTTTTTTTTTTTTGGGTTTTTGCATGGCGGCCAAGTTCTGTGTAACCATAAGGAGCTGGTCCAATAATGTGCCATAGACATTTAGTTCTTTTAGTCCTTTAGACTGATGTTACTCAGATGCCTCTAGGTGTCTCATCCCCTAAAAGTACTCACGAGATTGGCTCTTCTCAATTATGTTAAATGTAGAACGGTTGGTCTAGTGGTAAGAGCGAACAACCTTATTTGGGTTGTTGTAGGCACCTAGTATGATCACAGATCACTGGAGGTGGAGGAGGTGAGAGTTAAACACTCTTAGGACAGAAGTGAGCGGCAATAGTCTCTGAAGTAGGGGAAGGGCTAGAGGAAAATTGTTGGTTGCCTCATTAATGCAGAAGCTCCTTACATAGGGAGTCAACCATCATGGGGGGCACGCTTCTTGTCCAATGAAAGTTGTCACCCAACCATTTAAAGATGGTTCAGAGCTCAGTAGGTTAGTCTTTACGATTCCCGACTATAGCCTCCAAGCCACTTATATTCTGAGTGATCTCTAGCGGAGATCTTTAGTCCTGTGCCCAACCTAGGCCTAGTCTTTGCTGATGCCTTTGTTTTGCGTGAAGATAATGGGTTTTGCTCTCAACCACGATAGGTGGTTCAATTGTGCCTGTATGCGTGATTCCATGGGTGGTTCAGCTGTGTTGTGCTTTCCTAACGTGAGTGATTCCTTCGTGCGGTCTTTGTGCATGGGGATGATCGTGCATTGTTCTGGATGCCAAACAGCTCAAAGACTGTGCAATCGCGCGATCTTATCACGCAAAAGGACAAGGATTGCTCATGCTAGTGTTTGCCACATGTCCACTGGCAAGAGAGACACATGGCGATCGGAGGTCCATACCCACACCTACAAGTCGAAAAGATGGATTATTACATTCTCCGAGAAAACATAGATACTGACTTTTACGCCAGAGCAATGGATACATATGGTTAACTGGAGATAAAAAAATTATATACTCCATAAAAGATACGATATATAATACATATTCTTGTAAATACTACAAAAGAGTTAATTACTAGTGCTTACAATGCTAGAATTACAAGAAACATGAATTATATGAAGATTCGAAGGCTACTGCAGATGTCAGAAAATAAAAAATACACCCTTATTCATATTCTTGTGATGCCTTGAAAGACTGCCCTTGATTTTTTTTGTTGGTTCTGCATCAGGATGAAGAAAAGTTGTAGATAGAACTTTTACGAGAGAGAAGCTTCTAAACGGGACTAGAAAAGTCTGTGAGAATTACCTGCAATTACATAATGAGTTCAGCTAGAGGAGCCCATTCTCCAAAATTATTCTCTATGTAGGCAATTCCACTCCTCTCTACCCACCTATAAAGAGTCCACCTTTTGTTTCACCTTCGCCCGGTGAATTTACTCCATTCCTAATGGGGTTTGCACTTTGCACACTTATAATTGCAATAGCTGGAGGATTAAACAAGAATCCTCATACAAAGTTGTCCTCGAGGAGCTTTACAACATGGAGGAAAGCTTCATCCTTTCATCAAAGATTAAGACTCCACCCTAATATCGAGGACAGGTCGTTTACCTGGAGCCATCAAGGCAAGAAGTCTTCATGTTTGCTTATTCGAAGTATGAACTGATTTAAGGGGGAAAAAAATGTAGTCAGTGAGGCACCTTGCTTGTGTGTATTCATGGGGAAAAAAAACTGCAAATAATTGAACTCCTAGTACGGTAAATATGGGTTTTTTAGTCTTCTTTTATATACAGTTGGTAGCTTTGGATCTGCACATGGTGTGCCTATTTTGTGTTGAACATAAGGAGCACAATAACATTATCGGTAAAAATGAAAAACAGTAAAATGAATGATAATGTTAGTGGTCAAGTACATATTTAAAAAAAATTGTTTTTTTTCTAAAGAGGGGTGACCATTGGTTCAGTTAAGTGGTCAAAACTCAGCCTACTAACCTTGAGGTTGTGGGTTTGAGTATAAGAACAACCACTTTTGTGAATTTAATGCCAAAGGTTAGGTTTGTACCTAATTTACCCCTTCTACACAACCTATTCATGGGTACTAACTGGATGTACTTTTTTTCTAGATTTTTTTTGAAGACTGACATCTAGAATGTTTATATGAATTAACATTCTCCCTTGAACATTAAAATCCAGGGGCTTCCACCTCTTCTTCATCCATGCAACATTTTTCTAATAATGTGATAATGATGTCCAAAGATGATGTACACGAACTTTACCCCAGGGCACCAGATACAGAGGACTAAAGATGGTTTACAATACCAAAGTTCTGAAGCCTTCATCGAGGGTGTCTTTGTTTTCAAAAAAGGTTCTATCCCCTATATTATGGAGTTGGTTTCTGAAATAATATATTTCAGTCTATATGGAGCAACATTGTCAACTATTGGGGACAACCACATGCTCTGGGCTGCGCAGAAGCAGCAACAACAATCCCCTCAAAGATAACAGATATGACCATATTTGTTCTTCATTCAACCATTATATATGGTACTGCTTCTTGCAGCGGATCTTCTTACACTTTGTATTTTTGTGGAGTTGATAGAAATATGCTCACTCTTGTAAATGTTATTATTTCTAGAATTTGTGGGTTGTTCTTCTCCTTGAAGGGAGACCATATGATGATTGCAAAGGGGCTGCTGACACACACTGGTCCTGTATGATACAAGCTATGTAGTCTTTCTTCATACCGAACTGGGCAGAAAGATCCTCTGCGATTAAGCCAAGAAGCTTGGGAAGACACTTCTCGGATGCCTCGCCTTTCTCTCCATATTACATCATAGCACAATCATGCAGGTATGATCTCATTTTCAGTGCATCCTACCTTATGCCATAAAAAGCCTTTAGAAGTTGAGATGGTTTTGATGAATTTAGTTTGAGTAGAATAGTTAGCCTGCTAGATATTGGTATCTGTACCAAACATCTAGATGGGCATAGTAGTCAAGTTGATGATAAGGTAGACCAAAGTTCAAAAGTAAGCAAACCTGTTAATAAAAAACATTAATGAGTTTGATCATTCTTCATAATTTACTTTTTCTTCGGAAAAGCAGTCAGAAAGTTTTCATTTGGGAATTATTGTTGAGCATAGTTTCAGGAAAGGGTTGATCATTAAAAATATCAAGGGGTAAAAAGCGCAAAAAATTCCCAAAGATCATTGCTAGATAAATGGTTCTCGCTCGTGAATGGTGTAACGTTAGTGTTCAATCCTCTCATAATTTGGACAAAGCGGATTTCTTTGTGAGGGCATTGTTTTTAAAAAGTCCTTTGCTTTATCAAAAGGGTTTGACCAATACCAATCAAAATATCTTGCTTCAATCTAACAATAAAAAACTTTATTTTGAAAATATTTTTTATGTGTCAACAGAACACTAGAAAATAAAAATAGAAAATACTTTTTTTATATTACTAAAAAAATATTTCACATTGAAATGAACTGAGCTTAAATATTTTAATAAAAAGTAAAAAAAGATATATCGTAAACAAATGATAAATTCAAACACAAAAGTGGAATATTATTGGTTTGGGTAAGGCCATGAATCTTGAGTAGCAATAGCTAATTATTGCCCAAAAAAAGGAATTGTTCTCAACGACGTAACATAATGAATTAAAAATTCCCAAACTATGCAGTAGGTTTACATTTAATTTGTCATTATATACATGCACTTGTTGAATACAAGAATGTTGAAAGGATAAATATATATACAACAAATTGAGTTGCAGTCGCTAATAGTTGCCCAAAAAAAGGAATTGTTCTGAACGACGTAACATAATGATTTTTCCTCCGAGATTTAAAAGATAACTGCCTCCACTTTGATTTAAAGTTGTTACCTGCCTTTATCTGCTTCGTGTAACTGCTATAGCGGTTACACATCCTTCAGTGGGCAGTTACACTTTTTTCATTTTGCTGATTGACTGTCAAGTGTCACGTCCTCATCATATGAGTGCTTTACTGAATAACTTGCACTCGACAGGGCTCTGAATAACTTCCACTCGATAGGGTTAGGGAAACTTTTCAGTGAACGTCCAAATCGATAGGAACTATGAATAAAACACCTTTGCCTCACTAGACAAAACATCATTTCCTCTGTTGATAAAATTGACAAATTATGGTGTAAACAAAATCTTGCATTGAAAAAGTAACCATCCTCTCGTGAAGTAGAGAGTGGTCCAAAGTGATTGAACCCTTATTGCTGAAATGAGTTCTGGATGACCAATTTGATGGGAATAGCCCAAGTAATAGTACATTGCCTCAATAAAATTAAAAGCTGAAGCTTGCACTTAATTTCAACAATGTCAATGGTGTAACATTATGGTTCCATCATCTCATTAATTTCAAAAAACTGGATGTTTTGTGAAGAGATTGTAATTAATAAATCTTTTTCTTTATTAATTGATGGGTTCGATGGATATCACTTAAAACATCCCACAATTTATACATTCTATGTTTTGATGAGAGTCTAAGATTTCATTATATGTAAGGTACATAATTACCAAAGTTGATTGAATAAATTGCCAATTAGAAAAACGCTAGCAGAATAGTTGGGAAACTTTAGCATACTATTCATCTTTCATAGCATTGAAAGGGTTGATTATATGTATTAGGTCTATCCATGTGGTAAACTTGTCTTCAGATGTTGCAGGAAGCATTATATGTGGATGACCAGTCAAACATGATTTTGTTTACTTGATTTCAGTTGCTTCAAAACTAAACAAGATCATGACCATTTTACACAACCCAGACAGTAACGGGTCCTATTAATGGTCTATTGAATTGAATAAAACTAAGTTAGAGCGAGTGAAGATAAAGAAGAAAAACACAAGATCTGTAAACAGTAATCGTACCTGAGAGAGAACAGACAGTTACAAGGTGCCAAAAAGAGATGGAAACGGGTTTTAAGATAAATCTAGCTGAAAGGTTAGAACTTAAAATTGTCATGGATTTACTGGGTAGACATGAAGTTAAGTGGCTCTGTTAAAATGTCAGCTAGAGTTTTGTTTCAATTTGAAAGTCTTAAGTGAGGGTTATGTTACCGTTGCCATACAAAATCATCTTTGTTTCATCACAGCTGACATCCTAAAACTGGGAATTCTAGCGATTTCTGGGCCTTCCGAGAGAAAGGGTGTCCGGTGGTCGAGATTCGAGAAGTGGTTGACCAGTCCCGGGTTGTAATGAATTACAAAGGATCCAAAATTCCACTATCAATTATTTAGTTTAGCATATCTTTCAAATTTGAGCCGTTCAGGTGGTTTGCAGCTTAATGCTGCAGAGTGGGTGTGACATAGATACGGTGAGTGTGTATAGTTTGTTAATGTCATTGTAATTTTGAGAAGTTCCAAGAAGTTTGAGGAAGCCAACACTGCAATTTTGTCCATGATCTGGGAATAACTATTAAATCTTGTAGCCCAAAGAGAAAAAATTTGAATGTTAAAAATCAAACATCAAAATTCTAGGGCAGCTGCAAGTCAGCTGATAGAAATGGGATCCATGTGTTACTACTGCACAATCACAAAACTTAGCATGTTGTCGTAAGGAAATTATTAAAAAAATTCACAATTTAGTATGAGAGCTTACACAACATAGGGTCACATCAGTATCACAGGTTCATGAGATAGTTTATATGGTAAAGTTGGCAGTGAAATTGGGCAACTTATTCAAATACCTCAAGATGTTCTCAGCCATCTGCCTAGTACTTCCATCCCCATGATGAAAAGCCCTTACCAATGCGGCATGAAGTAACCTATCTTGTGATATATCTGAAGCAGACCTGTCCCCACCCTTCATCAAAAACCTCTCAATCACCCAAAATGATTTCTGCCACAGACCTTCTTCTTTGTGCTCACTCGCTGCATTCAACACATGCTGAATGGTATTTACTCCATTCAATATGCTAACACTCTTGTCCACATCAACCTTGTCATCAAGCAATGTACATATGGCTGACAATGCAGCCTTGACCACCTCAACATTCTCATGGTCCAAACAGGCCAGCAGCCTCCCAACTGCCTTTGCATCTAGCAAACAAAATGTATCTTGCGAAGAACAAGCTCCTCTGTGAACTGGGCACAATGGCATTTTTCTGTACTTTGATGAATTAAAGGATGCACATTTTGGTAAAAAGAGCAATTTAATAAACTTGGTTTTCTTAACTTTTGTGGGTTTTGACAGGTTAATGGATTGTGTTGAGAGATGCTCCAACCCAATTGCTGATAACTTCTGAACTTCATTGCTTGATGTTTTCGTGAGCAATTCTGTGAATATTGATGTGAAGTTGTTGGTTCTCACAAGAAATAGTACCTGGTGGTCATATAATGTTGCTGTGAATCTGACAAGAATACCCACTAGGCCTTCAAAGTACGCATTTGCATGCCTGCTTGTTCTTATGCCACTTCTTTGGATTTGACCAATAGTTTGCAGCACTGTGGGCACTGTGTTCTGGTTGATCAGGGCTAGGTTGAGTGTAAGGTTTTGATGAGGGAGCTTTGCAAGGAAATTCGCCGAAACTGCATGCTTCTCTGTGATTTGGGTTGTTTCATTGGGAGTTCGGATTAGGCTCTCAGGTTGGCCTCTGGTTTTGCATAGTCTATCAGCTAAGGTGTGACCCATGTGGGGTGAGAGTGTGATGAGAAGCTTAGTTGCTGCAACCCCAAGTTCTTCGTTCGGGTTACTGATCAGTTCAATCAGGTGGTAACTTGCGTCAGTTTCTTTGACCATAGAGACGATTGTTACTGACAATCTAGGGGATTTTGCCAGACATAAGATGATCCTTATGAGACTGATGTTGAGTTCATCTGGGGTTGAATTCTTGAGTAAGTAGATGATGTTGTACAAGATGTAATCAGAATCTATTTTGTGGCCACGCGAGTTTACTAGAAGGGACTCTAGCTCTAGGCCAGATTCAAATATATTTGCAAGTATTGTAGCAGCTTCTTTTTTTGAGTTCATTGGCTCATTGTAGATTCTCCGTGTGAACATCTCTTCGACCATGACCCTTACGATTCCAGCTTCAACCAGGGCCTTGCTATTTGGGTGGTAAGAAGTGATTTGCTTTAGAGCTCTAAATGCTGCTTCCCTGTGCAAAGAGTTTCCACCGTGCACCATTTTGATAAGAGTAGGAGAAGCCTTCTCAGCTACTTGATTTTTTCTGTCATATCCAAGAAAAATGTTCCCGAGGTAGCTTGCCATCTCCGTCTTCATCTCTTCACTACCTGGCTATATGTTTTTGTATATTTATAAGAGTAGGAAATAGCATAAACCTGTTATTACGTACTGTATAGTGTCTTAAAGTTTTTTGGAGCTCATATGTAGCTAAGCAACCTAGTGATGGGTTCAAAGGTCTATGTAGGTATATATTGTTTTTGAAGGAACTCTGTGTGAGGAGTAATAATTAAATTTTATTTTATTTAGTGTGGATAGTTTAGTCTTTATGTTAATAAGGGTTAGCCTATATAAACCCCTCTTAACTTTGTATTAATCTATGTTATTCTTTTGCAAATAGATATAGATTATGTTTAACATAAAGACTAAACTACCCGCACTAAATAAAATAAAATTACTATCATTTCTCCTCACACTCTGTTGTTTCATCTTTAATATAGTTTTCTTTAATATTTTGATGCCTGGCTAGAGAAAGGAAACAGCAGTTATTGTGGTGGGAGCGTAATGATTGGAAATCACCTTCAATAAGATGATTTAGAAGGGGTTCCAACAGTCCATTTTCTGCCATGCACTTGATGTTACCTGGTGCTCTCTCCAAGTTCCTCAAGATTTCATCTGCCTTTTCAGAAGCAAAAGCATCAGAAGACTGCTTGTATTTAATTGTTATTAGCATCAGAATTCCTCCAGTAACAGATTCAATTTTTTGACATGATGATTGGGATCTTGACAGCTCGAGCAAGAGTAGCAGTGATTTGTGCCTTATGGGTCGGTGGTTACTTGACAGCATCTTGATTAAGATCGATATGTCAACTGTCATGGCCAACATTTCCTGTGCACAAACAAACACGTCATATGTCCTATGGATATAGTTTCCAAATATTCACTTCCTGCATTAATGTGTCTAAGCACTTGCATAAACTTAGATACCTGCATAAATACATGTATGGCTTGTGAATGGTGTGAATAGTTAAAAGGAGAAATCCTGTTGAAGACCAAAAAGTACAAGAAAGCATATGCATTTAATAGTGTTGGATATGTTTCTATTGTATGACATATAAATCATCAGTCACTTGTGCATTGGTTTTGTGGTTTTATTTGGCAAAGTTTCTCTAAAACCGACATAAGATTAAACTTTTGTTTACTTGTTTTGACAAGTGAGGAATTGAATTAACCTTGCCCTCATCCCCATCCTCAACCAGTTGAAGCAATAATTCCAGTGTTGCACATCTCACGTGCCGGTCTTTATATTCCAGAAATTTGGCGAGCAATGGTAGCATTCCCATGTTCTGAATCTGTATTTTACTGTAATGCTTCATATGGAAGATACTCTGTAAATCTTTTAGTGCTTCAAAAACCATATTATCTGTACGGGCCAGTGACAGAGCTGCATGGGCAACCTTGATTCGTGCTGCTTCATTCCTCTCTCTCCATTCTTCTATTGTGGCTTTTAGAGTGATGTTGGTGCTCAAAACTCTACTCACTAGCTTCTGCCCTGTTTTTGGGCATGCAAGATCCTCCAAGTTTTCAAACTTTTCATACCAATCGGTTATTGCCTTCCTCTCCTAGGTTACTCCACTTTCTACAGTGACCGGATCATTCATTATCTTTTTGGTTAATGGACAGAAGAAAGCATCGTACAGAGGTTCCATGTACTGAGTCAGCTGTGGCAAATTCATCATGGATCCAGACCTACTGTTTCCGTGGCTTCTTTGGCCCATGCTATTTGTGCTTCCAAGTGGTTCAATCAGATGGAGATGTGGTGTGTCTGATAATTGGGTACTCTCCATGGAAACTTCAGCATTGATGGAATAGAGATCTGTTTCTGTTGTTGCTGGTTCTTTTTTTCCTCTCTCCCGTGAGGACAAAACATGGGTTTCAAGTTCTTTCTTCTCTGGGAGTTGATGAATCTGGGTAACTTCAAAGTGAAAAGTTTTCATTTCCTTTGAAAGGGACTGAGCTGCAATTTCCGCATATTCTTGTTCTCCATATGTTGATGATGGTATTAAACTCAAGTCTTCCCCTATGTGTTTTATGATCCCTTCAAGCTGTTCTATTGCACTTCTTAGTTCAGGATTAAGGCTTGTTTGAGCACACTTTTGGCATTTTGCAGTAAGTTTTTTAGCAAAACCAATGCTTTTGGATAGAGACTGCAAAATCTCTGTTTTATTTGTTGAGGAGTTCTCTGTTCTTCCCAACTCCATAACAACTGCGGAAGCCCGGTAAAGATAGCTTGCAATTTCAATAAAGGTATGCTTTTCAACTTCTATGCGTGCCATTGATGCTGTAATCTCTGAGATGGACACCGATATGGATACTGCAAGACTTGTGATCAGATTCATGTCTTCCTTGAGCTGAAGGAAAGGAGAGACGTTAATCAAGCTACTAATGGGATACTTTTGATTTTAACTTTGCCCATAGATCTTCAAGTAAACGAGCTTACTTCTACATCGATGTTTTATTCTTTCTTTTTGGGCATCAAATGTAGTCTATATATAGTTGCGACCAAACGCAGTGTTCGTTTAAATTTTTTTGAATCTATTGTAGATTGAATGCCGCTTGAAAAGCTTTACAATGGAACTATGACATTTGAAGTCAGATAACATAAAATGTAGAAACCTGTTGATTAATATCAAAAGAAAGAAGGAGAGTGAAAAAGTGATATCTAGTTGAGAACTACAAGAGTAGAATGATTAAAAAGAAATATTAAAACATTCTCTGATGATAAAACTGGGAACTCAGGGTTTATTGATTTTGCTAGAAATATACAGTTTTCTCCATGGTAGATGTGCTGTAGTACTCCTATATAATCATGTTTTACATATGGACCAAGGAGGAACATAATAGCATATGAACCAAATAATTTCACAATTCTCTTATATTTCTGTTTTGACTAAGAAAATTAGAGTTCAGTCTCGCAGAATTGTCAATTCAGTGTTTTGATTTGGTTGCAAGGAGCTAAAGAGAGCTTGAGTGCTGAGTACTCGTGGATGAAGTTTAAGATTCTCCTACCAGAGATCCTATGCCATGCCCTATAAGACGAAGAAATCTAGTATGTATTGAGTCGGTATTGTGCATAATGATGGTATATTAGCTATGCCATGTCTTGTTTGTAATTCTTATCAAATTCTCTTTGTCGTGATATCAAATTTATGCTCTGTGCCTATCAAATGCCATGGGAAGAGAGAAAAATGAAGCTAAAGATAGAAGAATATTTATTCGAAAGAAATAATATGTCATATTTCTGAGGACATTCTATGCTATGGGGTTCCCATATTTACTGGTATTATTTATGAGATTACATATGTAGATATAAATTCATACATGTTAGAAGTTTGTTCAGCTTAGAAAACGATCATTGATAGGTGATCAAGTTTTTAGATGTAGACTCAAAAGAGTAATTAAAATACAAGCAAAAAAAAGAAAATGAGGACAGATACATACAGACATCCAACTGGAGTCTCTGCTTGACATGGATCTCCCTGGTATGGATCCAACCTTGCAAAGTCTGTATTGCTGCTCACTCCATGCAAGTTAAAGACATCTTTATGGCCCAACCCTTGAATGAGTCGCCATTAATTTGTCTGTATATCTTGTAGTGCTGCTGAAAGTGATCTTCTCTGCCGGACTGTTTTTTTTTTTTTTTTTAAATATTTGTGATCTAATAATGTGTACAAAGTCTCCGGTTGAAGACACTTTAATGGGCCAACCCTTGAACAAGTCGCCGTTTTTTTGTCTGTATATTTTGTAATGCTGCTGAAAGTGTTCTTCTCTGCCAGACTGTTTTGTTTTATTTGTGATCTAATAATGTGTACGAAGTCTTGGGTTGAAATTTTGAAGAGGAAGCAACCAGTGCAGGATGCGGATTTGGTCAGGCTCCATATATGCATTAAAAAAACTGTGTTTGAATGGTTCAAGGTTTCTTTCTATATATATTTGTTTCACTGGTAACATAAGATAACAAATCTAGATATTATATCACTTCAGTATTTGATTGATATTTCTTGGTCAGCAGCAATATTTTTGAACTGCACTGCATTGACTTTGTCTACTTCTCAACGGTACTAGCATGGCACATGATGTTTATATGGAAATAGGTAAGTTGAACTCAGTAGATTAAATCCAGTGCCTTAGCTGGAGATATGTGTTTTTCAACCATCAACTCTTCGGAGTGAGGAGTATTGCGCAAACAAGAATTGAGCAAAGTTTTACTGTAAGCAACCTGGAACCTTGGATTATAGAAATGTACATGAACTGCTGACCCATAAATCTATTAAACTCGTCTAGTTTTCTCATTCTTAACTTTCTTATGTAAATGGATTCTATGTTGAGTTTGTGCTGAACCAAAGGAAAGCACAGTAGATGAGCCAATCCGAACGGTTAAATTTTTATTTTATTTTACCAGATGGCAGAAGGATGACTTCAGCAGGGCACGAGGCTCCCACTAGAGCTTTCGAGAGGTCCTGCTAGAATGATGACTGCAACATTGAGAAATATTCAACAAACTTATCACCTTCATGGAGACTTGGTAAGAGAGATCATATTAGACTATTGAATAGAGTTTATTTTCTCTGCTGCTATTGCCATATGGATTGTGTGTGGTTCAGATAGTTGCACGCACTTGCTTTGCAGGAAAATATTTTATCATTTAAGGTCCTGTCATATATTGCAATCAAGCCTAGTCTCCAAACAAATGCAGGCAAGAAACTTATTATTATAGAAAATATCTTTTTTTTTCTATTTTTTTCTTTTTTTATTTTGTCATGTGATTAATTGTCATGTGATTATATAGCAGTTGACTTCCATCTTCGCGTTTGACGCCGATAAAGATTGGCACGATGCGAATTAGTTTTCTTCCCTTGTTTTCCAATCACTTAGCACCACACATCCAAGAGATTCTATAAAGAAATAACTCTTCAAAAATCTTCTTCAATCAAGCCTCTGCAAAGATTTATAGGGAGAAGCATAAAGTGTGAACAAAGGAAATGCAGGCGAATATAGAATTCTTGATTTAATGCTCCTCGAACAAGTTGGGTACAAAATCTCTGTTATTTTTATGGTTTTTCATCTCTAATCAAATAAGAGACTAAAAGAATGGGGTATTAGAAAGTCTTGAACCATCCAAACACTATTTTTCCAGTGCCCTACATATCCCATTCTTGTGGCATTTTGATGGCTAATGGCAAAATTAAATTAAATTATTTTTTAATTACAATTCTATCCCTATTTAAGTTAATCAACATAACCCCCTTAATCTTCACAATCCCAATCACTCCAAATGGATAGTTATTGTTCGAACTATCATGGCTGAACAAATGAAAATCGAATAGCGTTAAGTCATTGAACACAAGTCATTAGTTCGATGCTAGGTCACCGAACGCATTTCGTGATTTGTTGGCGATGAAGGGGTAGTGGTGGAGGTGATGGTGGAGATGAGAGAGCGATAAGAGAGGAGGGAGTGAGGGATGAGAGACGAGCGGTGAAGTTGGAGATGATTTATGTTCGCAATTTAGGAAGTAAATGGAAGCGTGGTGAAACTGGGGAGGAGGGGAGGGTGGGGAAAGAAAGGGATAGAGTGAGCAGAGAGAGTGGGGAGGAGAGGAAAGGTGGAACGGTGGAGGTGGTTAAGGGTGACAGTAGCTGCTAGAGTGACCGATGGTGGATGGATAGGGTTACGGTTAGGGCTAGGGTTAAGATTTCAAAGCTTAGAAATGAGGATATTTTGGGTGTTAAGGTGGGTAAAATATTAGATATAATATCTTTTAGAAAATTATAATATCTTAATTTATAATTTTTTCTTTTATTTTATTTATTTTTTATATTATAGATTTTTAATTTTTTTTGTAAACTTACTTTGTCAATATAAATAAACGGCTATCTTTATTTGCAGGTAAGTCAAAATTATACAATTATTTTTGGTATTAGAACCAAAATATGAAAGAAAAAAAACTTGTCCAAAAACCCTAGTTGTCCCTTCTTCGCTAGAGCGCTAGCTGCTCTCTTTCACCATCGACCACCCTTTGCCGATCATCCTTCGCCAACAACCAGTCACTTTCGCCAGTTGCCAAAAACCCTAGTCCAATTACCTTCATCAATCACTCTTCCTAGTGCAACTGTCGTCGCCAATCATTCATCCTTCATCCTTTGTCGTCGGTCATCTCCCTTGCCATCGCTGTTCTCTTGCCCAACCGATCATCTTAGTCCTTCCCTCCCTTGTTGCCAATCATCTCTCCCGTCGCCGACCATCTTCCATGCCCACACTATGTGATTACTGATTTTAAGTGCCTTTATTATTGTCTTTACGAGATATTCCTTCGATTCTTGGCAAGGATTTACTAGTTGGTTCGGTTGAAGACGAGTTCTGGGTTTTCTCATCTGTTGGGTTGCTCAAAGATTTAGCTTTATCGGGACCTCGTTGACATCGTTGACGACTTCTCTGGTTCTTAGTTTACCGATTTGCATTTACTGGTTCAACAAACTGGTTTGCTGACTTGGTTCTTTCTTTGCATCTCTGGCTTGATTTGGTGTTGCCTCGCACGCTATTTTGATTGTGATTTGTTAATGGGGCAAATCTTTATTTTGTTATTTTCGTACATGTTTGGGACTACCATTTTGTTTCGGTAGCATTGTTCTTGGTTTTGTCACTCCGTACTTGTTTGGGGCTACCTTTTTTGTTATGATAGCATTGTTCTTATTTTTGTTTTCGAGGCTACTATTGTTGTTTCAGTGGTATTGTTTTTTGCTTTTTTACCGCTTTTTCGGTTATTTATTCTTTTGGCTGCTTTGCATCTATTTATCGAACATTCTCGTCGGATTTTTCTCTTTTTCAACATGAACCGACTTATCGTATTACTAGTGTATTGCTGAATAAGAAAAATAAAAAAATTTACTGCATGGAGCCGATCTATTCGTCTCTTTCTCGGGGGGAGGAAAATCTAGTTAGTTTTTGGAGCCACTTCTGGAAATCGATCCTAAACGTTTCCAGTGGGATTAACTTTGCTCAAGTTTTTAATTGTCAAAGCAGGTTTTAATTGATATCTTTATCCAACTTGAGGGAGAATATTGAAAATAATATCTTTCAAGAAATTAAGATTTCTTAACTTATGATATTTTCTTTTATTCTATTACTTTCATATATTGTAAATTTTTAATTCATATTGTAAATTTACTCCGTCAATTTAAATAGGCAAATATCCCTTTGTTAATATATTGTAGATTCTTAATTTATTTCCTATATTGCATCTGTTTTATGTAATATTGGGTCTTTTTCTACTAAGAGTTTATGTTTCTCTTGCATGGAGATGTCATTTCTTTGTGAATGTTGTTTCTCCTTTTTTTATAGGGGTCTTTACTCTTTTTTGTGCTCTTTTATTTTTAGCAATGTACTCTTTTGTTCCCATTTTTTGTTTTTTATTTTTGTTTATTTGTATGAAAAAATAAAAAAATATATATTTGGCACATAAATGTTTGAAAAGATTTGATCGAAAGTAATGATAGTAGAGGTAGCGATAGGTGGCCAAAGGTAGTAGTTGGAGAAGTAACTGCATATGGTGATCGAAAATAGGTGACTAGATATAGTGGTCGTATGAAGTGGTCGAGGTAGTGGCCAAAGGTGGTGGCCCGAGGCAGTATTCAGAGGCGGTGGTCGCAGGTTGTGTTTAGACGCAGTGGTCGAAGGTGGTGGAGAAAAAAAATAGAATAAAATTTATTTACAAAATAAGTAAAAATATATATTTTTTGTTTATAAGAATTTAGTAAATTTTGAAAAGTAGTTATATTTTTTTGAAAATAAAATAATTATAAAACATGTTTTTGTTTACCGTTTATAGAAAATTAAAAAAAAAAAGTAAACATAAATGTTACCAAACGAGCAATAATATTTTTAAAATGTTTCTCAATAATGTATATCAAGTTATTCAACATTTTTCCTCACGTGCGACTCTGTCTTTCACGTGAAGAGGCAAACAGACTAAACTGAACAGATACATCAAAACACATAGTGCATAATAACAAATATAACATAAAAATATATATTACGATACTTGAACTCAAGATTTTGTGGAATCAGAATTCTAATATCATGATAAGTTATTAATATTTTTTTAAAAGCTTAAATTCTTAGAAAATAAATTGAACAATGTATAACAAGTTATTCAATATAAAAAAGTAAAAATAAAAATTTTAAGTTTTTAGTGTAAGCGTATTTAGTAGGTATTTGTACATAGCAATTTGTGTGGTGTATTAAGAATCATCCTAAGTCCATGTCGTGAGAATTCGAACTAGATAGGAATGCTGAATTTGTCAAAGAATGTTGAATTTGTAAAGCTTGATTAGTACTAAATTCAAGGTCTATGACTTCACAAATTAGAGAGTTAAGTACAAATATTGAAATAGTAGGCGCGTAAAACTTCTAATTCTCATCTTCCTTTTTCAACCTTTTTTTGGGTGCTTGCAAGTAAGTTTGTGAATGACGAACAAAATTGAGATTGAATACTTGTATTAAATCTAAATATTGTTTTTGTAGACTTTATTGCATTAATATTTGTGATTGTGCCGTATTTAGAGTTGACTTTGATAAAATAAATTGATTATCCTATCATGATATATTTGCCACCAATATGAGATATATGCTCTCTCTACCAGCTTTAT
>JAULJZ010000024.1:7222398-7234049 GCA_032270985.1 Heliamphora pulchella
GTGCGCATCATATATGATGGTAAGAACATATATGCTCCTCTGTCATACCTGCTCACATCAAGCACAGAAAACGATAAATCCAGCATACATTCCTGAATAACTAAGACCAAGCTAGAGATTTGGCAATGCCATAAATATTTAGGCAGCACATACAACATCTGGGAAGTGCTCATCAGGAAAAAAAATTAAAAATTTGGCAAGAAGTTACAATTATTGAAGACTTCTATTTCATAGTAGAAATAAACTCTACAAATCAGAACCCAGTCATTTGTCTAGACTAAAGAACTAACATATATGATGGAAACAAACTACAATATCTGACAAGATAAACATGGGAGTACCATACCCTGTCCAGTTTACTGGAGGTACCAACATTGGCATGTATGGAATCACCATGTGCCTAGCCTGCTTGGAAAAAAGATATTAGACAAATATAGCAAGGAGGGAAAAAAGTGACAAAATGCTGCATTTGCAAAATTGCGACAATGACATCAAAGTTCCAGTAGACCTGCTAGTAGTACCATCAGGCCATTGAAGTGTTGCAAGAACTTCATGGCATACTTACAGATTTTTCCAGGCCTTTGCAAACTAAAGGGTCACATTCAATAACTCCATATCTCCTGGCTTTCCTATTGAAACAGAAAACGCAAATGCATCGATAGTAACGAGAGAGAGAGAGAGAGAGAGAGAGAGAGAGAGAGAGATCTTTTACTCAAGAAAGATGAAATTTTCACTTACTGTGCTTCCTTTGTGACGCTTTTCAGAGTATGTATAAATGCAGGGCGAATATCTGGTGGACCATCTCCAAACTGTTCAGCAGGAGGTTGTATATAGGCAGTTTCCATCAACAACTGAATCAAACGGCAACCAACCTGGAAAGTGCATTTACAGGCATAACACCTTCTAACTATAACCACAGTTATGACAAGAAAAAGAAACCAGAATTACATCTCAACAGTAAAAAGAACAAAACCTTGACTTGAGCATCTTGGCCCCAAGGTTTTAAATCGTCGTGTTCTTTCACTATTACTCTCACTTGCTGCAGCTTTTGTTTTTTCATCAACACGGAAACTTTTTTCCTTAATTTTTGTTGCTCTTTAACTATAGTTTCAGTTTCTTCTTCAGGATTCTTGTTTAATATATTCTTTTTCTTTGTCCTCTCCAAAAACGTATGTATCCTGACCTGGTACACAAAGAAGATAATAACAGATAAGAAATCGCCATTGAAGATGACAAACAATTAAATAGTCCAATGGATATGGAGTTTTTTTTTCTTTTTTCTTTTTGTTTTTTTACTTCTTAAAGATGGTGGATGCATTGCTGAAATTCACAATAATATGCTAAAAGGAAACATAAATTCTTTCAGTCAAAAAATGTATTGAGGTCTGAAATTCCAGAACGTCACTGTTGACATGTTTATCAATAAATTTGGACATTTGAGATGTTGATATGTAAGATTGTGCTGAAAGTTAAAATATTTCATTTGTAAGGTCTGATGAAAAATGTCTGAAAAACACAAATGCCTAAGGTTAAGCAACTGTAATATTCCAACAGTTAGGCAATAATATGGGCAACATATCAAAAAACGTCTGTTAATCTTTGAAAGAACTTTGTGTCCATACTTCAATATTTAAACAAGCAGAAAAACAGACATAATTCAGATCAAGCAGTGCATGGAAATTATAACTTCTGAAATTCAGAGTGGAATAAAATTATACACGAAGCATTTTGAAATCAACAGCTTAAATCAGACAGAACAAAAACCACAAACTTAAAAGCATAAAACTGTTTGAACAAACAAATAACTGTCACCCTATGCATTGCAAGCCTGCAAATATGCTTAAACTACGTAATTTGTTAATCTCTTTCTTCTATAACAATCTCTCTCTTCTATAAGATCAATTCCCACCTTTTAATATGTAAGGCGGACCAATGTCCTCATAATCAAACCATTTTCAAATACATTAGATAAAAATAAGAGCAACATCACTGCTTCACCATAGCATTGGCTTTACGGTTCATTCCTGCCAGATTTGTTCCTAAACAATAGAGTGTTTACATTTCCAACAGTTGTTCTTTCAATGTCAACTCAGAACTCACAAAATAAACAACTGAAGGCTAGTTATCCTAATAGGACTCCTACAACTTGCTACTGTTTTATCCGTGAAGATACAGAATGGTCACCCCACCGGATGCATGCTATTCTGGACACAGAAACTTCATTCAATTTTAAGGATGAGACATAAATAAGTGAATATCACAAAGAAAGATACAAACTATATGTATATTTTAACATGTTTGAAATAAGAGTGTCTGTCCAAGCATGGACCTCCTGGTGCATATTGATCGTGTATGCTCTTATGCAGGTTAGAAGAAACATGGAGTTTCCAATCTAAATATCGTAAATCAATTTGTGTCTTCCAGGTAAACTGTAAAACAGAAATCAATCATGGGAGACAGAGAAAACTGGATGGAAGTTTCTCTGATAACGCCTTTTCTCTTCTTCTCAGAAGGCATTTACTAGTAGCTTGGCCATACATTCTAACTATTGTTTACATATCAAAAAGGAACCGATATCAATAATATCATGCACCCAGAATAAGATACAAGCATCACACAAACACCAGTTTTTGGATATACTCAGCCAACCAAACAGCAGAAAAATCTTTGCAGTAGTTGAACACATACAAACAAATATAAACATATAAATATATGCACATATAAATATATATTATAAATAATTGCTGTAATTTGTAAGTATTTCTACAGTACAAAACTGGCTTCCCTAGAGATTGACAACTTTTCTTTGCCCTAGGATCAAAAGACTCCTACACTCATATAGTGAGTTCAAGCAATTCTCTCCACTAATTCTCCACACACACAGGAGCATCATGGATGTTTGCAGTCCCCACGTGTATTTAACTACTTAAAGTTTCCAGATATGACAAAAAATAATGACGCGTGTCAACTAGGGAAAATGTGCTGAACATAGATTGGCCCCATAACATTTAAAAAACCTAGAATATTGCTGGTTTTGCGCAACAAAAACACCAAATACCAATCTTCACCGAACTTTACAAAACATGACACGCCATGAGAAGCAACATATACATGGATTTGCAAAATGTTGAGGACAATAAGCATTATAGTGAGAAGCATTAGCACACTATTGCGTTGCTGCCTATCAATATTACATTTTAGGAAGTTTGAATTTACATTTATCCCTCTCATGAAAAAGAAATCAATGATTGAGGTCAATTCAGTTATTTCTTTCAAATCTATGTCATCTCATGGGAACAGTTGGGATTTACCCAAATAAAATTCCAATGGCCAAATATTTTATCATGCACGAGTCTCAAGACTCACAACTAGCAATCATGACTCTCCCCCCTAAATTCGTATTATCTGAGGCCTTGATTCTCAACCTGGGTTTAGAAGGGGAAGCACTCAAGTGGAACTCATCTCTCCCCCTGATGCCCTGCGTAGTAGTTCTGATGGTGTGATTGACAGATTCACAAGCGAGTAGTTGCAACAGGTGGAACATTCCCCAATCTCTGTGATCTGGTGAATGAAAAAATACAGCCCGGAAAAATGCAGCCTGGTTTTAAATTCATTACCTTTGTTAACCGATGGAGGAATTTTGTAGCTAATGCCAAATGGAACATAAAAGAAAAAGATGCAGCGCAGATGGTTACCAACAACCTGCATGGACCCATCAAGGAAGCGATATTAAGTTGGACACGCTTTTTAAAACATGGATTAAGTTTTATTATTGAAAATATCGCGGGAATAGGTAATTTGCTAGTCCCTATTACAATTTTAAGATGGTCTAATGTGACATTGTCCAATTTGTCACAATCCTAAACTTTAGCATGGTTTCACGCAATTGAAAGATTTTAAGCTCATCTTGACATTATTAAGTGTATAAACTACCCATACATTCAATCCAGCATAATGCTTGAGGCTTTTGGTTTTAGTCATCATTATCAGTACCAAACATGTACCATGAAAGAATTTCCTAAAAGATATTGAAAAAGACCTCCAAATTCACTAGAGGTTTTTATGAACTTTCTTAATTCATTATAATACATAAATTTATCAAACATGATAACAAACAAGCTGTAATTTTCTTAATTTATTGTATAGTGTATACAAAGGTATTTCAAATGAGATATTTACACTTTTTGTGAGGATATTTACACATTTTATTTACACATCCATTTATTCATAGCCAACACTATCTGGCTAATGCCATCAGATAGATGTGATTTCCTTTTCTTTTTTACATCACTTGGTAGTGGAATATGTAGCTGTATGTATATTGAGCAAACACAATTCAAATGTTATCAAATAAGACTAAAAAAATTAAGTAAGACCAAAAATAAAAAATTTCGTATAAGACCAAAACATCAAAAAAAGAGAAAATAGATAATCCTAGAGCCAAAAAAAATAAAACTAAAAGCGTCACTAATAATGTTGCAAAGTAAAAAATTAATATTAAAACTTAATCCTACTAATTCATGTAAAAAGGAAGAACAAAAAAAGTAAAATACAGTAAATTTTAAAAACTAAAAGGTAAAAAAATGGAACAAAAAATAAAAAATAAAAAAATTCATAGATAAGAAACCAAAAAGAAACTAACTTTTGGTTAGATATTTAAATAGGAATAGTAAAATTGGTATTTCACACTTAATTCCACAGCCCCTTTAATCCCAGGACTCCATGTCCCACCCCTTCCCCTGGACTTGTTATCCCATGTATGAGGAATATGAAGTTTGACTGAGATAATTAGTCCAGATATACTTTAACCAAACAAACATGGAATAAGAATACTATTAGGACTAATAGTCAAGTCCAACCCATTTATTTGGACTAATGTTTGTTTAAGCTTAACTTTTCGCTGTTATCTTGTAGTTCAGTAAAAAATTAAAAATATCCAACCAACCGTGCTTATACATTTTTGCTTATACCTTCTCATTTTAAATCAACCGATACAAATTCTACTACTTAACACTATGAGCTCACAACTTCAACAAATACTTGCAACTTTTACTTAAGTCAGGAATCACATGTTTGCAGCTATAATATATAAATTTATAAGTTCAGCTACACACTAATGGCAGGCAAAGTTTTCACGCAAAGCAAGTTTATCGAACTAATTCGCAGATGAAAATGAAAGAAAACATAATTTGTGCTGAACTAAGAGCAACCCAACTACATAATGAGGAGAATGAAATTAAAAATACTTGGGCTTCTCACCTCTTGCTCAATGGCTTCACCTATTTGGGAAGCAGCTTGAACCACCCTAGCACTTCCATCTCCTCCAGGACCTCCACCAGTCATCAACAACCCCATCAACTTGTGCATTGTAATAACTGCCATCATATCAGCAGGCAAATGATCAAAATACGGCGCATAAGCCGTTTTATTCTTTCCTTCCTTGCACATATCCTGCTCTTCTGTAATCGCATTCCGCAAGGGTTCAAACCAACCCAGGAACAATGACTTCATGTAAGGCAAATTGGGTGCAAGCTTCTGATCGCACATGTCCATTAGAAGTTCTTGGTACTCCTTTGCCGCCTCTTCCCACGCTTCGGTTTCGATCTTTATTTGTCGTCTCCGAAGCATATTATACTTCCCTTGCCCCATTCCACAAACCAATTTCGGCTGCTTCGGTTGCCGTATGCTGCTGGACTCAGCTTTAGTTACTTTGTCCATTTCCTCTATCAATTCCTGAATTTCGTCGTTATCTTCTTCTTCGGTTGAAATAATAGCCTCGGCAACATTTCCATAACCTCTCAGATAGCTAGAAAAACTAAAGGGGTAGCCAGAATATGAAAAAACAGAACTACCCATTTGGTCTTTCCGAGAAAACAATCCACCAAGCTGTGCAAATACCCAGTCTGAATTTGCAGAGGTTTGGGCCGCAGAAGGCATAATTTTCTTGGGAACGTTCGAATCAGGAGAAGATTTTACAGAGCTACAAGGAGTGAAAAAAGAACACGACTCGGTTGAGAATTTTAGCTTCTTCAAAGAAGCCTGTCTCGATAAATTTCTCCACATTATCAGTAAAAAAATTCAGAAGAATCAGAGGGAGATCGAGGTATGATCAATTGGGTTGTTGATAAAACTCGCAGAGAATGCTTGAATCTGATATGAAACATACAAACTTTATGGAATTTTCCTAAGGAAAAAGGAGAAAATGGTGGAGACGATAAGTAGAAAATAATAAGCGCAAGAAAGATTTGGAAGGAAGTAGATCCGGAGAGAGGGAGGAGACGCGATGTCGATACAGCCGCCTTAAACCCTCCTAAAACCTATACTCTCTCTCCATGTTCTTTCATGGTCTCTAATCTTGTAACTGTTGGTTTTCAAAAGCCTGACCCGATCGTCCGGGTTCAGATATATTTGTATGTATACCCGCTCCAAACCCGTACTTATATATATAAATATTTAAATTTTATTTTTACAAATATAAAATAGAACTAAAATACATAAATAGTACATTTGTCTTTCATTTTTCACTTCTGTATTTGTTTTATTTTTCTTTTGTTTACTCATTTATCAACAGTTATTTCTCTTATATTATACCATAATTTACTTTCATTAGTATTATTTTTTTCAATCTTAACAAACTATTTTACTCTTGTCATGTTTCGTTATTTCTTAATTTTCTCCTGCCTTAATAACATACAAAAATATATAAATGGATATATTTAAAATTTATTTTTAAAAATATAATAAAACTAAAGTTCATAAACATTACATTTATCTTCCTTTTTTCACCTCTATTTTTGTTTTTATTTTTTAAAACTTTATCTATTTATCAACAATTATTTCTCTTATATTATATCATACTTTACTTTCATTAGCGTTACTCTTTCAATCATAACAAACTATTCTGCTCGACTCATTTTGTTTTTTTTTACACTTTCTATTGTTCTAATAAAATATTAAAAAAGCGAGACATCACTTAACTTTTTATTTGTATTTCATCACTCGTTAATCTATTTTTTTTTAGACTCAGACATGGCTTTATAATATCATCCACAATACACTACAATCTCACTTGAATGATTCAATTGTACCATGTGAGAAAAAATAAATAAATTACGACAAAAATTATGTTCACATTTCATTCTATTTGTCGTTCTAAATTAATCGTGTTGGCTTAATATTCATATTTTTGTTTTTTTTTTTTAAAAGACAAAATATAATGAAATCACATTATTATAGTTTGCAGGTCAATATAATTTTGTTAAAAACAATATTCCGAACCTAAGAAATATCATTCAATCATCGGATAAGAGACTAGCCTGTGATAGGAGGAACAAACACGATCCGATCCTATCAAATCATTTCTTTTCTTGGGATATGTTTGGAGTTTTGAAATGAATTAGATGAAATTGGATATAATTCTATAATTTAATTTGATTATATCATCATATAAAAAGTATTATTTAGAGGAAATTTATTCCTCTTCTTCATTCAATTCAATACACAGTTTAGAGTGACAATATAATAATGGATAAGTAACAAATATCTTAAATTATTCTTATTTTTATTCAAACTTATTGAATATTATTTTTTGATAGAAAAAACTTTTGAGATTATTTAAGTAAAATAATTATACAATAAATAATATTTTTTTTATACTACTTTTAATTTCATATGAACTTATATGATGTTCACTGTATAAACTTAATGTGCTCAAATTTCACATTATTGTCACATCATTTGTCATATAAGTTGCAGTAATATAAATATAGAATTACCACTCCAAACATCGATAAAGTTGAATATGCATGTCCATATATTATATCTTATACATTTCAATCGCATTTTATTAAAAAATCCCAAACATACTCATGGTGTTGATTGGTTTCTACACATATATTACCATAAGCAATGTAGTATTTTTTCACACATAATCTAACTACAGACTAATCACATAAATTAGTTCATAACCATCAATTTGTACTGAAATCAACAATATTTTGTGAATTTCAATACAAATAAATAACCAAAATCTAATTTATGTAATTTTTTGTAATTAGATTAATATATTCTAAGTTTTTTTTTTTGAGAATATATTTTTTTAAACTAAAAACTGAGCATTGGGTTGTTTTGCTTAAACCAAGAAGACAAATAATACAATCTAATCTTTATGCGCCAATCTATTCCGGCCGCGCAATCTTTATCATCACTTCCAATAATTGCTTGGCTAGAATCAAATCCACGAATAGGTCAAATCTCACATGTTACTGTACAATTTATCATATTTTTAATTATACACTGATTTATGCGGAATGTTTAACCAATACCGAAGAAATAGCTGATCAAGGTGTATGATCTATGAGATGCTATGGTTTGACTGGAATATTCATAGAAGAAGATCTCCAAGAGGAGCCAAACAAAGGATCAAAGGTATAGAAGCTTAAAAGGATAGAACGAGATTTCTATTTTTATTAGGCGTATGCCAGTTCAAGAGGCAATCAAGGTTAAAGATGAGTCCGTTTCCAAACCAAGCGTCTGAGGAATTCAAAAAGATTTTTTAACCCAATAATTAAAAAAAGTCAAATACTCCTCTCTCTCTCTCTCTCTCTCTGCCAGCCTCATTTCCCTCGGAACCTCAAAAAAATTGAGAAAAGACCTGGAAAAAGATTTATAAGTTAATCAGGAGCTATCAATCCTTCCACGGATCATTCTCAGCTCTCACTTCTGATGGCTCAATCACTTCCGTCACCGAGGCTTCATCGGGACTCGAATCAGATTCCGCGGACTGAACCTCCTTCTCCTCCTCTTCCTCCTCCTCCTCCTCCTCCTCCTCCTCGCTATCTGATCGGCCCCACCTTCCTCCGACAGCCATTGCCATCATTTCGTATATTTTATTGCCCAATTCAGCTGGACTATCAGGCTGCACCCACGAAGGCAAACACACGAACAACAGACTTATTAATGCAACTATTCAATTAAAAGAACGGTAAATCGGTATTTGGTTTATATCCTTACAGAGAATCCACTGGAGATCAATGCCGTGTCGTATAGGAGGTCTACAACTCTCTTGGCATCGGTACTATCAGGCACATTTTTGCAAGCAGCCTGCAAGTGAAATAGCTAAAAATCAGAGTAGTCCAGCTAACCTCCATGTTCCACGGTTATAATATACAAAGTCTAACTGGATTCCTAATACCATGGGTCTCACAAAAAGATTAATAACACGGGGAATAGTGTATAGGATTTGATGAAATTTTCGTATCATGAGGGCATTTGTATTGTGTTTGATTATGATAGGATATAGCATCGGATTAAAATGGAAGGATAAATTTTAACCATTAAAGGAGATGATGTGTATAATCCCATGGGGAGAGGAACCGCGGCACCAGCATGGTTCCAAGTGAGGAAAGTCAAATTGCCGATTGAAGAAAGCGATTTATGGCTTGTAGCAGTCACCAAATGATTACTTCAAAGATTAATAGAGGCAATGGTGAAGATTGGTTTTCCAAGAAGTAATGTTGACCGTTCAATGTTCAAAAGCGTGCTGAACGAGCTACCATCCTTTTGTTGGGAGTGACACTGGCCCTTGCGTTGCAGGAGGGGCTCTGGTTACCAAGGAAGGATTAATAATGTCACCTCCTCATAGTATTGTTAATTCTCCCATTATGGGATATTAGTGATCCCTCTGGACTATCAATCTCTCTCTTAAATTCAAACCAAACAAATATTTTGCTAATCCCGTATAACAAGTAATGACATATGTGCCTCACATCTCCTTTTTGGTTCTCTTGAGCCTAATCCTCTCCAATATGATGCTAAACAAACAAGGCCCCAGTGTCCAATATCCCCAACCAACTAACAACAACTGCAACCATCTCCAAGCCCAGCACAGGGCTTTGATAGATCATATCCTGTGAACTTATTTTTTGCCAATCAACCCTTCCCTGGAGGACAAGGGTTCATCCTATTGCCACGACAATTTTATTTTTTTTAAATTAAGTTTTGGGCGAGAAGAGTTTCTGAGAATTCAGAAAACATCTTAGAAGCGTTTCCTAAAAATTGGGGTGTTCTCAGAGAACTTTCCGGTAATAGTTTTCCAAACGAGTTTTATGTACCACTTTCTGCTTTTCTGTTATCTAGAAGAAAAGTTGTATCCGGCCCCCTTCACTTTCCATATTTAGCTTCCCATGACCTTTAAGTAGCAGTTTTTATGCCCATTCCCTTCCTGGACTCTTTCCTACCCGTCGGACTCGTAATTAAGGGATTGGCAGCTAACATTGACATGCCAATTGACAAGTGCAAGGCCTCAAACAAAAGTGACCAGCATCGAGAAGAATAGTCTCACATTTAAGTCTTTAATGATGGGATGATCAGGATTAATCTCCAATATTCTTCTTCCTCTCATGAACTCCAAGCTTGAAGAGTCTCCAAGAGTCTGTGCTTTCATCAACCTACAAAAGAAAAGAAAGGATTTCAAACCTCCATACAAATAGAGTATGACTGTATGCACCAATGTTCGTATTTAGAGCATTGGAAGACTGCAAAATACCTTTCCATATTAGCAGACCATCCAAACTTGCCAGATACAAGCACACATGGGGATGAGCTTAGACGCTTTGAAACTTGGACCTTTGCCACCTTATCACCAAGCTGCTGCTTTATCCAATCACAGAGAAGAATGTATTCTTGTTTAGTTTCCCTTTCCTTGACCTCATCTTCATCACCTGCTAGCATTATGTCATTAGAAAAGATGCAAGCCAAAAGCACTACAATAGTGAAGTTAAATGAAACCCTAAAAAAAAGATAACAGAGTAAAAATACTGCTATAAAGAACCACACAGAAAGGGAATAACTAACCAAGCTCCAAATCTTCCTTGCTAATGTCAACAAACTTCTTTTCTTTATATGTCTGTAGATTCTGGATGGCAACTTCATCGATAGGCTCAATCAAATATAGAACCTATAAAAAAGAGATTACAAAGCAATCAAGAAAAATGGGAATTTTGTATGTACCTTCCTCTCAAAGAACAAAATAGTCAAACAGAAAAAACTATACACACAAAGATTAGTTTAGATGAGAGGAAAACCAAACCGTGACTATTAGAATGGTTTATAAATAATTAGAAGTCACATAAATAATTGGAAGACAAATTACTCATCCAGTGTAAGGCACAAATAGAGTGGAATCAAAACTAGGTTATTTTTGTGTTTGACCAGAGCATTGTTCTTTTATTAAAGGAAAATCACCTACAAAAAGTTTCACATTATAATGTCTCAAATAGAAGGCCTACTAATCTTTTAGCTCTATCCAAGGGTCTACTTCATATAAGCTACAAAGTACAAAAAAATCTAGATGAAGCACTCACCTCAATATCTTTTTGAACCAACTTCTCCAAGAATGGAGCAGTCTTGGCACTTTTCAAACTGTCGGTTGCCAAATAATAAATAGCCTTCTGGTTTTCACCCATATTTTCAACATAATCATCCAAGCTGATTAATTCCTCTTCACTTTTGGAAGAGACAAACCGCAAGAGCGGCGTTATGCGCTTGTGGTTCCCAGAATCTTCAATGCATCCTAACTTTAGAAACTTTCCAAAGTTCTCCCAGAATTTCTTGTAATCCTGTAATAACTTGCATCAATTTCCAAGTCTCAA
>JAULJZ010000024.1:7242404-7255121 GCA_032270985.1 Heliamphora pulchella
GTAACTCTCAAGTAATACTCAATGCACAAGTCACAAGGCATTTTCCTACCATTGTGATCTTATTAAATAATTTTGTTAACCAAGAAATCCGCTTTTCATCCAAGTATTTTCATGCCTCAATAGGGATACCATATGGTCCTAAAACCTTATTTGATTTTATCATTTTTAGTACAATTTCTATCACAAATTTCTTTATTCTACAATGGAACTTGTATTCTCTAGTTTCATAAAACATGGAATATTTCTCTCATTCAAAGTTTTCTAAATGTTTTTAATTTAACAATCTCTCAAAATAATATTTATGCCGTTCTTTAATCTCATCTTCCACTAACACTCTCGAATCCTCACTTTGCATGCACTTAACCTAATAAAAGCATGTTTTTATTTCTCTCAACCTAGCAAGTTTGTAGATATTCCTTTCTCTATCATCGTTGTCTAATAACTCTAATCTAGAATAGAAATTTTTGTAGGCTTTCAACTTTGCATCTCCAAGTGTCCTTTAAACCTCGTTGTTAGTCCATTAATATAAAAGCTTGTTGTTCTCTTTTTTCAAAGAAAATGTTATTACTATAAAATTGAATGTTACTGCAAAATCTAAGCTTCAAATTCCAACCGCGTTTCCATCCCCAAACCCATATGTACATTACATCGTGGTACAATGGCTTACCTTTTCATACACGACTGTTAAAATCTCTCCCAATTTTATCCTCTTTCATAAAGGTACCTCTTGCATTAATCCATCCATTGATTTCAAAATTTCTCTTTAATATGTTCATCTAACCCAACTTGGAGTTTGTTGGCACTAATCCTATGAATTATGTTTCTCCAACTGAAACTTTTTATTACCGTATCATTTCCTTATGTGAGAGCGCCTTTTTTGTTATTTTGTTAGCATTATCAGGGTTTCCTAAGGTTTTCTCTCTTTATATATATCATGTAATCCATCGTTAGGACTTAAGCCATTTGTTAATAGCAATAATCTTTGTCCTTTATCTTTGCCATCACTTTAAGGTGTTCGATAACTATTATTCCTACACCATTTCTACATCTCTCTTAAACCCATTTCTAAGTCTCTCTTTTCCATTGTATTAAGTTTTATAATCAATACTTTCCTTTCCTTAGCTTTCTTGCATATTCAATTCATTTCTTGTAAGTATGCTATACTAATTGCTTTGTTTTACTTGTTAAAGTTCTTATATTCCAAATTGCTAATCTAAATCTAAAATCATATACTAGCTTCTTTACCCATTGCCCATTTTTTGATACACCTAAATGCAGGCACAATGCATCACTTACAGGTTGCTCACATATTTGTATTTTGTTATGTTCATAAAGAATCTGAGAGTTTTTCTGTAGTATTTAAAAACACCAGAAGAGTTAACACTACAAGTGCCAGATTAAAATCCGGTGTCGATTGGTCTAACTCTTTGCAATCTTTGTTGATGCACCAAAAAAAATTGTAAAGAAAAAAAACAATCTTAACCTTACAAACATCCTTGAGATAACTGACCTCACATCAGCAAATGCCACCACCCAACCACGATCCAACAAACTTAGATGGTCCGCACACCAGCTTTTATCAAGAACTTCCCCATATGCTCCATACGCTAGCAGAAGCCCTGGAGACTGATCCTTCTGATGTGTTATCTTGGAGTACAATATGGTGAGAGGAACATCAACACCATCACAAGAAAGGATTTCCTTTCTTTCACACAAATATGCATCAGAAAAGTCCTTCCATGTCAACGCTTCACAATTGTGGGCATATTTCTCCTTATCCTTTGAAGTGCCCAGAAGCTCATCAACTTTTCTGTCTGAAGATTGAGAGAGTGATCCAGTTGTAGCTGAAACCCCTAGTACCTCTTCTTGCTGTACAATTGAGAATGTATGTGGCGACATGTCATAATCAATTATTACGTCAGGCATCTGCAGTCCACGAAAGAAAAGAATGAGAGATCTCAGAGTTGAGTTTTACTCAATTAGAACACCAATCTCCTTACCTATGTCATTTAGCAGAACCAAAAATAGTATTCTGGTCATAATTGCATACACATTTGGACACTCCCACTGTTGCAGGTCAGAGTCAGACAATTTGCATCAAGTGATTGACGTTGTTAATTAGAAACATTCTGTGTGTGGTGTTTACAAGCTGAGAACTTTTTAAAACTGAGCAGTGTTAAAAACTTGGGTATTCCGCACAATAAAACCAATATCTAGAAGTTATATTTCCCTATCAATGTGAAAATCCTAAAGAAAAATAGAAAGAAAGAAATAGCAGTCATATTTATTTTAACCAAGCTCAATGAAATTTTCCATTTTCAGTTAGGCTTAACTGAAAATGTTACGAATGAGCACCTATGCTACCCCAAAAATTAATCAGAATTATGTTGAACTAATTAGTCAATTGCTGACAACCTTAGCATGCATCATGAATTCAACAACTTGATGGAAACAAACTCCCAGAATCCATAGAATCCATTGATATTGCATACAGATTATATCTCAAAAAAATATATTACCCGATTAAACCCTACACGGCGGAACAAAGGTTATACCTTCGAGATCTCTATGATTTGATCTTGTCTCAACAAGAACAGATGCTCTAGACTGGAAGCGAATCGACGCTGCTGGAAGATTACAAACTCCAGCTCTTGCACGGTTGCACCTTATGATCTTCTGTTGTATTCCCGTACACCAGATCATGAATAGAGAGTGGACTCTAATGTTCGTGATCCAATGCTCTCTCACTGGATGCCTCTGATTTTTCTAATAATGTGTGTGTATCAAAACCCTAGCTGCTAGAAAGCTTAAGTGGCATACATCTAGGATACGACAGGGACCTAAAGTAATAAGATTCAGGCTCCTTATGCAATTAGAAAAATCTAATTCAAACCGAATTAAATTTTTAATTTCATAAATTATAATTCATACCACTAAAAGTTATAATTGCACTTCCAGTCTTATCTCAAAATTAATTTCGAGCTCCATGTTATTAAATGATTATTTACTCTCCACGTATAGATTATAGATACCCGTTAATTAGATTAAATTACTAATAATTTTATTTAATCAACCGTTTATAATTTTCTTGAAATTTTCTACTTAACTTATTTGACATGTTGAATTCAAAATTCACTTGCAAGGTTTAACATAATCAAAACTTATAATTTTTCTCAAGAGGTATCATCAATCCCTATACCGAGACATAGGTTCCGTTAATAATTAATATTCACCACACACATAATATCGTTACCCAATTCACCGAGCTTATTGATCTATAAAAAATCTCTCTTTTATGAATCAAAATAAAAAACACCAAATATGCGTGCCTATTAATTATTTCAAAATTAAGAGTATAAGAACTCATAATAACTATGAGATATTAATTATTTTATAGTTAGTATAAAAATAGTTATCCCAAGACGATCCTATTCAATAAACACCAAGCATACCAACATAGTGAGTTCGAACTATACGATCCCCTATAATCAAGACAGACTTGTTGAAACACTGTGTTACAGTCCTATTGATGGTGTGTCCAATTCCATATAAACATATAAGATTGTGAACAAAAACTTATATACTACAAGAATCGATAATCTGATATTCCGTATAGAAGCTGAATTCTACACACCAGATCATTTACAATTTAGAATAAAAGATACACACATGATATTAAATAAGTAATATAATACAAAAATTGCTCATACAGGTACTCATGAAATAGAAATATCTGATTTTATTTATTTATAAAATAAATAACAACATACATTACACATATGTATAGCTTTTAATATATAGCCCTAACACAACTACCATAGCTAAAAAATAACAAGAAAGCTCTAGGGATGGCTAATCAAAAACATAAAGCATCCCAAACTGTTCCATCCAAATCTCAAATTGAAAGAAAACTGGTTTCCAGAGTCACAATGCCTAAAAGTATAGTTAAACTGAGGAATTTAAATTAATTCAATCATCTTCATAAAAATGCATCCAAAACAAATATCCTTATGAAATTCAAAGGGCAACAAAAAAATGAATGAGCAATGAGCATCAACGCCTTGTGATTCTAAACATAGACAACAAGATGTACCTCTTCCATTGAAAACCAATGCATAAACTCTAATTCTGAAATTTAAGAATCAGCATGGATGGACCACGTGGAGTTTTCCACTGCTCAAAGAGGGGACGCTAGCCAATAACTAGTGTATAGTCCATGTATATCCTTATATATATATGTGTGGGTAACCCATGTTAGAACGGTGTCGTATCACCTACTCCATTCCACTAAGGCGCCAATGGTACAACCTTCCAAGTACCACCTCCCAAAGGGACAACCTTCTAAGGTACCACATCTAATGCACCAAAAATACGACCTCTAAGGCGCCACCTCTAAGGTGCCAAAATTACAAGCTCCAATACACGTTGATCCGAGATTGAGAACAGGACCCAGATCACTTCGGGACTACTAGGAGAATAAGTGGATTGGAGGCTAGAGTTAGGTTCGTCAAAGTTGCTTAGCCGAACCATGAAGTTAGCTCCACCTTGACCACCTCGGGGCAGAAGGAGGCCTGACTATTCCAGCTTGACCGTTCTGCCACCCCGCCGCTTTGACGGCCTTGTGATATTGACATATCGCAACTACCCCTGATATGGGTAACAGGTTGTCAGGTGACAGAAAAGTCAAACCTTAGAAAAGTCGAACCAAGGTAGACGAGCCACGTGTTACATGCAAGTTGTCTTCCTTCCCAGGTTCCGCTAATATAAAGGCCAACTCTCATTCATTACAAAACAATAACAGAACAATTAACATTGCCTTCTGGTCATTACTGCTATCCCCGTCTTACCCTGAGGTTGCTAACTCTCACCTCCTTCTACCTCTAGTGACTCTTAAATCAAGTCGAGTGCCTTTATTCTTCCAGATCATTCATCTCTCCGTACCATTGTCAACTACCCCTGATGTTGGCGCGTTGTGTTGGACTTCAAGAAGCAAAGTTGAGACTTCAACAAGTACATGACCATTCTTGTGGGACCAGAGATGTAAGTCTCTATCGGCGTCTACAACGACAAGGTCATTACTGGCCTAAGATGAGCAAGGAACTCCAAAACAAATGCACCCAATGTCAAGTCTTTCCCTCACAAACAGAGTGCAATTTTATCAAAGGGGTAGTAGATTGGCGACAATCGTACATCGACTATTTGACGAAGCAATCTCTGCCTGGAAATCCCAAGGACGCAACCGTTGTGAAAAAATGGGCTACAAGATTTTTTGTGCACCAAGGGCAACTATTCAGGCATGGTTTCAATGCCCATCCTTTAGAGTGCCTAACGGGGAAAGAATCAAAAGAAGCGCTCAAGCAAGTGCACGAATCCGAACACCAGGGAGGAGCCAAACTGCATCAACAACTTACACAGATCAGGTACTACTGGCCCATCATGGAAGCCGACGCATTACACTTTGCACGAAGGTGCAAAGAATGTCAAATCCACGGCAACCTGATTCATGCACCTGCCCAAGACCTATCAGCATTGCAAACCCTATGGCCATTTCACACTTGGGGCCTCGACTTCATTGGACCCATCACTCCTCCATCAAGAGGAAATATATGGATCTTAACTGCCACTAAGCTTTATACCAAATGGGTTGAAATAATTCCTCTCCGGAAAGCAACTGGCGCCGCTATGGACAATTTTATCAGGGAAAACATCATCTTCTGTTTCGGAATTCCAAAGGTTCTCCTTCCAACAACGGAACCCGTTTGTCAATAGGGTAGTGGGCCAGCTCTTAGCATCATATGACATCACCTATCACAAGTCCACACCCTACTGCCCGCAAGGAAATGGCTAGGCTGAGGCCACGAACAAAACACTAGTCAAAATTCTCAGCAGAATTCTCAAAGATTACCAGCAAAATTGGGCTCATGCACTCCTGTTGGCTTTATGGGCATATAGGACCTCCAAACGACGGCTTACCCAGATAACACCTTTTGCTTTGGTATACAGAACAGAATGTGTCTTACCCATCAAAATCAGCATCCCTTTGGGAAGGCCAGCCCAACATAGCGGCATCCAGTATGATACAAGACTTCAAGAACTCGAAACACTCGATGAGCAGCGAGACAAAGCAAGCTCAAACCTTCGAGTCTATCAAAGACGGATCGCTTGGGCTTATGATAGGCTAGTAAGACCAAGAGTTCAAAGAAGGAGATTTGGTTCTCAAAGCTGCTCCTCATGTCATGAGAGGGACACTTCTACCTCAAAATTTGCCTCAAAATGGGAAGGACCTTTCGAGATTAAAGAGGTAAACCTGAGTGGATATTACCGGATCGCGGAACTAAGCTGTGATACATCACTAAAGCCAGTGAATGAAAAATGGCTAAAAATGTACTACCCTTGATAACATGTAGCTTTTTGAAGAATGACAGGCTTTCTTTTTTTTTCTCCAACGTACTTGTTTTTTGCTCACATAACTCCAAACTCTAATATCTCCAAAACAAATCCACTAAATCCACTCATTTACAGGATGATTCAACTATAAGTCCATGGCTTCAAGACCATTTCTAACTACAAATGAATCCACTCCTTTACAGGATGATTCAACTAAGAGTCAATAGCTCCAAGGCCATTCTCTTATCACAAATGAATCCACTCATTTATAGGATGATTCAACTATGAGTCAATGGTTCCAAAGCCATTCTCTTATCACAAATGAATCCACTCTTTCGTTGGATGATTCAACTATGAGTCGATGGTTCTAATGCCATTCTCCACTGAAGAAAAAGAGTCAACAACTCTCTAATCCTAAATGAACCTACTCATTTACGGATGATCTAAGGGAGAATCAAATGGTTCATTACCATTTCTCCATTCAAGGAGAACCAATAACTCTCCATTCTTCAAGGAACTCAATCCATCTCCATTCTTCAAGGAACTCACTCCATGGTTCCATTAAGAATTAAAGGCTTCACTGCCATTCTCCACCCAAGTGAAACTTTGGAAGAATTCAAGGTACACTCCTAAAAGTATAGGTCCATTCTCTTACGTAAGTACAAGTTGATTCTTTTAAGTGAGCACAAATTCATTCTCCAAGTGATAAGCATCTTCAATAACAAAGCATGAACATACATGAGAAAGAATGCGAAAAGAGAAGCAGCACGATCAATTCATTACTGGGGTTTCAAAAAGTACAAAGTACGAATGCAAAAAGGTACTAAGGCTCACTCAAATGCCTCACACCCTCAGACACAGACAAGCCTAAATTAATCTAGTTAGTACGAAGGTATCCCAAAGCTTTAAGATCAGCAGAAAACAGAGATATCTTCTCCTCCACTTCAACCAATAGCTCTCTCGTAGCGGTGAGCTTAGCTAGTAACGGTGGTGCCTCTAAGAGTCGTTTCAAAGGTTGCTCCAACCAATCGACCTAAAGGGCCATCTTGCAATCATTCAATATCATCAACATCCCCAAGGCATCATCACCAGAAAGATTTTCAAGAGTCTTCTGTACCATCACGCCCAATAACTTACAGAAACTCTCCAAAAAACATGTCACAAATAGGGAAGTTAAGCTGGGGATGCGCACAAAAGTCTCTGGCCATCGATCAAATACATGCTCCAACCTATCACGAGCAGCATCATCTGTCAAGGAATGAAAAAGCTGCTGAAGATCTAACACAATTTCCGAACTACTAGTATGAGTAATACGAGTGACCCGGTCCGCAGCTCGAGCAATAGTCAAACCATTCCTAAACGAAATCGCTCAGAGGACTTGTCGCAGCCCCTACAACTAGGCTGTCTAAAACAACGGTGTCAGTTGGAGCCCCAACGAATGTGCTGTCCGCAATAGCTGTGCTAATCAGGGGTGGAAATGCACAACCTGAGCATGATGAAAGAGCACTAGCAGGGACAACTTGAGTTAGCACACGAGATAACACGTAATGACAAGACGAAAGTGCCGCCTCCATCATATCATCCCCAATCAGCTGTGGCCCGTAGTGAATAGAAGCGGCAGCTGCATCTAAATGATGAGGCACTGGAAGATCCACCCGACCTGCATCATCATCGTCTCCACTAATAGATGGGTTATATCCTTTACTGCTAGTCTCATCGGAGGTACCGTTAAAATAATATTTGCCTCCTTCATCCTCCTCAACAACAGCCATTGGCCCCTGTATCATGAGGCATTTCCCTCTGTCGGGCACTGGAAGAGAATCATCAACAGCAGATGAAATATCTGCAATAACGGATACACCCACGATCTCTTCAAAATGGGCATCCTCCTCAGCTGTCTCTTGCCCCGATACACGAGAATCAAAAACGTCTGCAACAGCATGCGAAGAAAGAGTCACTCTAAACAAAGTAATAGAAGATCATCAAGAATAAATCCAATGACAAACTTACAGCAGAATAGACAAAGAAGTTAACTTACTCGAGCCTTTTTCAGTGCCTTGTAACGCCGACGCACATCCGCCTGCTTCCTCGAAGGGCGAGAAATAGTGTCCTCCAGCGGTGACTCCATAATCGCCACAATGCGCACTATAGGATCACGAGCCACCGGGAGATCCTCCACCCGAGTACCAGCTAGACAATAATGGATAATCACCCTCTTCCGGAAGGCCGACTGAAGACCCCCTTGCCCCGGGTTGGCGATCCTTCTCCTTCTGAAGGCAAAGATCCCTATCCATATCATAGATATGCTCTAGCTAAATACTAGACATAGAACCCTGCATATACTTGTAAAAGTACGCAAGGTTCCTCGCCAAAAAATTCGTCCAGTGTAGGGTACAACCGCCAACCCGAACACAGCTAGGAATGACTAGTGAAGCCCTTTCCCTGGCAACTGTCACGCTACTGGCGGTCACATATGGCTTGTACGCAAGCTGAAGATGTTGTTCAGGCAAACGACAGGTCGGTATCTCTTGATCCAACCCAAACTGCCTAGTCACTCTGTCAGAGTTATAGGCCACCACAGCTAGAACACCATCGCTAGTGAGAGCGAGAAGCCAACCCGACGACATCAAAGCAACTATCGTGAGACGCTTATCCCCCCTAACACAAATAGACCATGCGTTCTCCCTGGTAACCATTGTGTCCTCGGCACCGTATATGTTATAACCACATATATCCGGCATCACCCCCTCCACTGGCTGAAGGTAAAGCCGAAAGACAAAATCTGACTCCTAATCTATCACAATCGCCAAGCTACCGCCACTGCACTTCTCCATCCACCTAGCAGAACGGGCCTTCAAAGTTTCAGATGTGTTAAACACCTCTGGCTTCAGTGCCATGCGCAGATATCTCTCATAAAAAAAACATCTGAAGAAATGGAGTGCATAAAAAGGTGGGCACGTCGTACCGCCCCAAGAAACGTTCCATGCAAGCCTTGACCGAATCAAGCTGCCAGTAGAGGGTGCCAAGAAATAAAGGAGCCAAAGGCACATCATAACCACTCACCATGACTGCAACTATCGGAAATACCTTCAGGTTAATGCCATCAGAAGGCTGCCCAACCAGCACAAACCGACTGAGCCACAAAGCAAGAAAACTCGCTAAATGGTGCTGACTGTGAAGACTAGGCCCCTCAAACCCATGCAAAGTCTACCCCTCATACTTCGGTTTAGTCCTGCACCAAAAGCTTACGTCCTTGAACTAATACCTAATCCATCCCCCAAATGTCTTCTTGGTTGACACGATGGGCTACTCGCTGAGTTCCTCACCTCCCTTGAAACGAGAACCTTTCTTCTAAGAGATAGACAATCCAGCATGCAATGCTGAAACAGTGGCTTCCATCTCTGCTGAATAGAGAACAGCTCCAAAGACTGGCAAGCTCATCAAGGCACATACATCCTCAAGGGTAGGAGTAATCTCTCCAAACCCGGTGATAAAGGTATGAGTGGCACTGCTCCACCGTGATAAAATAGTGCCCAGCCAAGCTTAGTTACGGGGGCTAGTAATGGCCAAAGAATCGATCACTACGCCAAGAAGTCCCATACTTAACAAACGCCGTTCATATTCAGAATTAGTCACTACCTCAATCGCCCACACATTGATGGCATCAAATAGCCTCACACAGTACTCGAAGCAAGGGAAAAAGTATGGAAAACTCCCCTTCCCCAACAAAATCGCAGTACGGAAAGCGGAAGAACAAGACTTCCTCCATCCGATGGAGCTTCTGTGCCCACCAGGAGAGGGTCTGCCACTGAAGCACTACCAAAAAAACTCCCGACCCTAGCCCAAAGCTCATCGTCATCAGATAGGAAAGCAGCCCTGTACCTGTGAGCACCATCAGGAACTTGAGGTGCTTCCTCACCTCAAATTGCCTTCAAGTTCCGTTTCTACTTATGAGAACCAGAAGGGTGAGAAGAATCCTTAAATGCACCAGTGGAGGATGATGCACCCTTGAGTCCAATACGGACCATGTTTAAATGATGAAGTTAGCTCCAGCAAACACAACAAGAAGCAACACCAACGAGCAAGACAAATGCAATTCAAACAACTTCAGATTGAATGAAAATGGATGCTCTATGTTTTCCTCAATCAAGGTACCAATTTGAAATCTTAAATTACTTGTAATTCAAATGAATGAACTCACCAAAAGAAGAATGGAGGTTTCCAAATGAATGGAGGGAGGCTGCAGATACTGGTGCTTCCCAAAATTTTCAAATGTTGAATGATGTTCTCCTTAGCCGAATGAAAATCCCCTTGTCGAATAGAGGTGACCAATTCGGGGTTGTGCACTAATGAGCAGAACTCTCCAACACCGAATGAAAATTGCGGAGCCGATCAGAAATTAAATGGAAGACCGACTGAAGCTTTTCTCCAGATGGAATTAATGAATGGCACAACCTAGCGCCGAACGGAGAAGTTAAGGAAAGAAATCGGCCACCGAATGGAAATAAGTCTGGGCTAGCCGAATGGTACCTTGGACGCGAATCAAATCCGAACGGCAAAGATGAAATGGAAACGCAGCGGAATGTAAGTCACGGTTCCAGTATATAGGTTGCAATAAGTTTAGGGAAATTGCTGAATGGTCTTAAATGAAGCTATACCTTCAACGAGTGAATGAACCGAATAGGGCCTATAGGCCGAATGGAGGCGCCGAGCACTTCAATTAAATGTATACCTTCCAGCAACCCTTTGCCTTGAATGGAAACCACCGAACCAGCAAAAACACAGCCGAACAGAGGATGGTGTTTGAATGATGCAGAGGAAGGAATGGAAGAACCGCCGAATGGTAATTTGGATTAACTCTTTGCCGAATAAAAATCCAGAAATCCTTCTTGCACCGAAAAACCCTTGCGCCGAAAATCCCTTGGCCAAGTGAAACACTTGCGCTGAACAAACCCTAGCCAAATGGAAAGTTCGAATCAAGGCTGAACCGAATGGAAGCTTGGCTGAACAAGACGGAATGGAAGTCACGATTCTTGGGCAGTGACTGCTGCATGCAATAAATTAATTGGCGGAATGAACCCCTCGCGTAAAAAATCCTTACTCCGAACATAATGAAATACTTGAGTCCATTTCTCCAAATAAAGCCCTAGCAAAATGGAAGTTGAAAATTACGATTAAGCAAGTTGAAACCATTGTGCCGAACCGAGCCTCGCCTTGCGCCGATTGGAGGTTTTGCCCTTGCCAAATGGATCGACAATGCCTTTGCCGAATGGAGGTTTTTCCCTCACACCGAATGGTCTAGCCAAATGGTTAATATGAACTGAATGGAGCCGCGGAACCCACAAAATGGAATTATCGAGTTACTCCTTTGAACTGTACGCTGAATGGAAGAAACCCGAATAGTCTGGGACCCACCGCCGATTGGAGATTGGGAATTTTAGAAATTGCCGAATGGAAGTTCTTTTAAATGGAACCCACGGTATTGAGTTACAATTCTGAATGCAATGGAGCAACTGCCGAATGGAGTTTGAGATTATCGAATGCAGGTTTTGCCCTGGCCGAATGGAGTTTGAGATTACCGAATGGAATTTTGAAATTTTTTGGAATGGCTGAATGGAACTCCTTTCAACTTGGGAATTGCCGAATTGAGTTTTGTAATTGTCGAATGGAATCTTTAAAATCGGGGCCCACCACCGAAACGGGTGCGCTGATGTGGAAATCGCCGAATGAAGGTGTCCACCAAATGGACTTTGTGGAATTGAATGGAACTCCTTGCGACCCACAGAGTTTGAGTTACAATTAGTGAATGGAGCGACTCCCTTGCACCGAAGGAGCTAAACAAAAGGAGGCCACCGAACGGAGTTTTCTTTTCTAAAGAATTATCGAATGAAACAGACCTGGGCCCACAAATTGTTTCTCTCCACCGAATGGAACTTATCAAAGAAGTAGCTTAAGATTTGGTTGAGCTTAAGATTTGATCACTCTGGAATTTTTTAATGGCTCAACTACACAAGTGAGTGCTATTAATATGGGCTCCATGTTTAGAAACTTGCAACAGTAAAATGGCCAAGTACAAAGTGAATCATTTGAAGATCCACAAAGCAACTTGAAATCTAATGATGGTTTTCACTCAACCCATCAGTTTACTTTGATTAATGAAATTGATTGATTGATGGTAGCAGATAATAGTATTCACGCAACCCATTCACTCAGCAATTAGCTTTCGCACAAGGGAGCTAATGCGGAAAACCCATGTTAGAACGGTGTCGTATCACCTACTCTATTTGTAATACCTTGGAAAAAAATAAAATAAAATAAAAATAATTATAA
>JAULJZ010000024.1:7265099-7277226 GCA_032270985.1 Heliamphora pulchella
AGTTTTCAACAGTAGAAAAGAGCATACCTGTATCCTCAAATTGGTTGGCTATTTATAGAAAAAAATATACTTGACCCGCTTGTGGAGTCCAACCCGACCTGAGCAGGTCGGGTTGTATCTTCTCTCTATGATCAATGCATAGCAATTAATAGTCTGATGGTGACTTATCAGTGCCATCATTAGATCTCTCTGCAAGATTTTTTTACAAATACCTTTTGTCATGTCAAGCTGTCCATTAATACTCAGACTCAAGGAATGGTTCAACTGCTATTGTCCTCTTAGCATGAGTAACTCTCGATAAGCGTATCATAGGCACAGATACCCATATAATCGGCCCCAAGCTCAGCTTTCGAGATCTTTCTACACCTGTTACTCGGCCACATCTTTTGGAGCTCGGCATGCTCAAGACGAGCATGTCCTACTCAGGTCGAGTATATCCTGCTCAGGTCGAGCATGTCTTGCTCACGTCGAACATGTCTTGCTCAGGCCTAGCGTACTTTTCAGGTCGAGCATATCTTGCTCAGGTCGAGCATGCTGCTCAGGTCGAACATATCCTGCTCAGGTCGTGTATGTCTTGCTTAGGCCTAGCGTACTGTTCAGGTCGAGCATGTCCTGCTCAAGTCGAGTATGCTACTCAGGTCGAGCATGTCTGGCTCAGGCCTAGCGTACTCTTCAAGTCGAGCATGTCCTGCTCAGGTCGAGCATGACCTGCTCAGGACAAGTCGTACTGCTCAGGCCTAGCACGCCCTGCCCTGGTGACGCCGTACTCTGCTTTACGTGGGATCTGTACATAATCAATATCCGACCCCCCTCAGTTATATATATGTGTGTGAGATCAACTTCTTTCGAGTAATTATTCGACAATCCCAGTGTATTATGTAGTCTTTTTATATAATGGCGTAGCAAAAAGTAATCCAAATAAGATAATATGGGCTCAAAACAGTGTAAAATTCTTTTAATACTTTTGTAAATCTTTTTGTACGCTAAGATTTTTTTGCTAATATTTATACTTATGAAAATCATGTAACAATTATGACACTATAAAAAAACTATATCCCATGTGTGTGTGTATATATATATATAATTGACCAATTTTTTTCAATTAATTATTTGATATTTTCGAAGTACCATGTAATATTATTTACGCACTACTTCCTTTTAATGACATAATAAAAAATACTCAAAATGTAACGATATGGGCATACATTTATTAGGTAAATAAAAAATAAGAGTAATTTACTTAATGTACATTAATTAAATATTTTTATTTATTAAAAATATCACGTGTCAGTATTTTAAAACTATCTAATAATTCATTTAAAACTATCTAATAATTCATCACTTCTTTAATGTTACATTTATTCTTACCATGAAGTGATCTCCACACGACCGACAGGAAGGAATGAATTAAACTCCCCTTTTTGTGTTATGTGGGAACTTGTTAACAAACCACACCCTCTATTGGTAATTGACTAATTGGGTAAATACATATTCGGTAGGTAAAATTTTTCTATACTTTTGGTGTATTATATGATATTATTTATATATTATTTTTAATAAATAATTTTTTTATTACTTATTAAGTGAGTTACTTTATGTCTTCTATTTATCTAATAAAAACGAGTCAATATTGTTTTATCCGAAATATTTTTCGTTATATTATTGGGTAAAAACACAACATATGTAATGTTTTCGAAACTAATGAATAATTGCACATTGTTTATGTGGTGTTATGTGTCTGTGATACAATATTAATCTATCTTTGTTTAGTTAGGTGTGGGACAAAAATTTGTTAGAATAAAACATTCCAATACTCTATTTTTAAGAAATAAAACAACATAAAATTGAAGAAACAAAATAACAAAATATGAAAGTAATATAAAATAACTGTGACTAATATTACATTCCTTTTGTATTGGCTCCAAAATACAATTTAAGTACACACAAACACAAACTTTACTCGTTAATTATGCATTTATGGCTACTCAAAGAAATAAACGAGTTATCAATCAAATTGTCATAAAGTAATATAAAACTCAAGAACTTTTTTATCTTTTATCACAGATATCTCATATTCTCCTTTTCTACTGAAGACAATCGACGTAAATCTATATATAGAGTTAGAAAAGGTGCTATTAAAATGTCACCATTTATCCTATTTAATTTTGTAACAAAACAGTATTAATAGCAAAAAACATAATTTATTTTATGACCGTTATGGTATTAAATACATTATTAATGATTTTGTAATGGCTTACATAATGAATAGGTTACTAATAACCTATTTGATTAGCTTTGTTACGTACAATAATAATTATTTTAAAATAATTATTTATTTTTATTTTTATTAAAAAATTTCTAACAAAAATAATTCACTTAATATATATATATTAATTAATGAGAGGTAATAATATGAGAATATACAACTAATAATCTTCCTCCTTTATTGTGGCGATTATAAGGCCCGTCAAGAATATCATATATGCGATACCACGTTATATTATTAACAAATAAAATTATTATATATACACTAAGTCATTGGATCACTCTTATCTTCTACTTACCTAACAAAAATGAAATAATTATTTAATAGCCCCAACACACTGCATGGCATTGTTTACATAACTGATCCACCCAATCATTTAACGAAAAATACTATGCGTTGGACAATGTTGGCTCACTTTTATTAAGAAAATATATGAGACAAAGATAACCCATTTAAGTGTGCATTGCGCATTCTCATTCGCTAAGTGCATGTCTGATTGATCAGATTAGACATGAAATTAGATTATATTTCTTTTATTTGAATTCAATAAGTGATGGAAAGATTATGTATCTATTAGATAACTAATCTCACAAAATGTGAAATATACGATGTTTGAGAGAATATGATATTAATAATTCATTTAGTCCAATAGGACTACCTATCAAATAGAATTATATATCCCATTATTATTAATTCGATCAATCAAACATAGTCTAAAAGTACCACGTAGACAATGCCTACCCAATAATTTTCTCCGAAGTGCATTTATATTTTTTCACTTAAAGTATTTTTGCATTATATCATTAAATACGAGCATCACGTAAATAATCGCACATAATATTTAGACTGAGTACTCCCAGATAATTATGTGTACTGTTTGATTATTATGCAATTGCTCAGGTAATAAAACACGCAACCTGCGTGGCCGGCCGCTTGCCACGATCACACCCATTTGCAACTCGAAAATTATTAGATACGGAGTTCTGTATACTTGATATCACATGATATTTTTAGTAAATAAATAATTATAACTTATATAATATAAGTTATTTATTTTTTATCTTCTAACTACCTAACAAAAATAAATTATTATATTTCTACCATAAAATTTGTTATTACCATATTAAATAAGAATACCACATAGAGTTGCCATATAATACTTTGGGATCACCAAATAATTACTCTCTGCAACTTGGGTTTTTTTTTTTTTTGCTAAATCTGTGCGTGCAATGAATTCGAATTCTTGGTGCATTTAAGAGCCATTCTGGCTCCTATTTATCCTCATTGATGTGTTTTGTACCCAACAAAAGCTCTTCCTCAGAGACATCAAGGTCGTATCCATTGCCCTCCAGAAAGACTGCTTCCAAAATCAATGGAGGTCTCAGGTCCAGGAGCATTCAAGCATTCATTGTTTGTGTGGACAACACAAGTTAGGTTGGTGGGTAGGCGGGCCTTGATGCCTTCATGATGCCTTCATTTAAAACTATCGCTTTCTCTGTACCATGGGATAATTATTAAGTATTTTTAAAGTAATATGTGTAATTGTTTTTATGGTGTTTTTTATAAATAAAAAAAATCTTATATATATATATATATATTTGTGTGTGTGTATATATTTTATATAATAAAATAGAGCATATTTTTAAAAATGTCTTACATGGCATTTTATCGAATGGATAATATATATTTTGATACAAATTTTATGGTTAAGATTGATTCTTAGAAGCCAATTATTTTTGTTACAGTTTAATTCTAAATATAATTACTATTTTGGTAGAGATTCACTTGTCTCTATACCCACCACCTTCTTTCTTTGGCCAGCTGCAGCCGCTGCCGCTGACAGCCACCACTATCTACCATTGCCGCAACCCTTTTCCCTTCTCACCAACAGTCTCTCCCCCACCCTAGCCCTCCCTCCCCCCTCATCTCAACGTAGTGTGCATTCTGATCTCTGTTGTGGCAGAAATTAAAAAACAATCAAGAAAAATTAAACAATTACATACACGAAAACACGATTTACATAGTTCATCTGAAACTAGAGCTATGTTACGAAGTCCATCTGAAACTAGAGCTATGCTACGAAGTTGCGATTGCTTTAACTATGATAAAAAGCAGTACAAATTACAACTATACAAACCCTAATTAAAGCAACAAATATAAAGACCCACAACCTGATCATGAACAAAAACGGGTCAAAAAAAATTTAGAAAAATTTATTTTAATCCGCGATACTTTTGGGGCGAGATGAATCATAGGTCAGCTCTAAAAAATAACCACACTTTACACGACTAACAATCTCTTCTTCTCTCTCTATTTCCCATCACAACACTTCCCTAGATCACAAATCGAAGAGAGGGATAAAGAGAACGATAGAGAGATGAGGAGAGAAAAGAAAAGGAGTGGCTCGGTGGTGGGACGGAGACGCGAGTGCGACGGAGAAGGGGGAGAAGAGGGAGAGAAGAAAGGGGGGTGGTTCAGTGGTGGGAGGGAGAGAGGGAAATGGGAGTGAGACAAAGAGACTCGCAATCAGAAATGGTGGAAGAAGGTGTGTATATTGAGAAAATGGAAGTTGAAATAGGGCTAGTTTTTGTATTTAAGTGCGAGTGCAAAGAGAAAATAATTTTTTAAAAATAGAATGTGATAAAAAAATAAAGTGTATGCATTTAGAATTACTCAAAGAAATGCCACCTGCACCAAAGAAGAAAAAAAAAACCTAAAATACAAACAAATTTTGTGGACCCACCATAGACCTTATATTCTTTTTTATATATTAAGATGTTTAGGCTAAATTAACGCACTTTGAGTAATTTTTAAGAGATTAAACTCATCATCTACTCACAAAAGTCCAACTAGAGTTGAGGCACCCTAAACCTCTGGTTGACAGAACCTTATTCAAGGGGGTCAAGTTTAATCAAATGTTCGGCACAGAGTCAACCATGATGGAGAGGTGGTCTATCTACCGTCCGATTGCTCTTGACTCCTGAAGGTAAAGCCAATAAATTACGCAAGAAATGATTTATGTTCCACGCTGCCGATTGAGTTCAGGAGGGCACGGAAATGTAATAAATACAGTAGACAATGCATTATATTATCCTTATATATATAATAATAATAATAGTTATATTATATTTAATTAAAATAAAATAAAAGAACAAAGATTATTTCTTTACTATTAAACGAGGAAAGATAATTCAAAGGGAAAAAACTAACAAATACCGAATAAAGGGTGAGACTAGCAAATCTCATCTGCCATGTTTGTGTTCAAATATTAGAAGGTAACAGAATTAGACCAAAAACATGTAATACCTACATTTGCAAAGTTTGTGAATTGTTTGTCTCATGTTTGATTCACCGAATTGAACTATTAATCCCTATATAAAGAATTAGAAATTCAAATCCATTGAATTAATAATCCATCTCCTCCCTCCGAATTACCTTCTCGTTATCCAATAATTAAAAATAATTTTTCAACTCTTATCTCATACTTATAAAATCCCATTTACTATCCCATGATATTAAAAAAATGTGACATCAATGTATTAATTTTCTCTTCTATCTTATCCAATTCAATCTGACAAAACAAACATAACCTATGTCAAGACCTAAGCTCACATTTGATTAAACGCATTAATAATGATGAGACACTTAATTCAAAAAGAGGAGTATAATCTGAGACTGGGAGTGAGAAATTATTAATGCCAAATCCCTATGTACTATATATCTCATATTTTGTGAGATTAGTTATATATAATCCTTCTACCATTAATTGTAATCTAAACAAGAGAAATGTAACCTCATAAGATAGGTAATTCAATCCCACATTTAGTCCAGTCAATCAAACGTGTCCTAACTAACAAACATAGGACAGTTTCAACATTAAAATTTGGATCATTCGCCAAAATAAGGAGAGAGGAAACATGGGGAACTTCTATTTTTTTTTTCTTTTTGTTTTCTGAACATACCTACCAGTACAAGTGTTTTTTCATCAGGTTTAAATATGTCTATGCACATGGTGGACATATTCAGTAAAAAGTGTGCATTTAGCATCTCCCCAGGTAAAGCCCACATGTTCCCTAATCTTATTTTAATTGGGAAACTTCTTGATGTCAAAAGCCTCCATTAAGTAAAACAAAATTGGCTCTTCCAGATTCTTGATCTATACTATTCATCATGACCAATTGCTACAATCCATGTCCTTTTCAGGGTAGGTCATATCCATGCATGTGATGATTTAGGTCGCAGGCATCAGTTATGGGAAAAGACTTCCTTCAAGTACATCATTAAATTGACATTTGTAAGAAAGCTGTCTTAAAACTAGCTGTGAGCAAGAATATTTCAAATGAACTTTCAATCCAAGGTTTGAATTTGTGCACAAGGTCAAAAGTCCAGCGGTGCTTGCCTAATCTTCCTGTCCCCAAACACAGTTAAATAGTAAATTCTTAAATTAGAAGAAAGAATAGAACTGATTAAAGAACCAAATGTCAGCCATTGCTTATAATCATTTAAATTCAACGGTTCAATTTCTGTTCATTTATCCCATACCCTGCAACAAAAAACTCACCCGCAAAATCAATTAGAATCAATACGGTGTGTGCGTATTATGCAAATTAAATTGATTAAATTGTATAGCATACCAAAATCCCAAGCTTCCCATCTCCACAATAAGCGAACTGTCCGCAACATCGATCTACATCATCAGCAGAAGTCAGCTGGCTTGCCAATTTTGATCTTTTGCTCAGCCAGATAATGTGTAATAGCATTTTTTTGCCAGCTCTTGAAACTCCTGAAACCAATAATCATTGCTATGTACTCAAGTATCGCAATACCTTTTGAGGAAGAACTTTATTTGTAGACCATATTCTTGTAGTCAATTCTGTTCAAAATTGTCGGCAACCATGTCTTCCTTAACTTTCATTTAGTTTGGATAGATGCATTTATTTATCAAAGAAAAAAAAATAGTTTAGATGCATAAATGATATTCAACTGTACCTCAGTATTAAGCAATTATCTAAAGTTCCTCTTTATGCCACTCCCTTCTATATTGTAATTCCTTCTTTTGATTTCTGTTAGTTTCCCTGGAGCACCATTCCTCATTAAAGATTCCATAACACTCCATTTGGAGGTCTCAAGGTTAGAGATCATCATTATATTTATCTGCTGTTGCATCTAATTAGGTCTCACTCGTAATTTGGATTCAATTAAAAACTTCCAAACTAGTGATTCTCTTACAGTGGAACCACAATTTGAATGTGATAAGACTCTGAACTATCCTGGGATGAGTTCATGTCATGCAGAAAACTCAAGTATCCAACATCTTTAACATATTCTAAATTTAAATGTAAAAAAACTGCTCAAAATGATAACAATAAAAGACTAGAATTTAAAATTATCACTTCACAACCTTTCAAAAGGTGTAAAGTGAAGAAATATCAAACATTTATTTACTGTCCAACATCTCAACCAAACATAGCCTACAATCACAAAATACACTCGGTCTTCGCTGGGATGGGACCTAAAATAGTCTAGAGGCAAGCCCTTCAAAGCTCCCAACTTTGAAGTTTCTTCTGCAGTTGTTCCCATTTTATACATTTCCTAGGACAGTAAGTCTTTTATAATATGTTTTATTGGAACATGAAGAAAGTGGAAACTATAACTGTTGAGTTCAATCCCCAAGAAAAGGAGAATCTTTGCAAGCATTTATCCTCTTAAATTCGGCCCAGTGGTCCAGAGCATTAAGCTATCTTGGTCCAGATCATTAAGCTATCTTGCCGAAGTGTGGCTACTTCTTCCGATTTTTTTTTTTTAAATTTCAGTTATGAAACCTAGTTAAGCGCTCCAGCATCGGGAAACACAGGAATTTCATCACTCAAGTCCTCTATAGTATAATCTAAACTATCATTTTGGTCAACATGCTCATGGCATTTTAAAATGAAATCAAAGTCAGCTCAACTTGCTTACTTATGATCAAGATGAGCTAGAATTTCCCCACCAGGGAAGGCTGCTTTTGTGGCCTCAAATGCAACTTTTATAGCTTCTCTCCAAGTCCCACCAATACCTTGTGTATTTGTTTCTACTTTTGAGTGGGTCGGATCTTCCATTGGCAAAGAATATCCAGAGAGAAGGTGACCCACCCAAACACCATCTTTCCTGCAAGTGTGAAAGTGAGAAATGGCCTGGCATCACAAATTTAACTCTGATTTCATCTAAACATCACACTATCAAATACTTTCAGAGAATATAAATCCCTCAGCGCAGGTGATAATATTGCAAGAGCAAAAGAGACTAAACTAGCATCAGAAGAAGAAAACAAAACACTACAATAATATTTTTCCATCAAACAAAAGTTAAGGTAAATAAATAAATAATGGTGGCAGACTTGTAATGGAGCTCCAACCAGCCGGCAATAGGCTATTCTAGAAAAACAACTTCCCCCCTCAAACTTTCTCCTTGGGAAGTTGAGGCAATCTACATATAGTTTGTTGTCGTTTAAGTAAATTTCTTTGTTTCCGTTAAGTAAATTGCACTTCAAAAACCATGGAAAATTACTGGGAAATCTAGATATCTCTCCATCTTTGAAGATTTTCAGAACACACTATTTCTTTTGAGTTTCAACAGAGTCAACCAATCTAAAAAATGATCAGCAGGATGGTAGTATTAGGTAATGGCTTTAAAAAAGAAGCTGGTAGAAGACAATAACTTACTGAAGAATATCCATGTGCCGGGGTACATAATGTCCACCCCCTATACCAAGCAGAACTTTGTCCTTATCATTCTTGCTGGAACATCAAAAGTCCAAACATTGGTTAATTTTGAAGCGGAAGGTAATTTGAATTTCAAATTTCATGAAATATAATTTCACAAGAGATAGACAGAAGAAAAATAAACAGAATAGGTCTATTTTTGTTTCAAAAAAAAAAAACTACTGTGCAATAACCTGGAAGAAGTAAAGCCATAAGAGAGCAGTAGGACTTAGATATTATTCAGGAGCCAAATTAAATGCCCAACAAAGATGCAAAGCAAGAAACAATTTTCTAGTAGACTGACAAGTTTGAGCAAATGGTAATAGGTAAGTATCTAGTCCACAACCAAAAACTGAAAAAGCCTGATTACAACAGTCTCACTTGTGTCGACACTACTGCATTAATTCTCACAAAGAAGAACGCCCATTTTATTACCTGCTCCAGTTTCCAATGGGAGTGCCTCCTCCGAGCCCAAGTCCTTCCCAAACTAACTTCATGGGACCAATAACACTAGATTGTTAGGTAGAATATGAAAGAATGAACGAAAGAAAGGAACAAAAAATTGAATACCACTTCTAACTCTCGTTAAAAAGTGATCAGTGCACACCTGATGAATGTAGTAGCACGTTACATTCTAAACTTGAGAATTTGATGAGGAAGCAGTAGAGTTACAAGCAAAATTGTGCGAGTATACCCTCAAAATAAGAAAAAGAATATCTATAGTATCTCAAATTGGCAATGTCACACAGTTAAGGTGAAATACCCAAGCACGAAAACCAACCAAAACTAAGGGACAGCTATGTGGATAGATAATTCTAGAAATAGCTCCGTTTAGTGCTTCCTAGTATAATTCTAATGTCCTTTTTTCCCTTCAGAGAAAAATTAGGAGCCTATGAGAAGAGGCATGTAAGATGTCAAGTATGTAAAAATATTGTTCACAATAATGGGGAGTAGGTATTAGAAGCTTAGATGATCATGTGCAATTGCCCAAGATCAGGAAAAAACAAACAGGAACCATACTGAGCCACCAAGATGCCATAGGCCAAAAGCTCTGAAATTTGAAAGAGAAAAATGTTTACTCAACTAGAGCAATAACATGAGCTGCATCCTGCCTCCTCCAATACTCTTCTGTACTACCTATATCAAAAGAAGAAACCAATTTCAAACGTAAATACAGCAGAAGTTGCCAATATTCACTACTCAAACTCATATGTCATAGATATTACATTGATGTTTTCCTATCGTGACATTCATACCAAAAACGTAAACTTAAATAGCGTTTTTTGGCACAAAAAAACAAAAACAATATGACCAATAAATGTATTCAAACTAAGCTGCTTAGCAAATAAAAAATTAATATCCATCCAGGAAGCAATTGAAACATCTGTACCAACAGAGGACAAAAATGAGATTAGACAACTAAAGAGAGAATGTTTATATATAGAAGTGTAATGCAATAAAAGACTATGAAAATAGAAATTAAAGCATTTGCAAATGCCTAGAAAGCATCAACCGGGACAAATTGATAAAAAATGGACTACAGTGTTTACAATGTTTTCATAATCTGCCATTCAGTGCGAGAAAAACCAATGACTACACTGGTAAGTGCCGAAATGTACACATTTAGGCCCCCCGAAGTTCATTTTTTGAGTTATTTAACCTTGCTACTTGGTGCTTGTTATGCCATTTTCATGATTGTAGGTCACAAAAGCTGGATGCATGAATACGATGCTAAAATAGAGTCTTAGAAGCTCAAAGGAATGAAGAATGTGCAATCCATATGAGCTGAACGCATAAAAGAGAGCAAATGCACAATTCTGGTCCATTCTGACCAAGCAGGACTCATTTCTGCTCGAGCAAAAGTGGTTAGAGAGCCAAATACACCATTCTGGTCCGTTCTGCCCAAGGTTAGAGAGCCACAGACACCATTCTGGTTCGTTCTGCCCAGGCAGCTATAATTCTGCCTGGGAAGAATTTAGTGAAAATTAATTAAAAGATACGTTTTTCTTATTGGTGGGGGCTCAAGGCTTGACCTAGGAAATAAAATGGGTCGTTAATATCGAGTAGGGTCGTCGAGACTTGGGAGGGGCCAAGAAAAGAAGAAGAAGAAGATCCATCTATTGAAGACTTGATGATTCCTCCAACCATGAGCAGCTAATCGTTGTATCTAGGGTTTAAATAAAACTCTAACCAAGTAACTTTGATTTTACATTTGGTTATAAGGTTTAATTATTCAAATTCAATGGTTGTACAAGATAGAAGTTTTAATATTTATTTTATTGATCTTATTCTTTTTATCTAGTACGTGTGTTTATTTTTTGTAATTGTGAATATATGCTTATACAACGATTATATTTGTTATGTTATCAATACTTGAGATAGGGTATGGCGATATGCTAAGAGCAGACGGGCCGTACTAAGATCGCATCGAAGACGATTCGTGCTAATTGAAGATGCACTATGCTTAACTATTGATGCCATGAATTTTTTAGATGATACCGTTAGAACTTGTAGCCATAACGAATCGCTAATTGAATTGAATAGTCAACCCTACGCGAATACAATTCCATTTGTTATAAGGTTATGGTGGATTCGAAACTCGAGGTCTCTTTCTCTTCTTGATCACTACTTTATTTTCACATTGTTTAGTTTAATCTTAGTTAATTAGAAATCAAAATCAAACATTTCTTTTTATTCTTGAATTAATTTAGGAATTAGATTGAAATTAATGTATATTAGCCTTATTGTCCCTGTTAGAACGATACCTTATCTTAACAACTATTCTACGGTTATTCTTGAATTAATTTAAGAACTAGCTTTAAAATTAATATAATTTAGCCTTATTATTCTCGTTAGAACGATACCTTGTCTTAACCACTATTCTACGGAGTAGTAGTCTTTACTTAGTTTAATTATTTTGGTGCAATAACAATCACATCATACACCATTAAGGAATGATTTCAAGTTCAAGAAAGTAAAGAGACAATAGAAGAATCAAGAGAATTCCTTCTCTTGAAACTCAACCACGAAGGTAGGAAGGAGCTTCAACTTATAAAGTATTGGATGTATTATACATCTTCAGCAAGATCTCTCTCTCTATGTGTGTGTGTGTGTGTGTGTG
>JAULJZ010000024.1:7277326-7287823 GCA_032270985.1 Heliamphora pulchella
TTAGAATCAAGATCCGAACTGATTGCTCCTCATAAGTCAAATCCTCACGAACCCGAAGTAATTTATAATCAACTACATGAGATGGACTGTAGACGTATTTTCTCAGTATCGATACATGAAAGACATTGTGTACTCCATCGAGATTAGGTGGAAAGGCCACACGATAGGTCACCTCACTAATTCTATCAAGAATCTCAAATGACTCAATATAACGAGGACTCAACTTCCCTTTCTTGCCAAAACAAATCACTCATTTCCAAGGTAAAACCCTTAGAAATACCATATTCCCAACTTGAAACTCTAATTCTTCTCTACGCCGATCAGCATAGCTCTTCTGTCTGCTTTGAGCTGCTAGAAGTCTATCTCGAATGGTGGCAATTTTTTGAGTTGCACCTTCGACCAAATTTGGCCCAAAAAGCTGCCTCTCTCCAACCTCATACCAATACAATGGGGATCTACATTTGTGCCCATACAACGCTTCAAAAGGTGCTACTCTTAAACTTGAATGATAGCTATTATTATAGGCAAACTCCACCAGTGGCAACTTATCATCCCAATTACCTTTCCATTCTAAAGCACAAAGTTCTTAACATATCCTCAAGTGTCTGAATGGCCCTTTCAGATTGTCCATTCGTCTGTGGGTGGTAAGCAGAACTAAAATCTAATCGAGTACCCATGGCTGACTGTAGTACACGCTAAAACTTTGATACAAAACAGGAATCACGATATGAGACAATCGATACAAGTGAACCGTGCAACCTGACAATTTTTCTCACATACAACTGTGCCAGATGATCCAAATTATAGGTCATCTTCATAGCAATGAAGTGTGCTGACTTAGTAAATTGATCAACAACCACCCAAGCAGCATCATACCCACTACGCGTATTAGGCAATCCCAACACAAAATTCATTGTAATACCTTCTCACTTCCACTCAGGTAAGGGTAATGATTGAAGCTTCCCTACTGGTCTTTGATGTTCTATCTTAATTTGCTGACAGATAAGACATCGTGCTACATACTCTGTAATGTCTTGCTTTATCCCATTCCACCAGAAATGTTCTTGAAGGTCTATATACATCTTTGTGCTTCCCGGATGAATACTATACCCAGAATTATGAGCCTCAGCTTGAATCTCGTTTCTCAACTCATCATTAGCAGGTATACAATCTCGATTTCTGAACTTAAGAATCCCATCATCAGCAATGCTAAAATTTTTAGCCTCACATTTCTGCAACTCTTCTAAAATTCTTTTGCATTGAAGATCGTGTTGTTGAGCTACAGAATCCTATCCAGTAAGGTTGGTCTTATTGTCAACTAACAATACAATGCAGTTTTTTTGCGGTGTATTATCTATATTCCCAACCTCCTAAGATCATTTAACAAAAGATTTTGAAGTTTCAAATACGTCAAGCTACCTCCTGATGGCCTTCTGCTCAATGCATTTGCTACCACATTTGCCTTCCTCGAATAATAGAGTATATTAACATCATAGGCTTTTAATAGCTCAAGCCATCACCTTTGTCTCAAGTTGAGCTCCTTCCCAGTGAAGATGTACTTTAAGCTTTTATGATCAATATAAATCTCACAATACTCTATACAAGTAGTGCCCCCGTATCTTTAGTGCAAAAATACTGGCCGCCACTGTAGGTCATGCGTGGGATAATTTTTTTCATGTATCTTTAACTGGTGAGAAGCATACACAATCACTTTACCATAACCATATTGCATAAGTACACAACCCAACCCTTGGCAAGATGCATCATTGAAAATTACAAAATTACCACCCTCCATCGACAAGACAAGAACTGGTGCTGAAATCAACTTCCGCTTAAGTTCTTAAAAATTATTCTCACATTCATCTGTCCATTTATACTTTACCCCTTTTCGAGTAAGACTAGTAAGTGAGAGAGTAATACGGGAGAACCTTTACACAAATCGTCTATAATATTTCGTAAGTCCTAAATTTTTTTGTATCTCAGTCATTGATGTCGGATGTGGCCAATTAACAATGGCATCCACTTTTGTTATGCCCCAATTCAGAAACATGACCGATCGTAGATTATGGACCTTGGTCCAACAGGTCATGTAAATCCACCGATCAAAAAAAAAATTAATATATTTACTTGAAACTCTGACAAAAATATGAGTGGGCCTTTGGTTTAAAGAAGTTTTAGTGTTTTTTTTAAAAAAATATGCTCCTTTAGGTTAAAATAGAAAAAACTTCAATAAAAAGCCACAAAATACTTATTAAGTGGCCTTTTTGTTTTATTTATTTTTCAAATTATTTGGTCAAAATTTCGTATTTATGTGACTTCTAATAAAAATCTAAAAAAATATACTTATTTGGGATTAATACAAAAACAAATCAGTAATTTTTAAAAAAAATTATAAATAAACTAGATAAAATGCAGATAACTCAGAAAATAAACCGTAGTTAGTTTATTTTTAAGAGAAAAAAATAAATAAAATATAAATTTGTTAAAAATTAAAAAAAAGGGAAATGGCCAATGGGATGATAAAAATCATAAAACCATAGATGGGGTATTTCAGCGTTTAATTGTCGAACAATGCGAGTGACAGATGTTCTACGCCTCCACATTCCACAGGTTCTCTCTCATGGCATCCAAACCTCAGCGCCTCCATCGATGTACTCTCTCTCTCTCTCTCTCTCTCTCTCTCTGCATATATATATATATATATATATTATGTAAGCCCTAGCACATGCCTTGTATCTGTGTTTCTTCTGGTGAAATTATTGCTCAAATTCACTCTGTGAAATTATTGACAGTTGCAGAGGCGGCTATGCAGAGCGCCGCAAAAAGGCCGAGGACGATGGCCACTGCTGAATCCTCATCGGTGAAGGATGCGTTCGGCAAATACGCGGACTACCTCAATGAGCTCGTTGGCTTACTCACTTTCTCCTTTTTCTATTTTTTTTTTTGTAAAAAAAAACGATGTCCTATTATTTATTCTCTCTCTGTGATGCCTTATGTGAGTAGTTATGAATACATTGAGGCTTAATCTGGTTTTTCTTGTTATCAGCAATCAGTATTGCAAATGTTTTCTTTTCGAGCCTCACAGAAGTTAAAATTAACTTTTCTATCTTCCTTACCTGTTTGTTCAGTATTAAGAATTGATTTGGATTCTCTTAAGAAGGAAGTGTGGCATGTCTAGTAACTGCTAGAGGTTGTAAGACCATATCACTATTCATTTGTGCTCTAAAATCCGGAAGCCTTTTTTTTTTGGGTTGCAAGTTGCAACTAAATGACCATTTGACAAAATTTCGTTTTTGCTACTGCTGGCATATTGCTATGCTTGTCTTGAGTAAAACCGTGGTTCTAGATTGTGCGTGTAGCTCTTTCATTGTTCCACTGGTAGATTTGTTGCCTCAGAGTCAGAGACCCACCACCTCTCTGAATAAGTGATTCTTTTCTTGGGAACTGGGATATCTTGTTGAGGATATATCCTCAGTTATGTGAGTAGTGCTTAAAATGACGTCATTTTAATTAGGTGTTTATTAAAACGATGTCGTTTTAATAAAGTTTAAAACCAACACTCGCTTAAAATGACACCATTTTTAGCACTGCACAATGCAATGCATTGCATGACAGAGTATCCTGTCTCTATATTGTTGGCTTATGGGCAACAATAAATACGAGGGAATGCTACCTTTGCTTTCTTTCTTTAACAGAGGAGGAGACTTGTGAATGTTGGAGATTTCCTTCTTTTATTTATACGTAGGAACAAAATTATAGTGGTGGTCATTGCCTTTGGACTAGCCCCATTGCTAGATTTGATTTCATAAGTTGGTGATTAGTTCTATCATATCCTTTTTGTAAAGAGACGAGTTACTCTATCTTTAAGTATCCTTTGCAAGCTATGACAATTTAACTAATCATCTATGTTACACAGGGTAGAGATCACAAAATCAAACCTCTAATTGATGGGTACATGGACTTAAGACTTTTTTAATACTTAAAGCGAAAAGACTAAAAGCCGGCTTTAAGACTGTAGTCAAACAAGCTTTAAATAATAGATTGAGCTATTTATAGGTGCCTAAATGGTACCTTTAAGACCTTTAGCAAACATTTGCTAGTCTTTGTAGTCTTTTTAGTGATTTTAGTACCTCAAGACATTTGAAGATGAAAACAAAGCACAATGGAACTTTTTACCCTCCATCGTCTGGACGGAAATGCCCAACAAGCAAAAAATCTACATTGCCGTCAACCGTCCGGATGACCACCAATTTCATCCGGGCCCCCAGGGCCAAAAATCTTCTTTTGGTGTTTCAAATTTTTTGTTTTTGACCTCAAACATTGGTGGAAACTTTCTTACCGCAGAGGATATTGATCACCTTCAGTTAGTGAGCCTGATTATGGAGTAAAATTCATATTTAGCAAAGCGTTTAAATGAAGAAGAAAGTCCAAAAAGGGGTTGAAATGACTGCATGATGAAGACTAAATCAATTAGCCAAATCTGGAATCTCAAAAGAAGAAAAGAAGGCATTAATGATGGTTTGTACTTTTGGGAGAGAAGACAATTATAAAAAGGAAGAAGGGGGCCAGATTTTAGGGGTTAGAATTGGTTTTGAATAATTTTTCTCTGCAGGAAATTATAGGTTCTTGTAGTAAGAATAGGGGAATGAGCGTTGGTCCTAGCTAAGGGAAGAGAGTTGGTTCTTGGGACTTGGGAGTTCTTTGGCTCTGCATAGATTTGGAGTTGAAGTTTTTTATGGTGTTTTTCTCTTCATCTCTCAGCATATTCCTTCTTCTATGAGTAGCTAAGCTACTTTCTCTTAGGGTGTAGATGAAGCTCTAATTAAGTTGCTGCGATTTCTTGTGTGAATGCTCCATCCTGGTTTTGAAAGGAGCAGTGATTTGAACTCTTTTTTTCTTTCTTTCTTTCTTTCTTTCTTTCTTTGTTTTTTTTTTTTTTTTGGCTACACGGGTAACATACATTTTGCTTGGAATCTTTTATAGATTTTTTTGGGGATTTGAACATCCCAGTTGTATGGGGATTCTGTCATAGGTGCTCTATTCTTCATTTGTATGTGTACATGTTTGCCCCTTTTGGTGTTTTTAATGACTTTACTTTTACTTATCAAGAAAATATATTTTTGAGGTATAGATTGATGGTACTGCTAGCACACCATTCATAACATGCATTGGCATTCATGAAATTATCTTTTGGTACTTACCTGTTTATCATTTTTCTCTCATAGAATGACAAACGTGAAAGGGTGGTAAAAGCAAGTCGGGATATCACAATCAATAGCAAAAAGGTTATATTCCAGGTGCACAGGTAACCGGATGTAATCCCTGCCTATACATTTTTCTTGAGCATCTATTGCTACACTTGCTGCTTTAGTATTACATGATTTAAGTGTCCTCTGCAAGGTTATCATGTGTTGTGCTTCCTGATTTTAGCTTTGCCAATTGTCATCAATTCAGTGAGTCGGTTTGATTCAATATTTATTCATCCCTATTCTTTATGCTTGAGATGCACAATGTCTTTTTGAATACGATAATCATTTCATGGAATGATTGTGTTTATTTTGTTTGTCTCGTGTGTGCCACCTTGTCTGTTCTCTAGAGTCTTAACATTTCTGTTTTCTGGCTTTGCTTAATCCTATATTTGAATTAAGGGACACAAGTGTCATGATTCTCTGACATGCACCGAAAGGGTTTTGCTAAGATGTTGATTTTACATATTTTTTTCCAACAGAATGAGTAAAGACAACCGAGAGGAGGTTCTTGAGAAGGCAGAAAAGGATCTAGCAGCTGTGACAGAGCAGTATGTAGCACGACTAGTAAAAGAACTGGCGGGGAATGATTTTTGGAAGCTAAGACGAGCATACTCTCCCGGAGTTGTACCTTGGTGCCTTTGTTACCTCTTAATGATAGAAAAGTTGCTAAAGTAGACTCATTTTCGTTTGGATCTTTGCAGGTGCAAGAATATGTTGAAGCTGCTACACTTTGTAAATTCTGCAAAACTGGGACCCTTTTGAATCTTGATGAGATTAATGCTGCCTTGTTACCACTGAGTGATCCATCTGTGGACCCATTGCAGATTAATGTCCTTGACTATCTCTTGGGGGTTAGTAGACTCAGTCTTATCCATTTGCATTATTTGAATAAAACTACCGACAAGTCATAGAAACCATGACTCTGAATTATATTCAACATGGAAGCAATTTATATTGTGCATGAAAGGGGAGAGATTCCTCTGGGATATATAAAGTACAGCAAATTGATAATCACCCCCTTCTCGCTCTCTCCCTCCTCATAATTAAAATGTGAGAGTAAAAAGTCCTAAGACAAAGCACACAAGTATTTTTTTTTCTTTTTTTTCATTTTTGATTTTCTGTTCGTTTTAATGTGTAGTACAAGAACTGCTAAGTGTTCTAGTTTAGCTTGCTGACTTGACAGGGGAGCTGATGAGACTGGCAATTGGACGGATATCAGATGGTGAACTTGAGTTTGCAGAGAAGATATGCAGATTTGTACGAGAGATCTACAGGGTGCTGACCCTTCTTGCCCCCGATATGGATGATAGTTCCGAGATGAAAACGAAGATGGATACTATGCTCCAAAGTGTAGTGAAAATAGAAAATGGTATGTGTTTTTTGGCAGTTAATCCGTTCAAATATAGCATACTTGGCGTTCTCTCATTTATGTTCCTTAATACTCAAACCACTACCCTGATAACTCTACTTATGCAGACTTATCTTAAGAAAGAAACAAAATAAATAAGCAAGAATAAATATCCCTGTTTAATGGAGTTTCTTGCCTTATAAGATTTCTAAAATCTGCTGAGAGTGAGAGCCATTATTATATTTCTTAAAGAGAAAACCATTTACAGAACACCAAACATCATTTGGTGTTTTCAGGGAAAATGGATTTTTAAAACTCAATTTCTGGAAATAGTTTCAAAAACACTGAATTGGACAAAGTCTCTTCTACTTTTTATAGCAGAAAACTGTTCCTTTTCTCCATACTTCTACCCAACAGCTTATACATAAATATTCCCCCATACTAGAATTTGACGGTAAACTGTTTTGCATGATTACCTCTGGATTTATTTACATTGAATCCTCTTCCTCCTCCTCCTCCTTTAAATTATTTGTCTAATTTTTTGTTTTCCTGCAGCTTGTTTTAGTGTCCATGTTAGAGGATCAGAGTATATTCCCCTGCTTGGCTCGGATGTTCCCAGTTACTCCTTGCTGGGGGTGCGTGACCTCGACTACTGAAGTAAATCCCACACCTTCTAAAGATCTTTTTCCGTGTCTGCCTTATTTAATATACTATGCTCTGTATTTTCTCGCTCTTTCTTTCATTATTTATTTATCTTCTTCCAGGTGTTTGTTCTCATATGGGACTAAATTAATGAAAATATTCTTTTTGGTTTGTCTGCCAGAAAACTCAGATGCCATGCATGTTCATCAACAATATCATGTTTGAGATTAGTTATTAATCTCTGCTCGCATTTTTTCCTTGCAAGTCCCTGTAGTAGATTTCCATCATGGCCACAAAGTAGATGAGATTTTGGAGTGCTTTCTTGCGGGAAAGTTTCGTGCAAGGTTCTATTGTTGAAAACTGTCAAACTGTAAGTAAAGCTTTACCAGTAATGTTTAGGAATGCTTTTTCTTTCTTCCAACTAGCTTTGAATCTGTCAAAGTGTTTTTTGGTGGGATCAGTTTGTTTCGATGAATTTGGGGATGAAATGTAACTTCTTATTCTATTCTGTTTTTAGAGTTGCCTTAATAAACTAGACAACTCTGCACATTGAAAATCGTCAAGAACTTACAAAATTAAAGTTGGTTTAATTTTTATATTCAAAATTTATTTCAAAAGAAACTCAATTTTTACAATACAATTAGTCTAATAATTATTAACTGTAAGATTAAAATTTATGCTATAATTGAAAGGAAATGTCTATGTGAAGTGTGAATTCAAAATTGAAATTAACTCGATTCTTGTATTGTAAATTTATTTCAGAATAAACTCAACTTTTACAATGCAATCAGTTTTATTATTAATTGTAAGGTCAAAACTGAAAAATATTCATACCACAAATCATTTTACTTTTCACGATTCTTTTCAAATCATCTACTTTCTCCTATTTTCTTTTCAAATCATTTATTTATTCTCTCCTTTTGCTCTTTTAATTTGCCAAATTAGAACACATAGTGTGTAATCTATTAAGTTTTATAACAAAAAAAGTGCGGTATAATTTTAGAGGCACATGTGAAATTTCACAAGCTCTAAATTGGAAACACAATTCATTTTTTAGGCAAAATTATATTATTTGAACAAATCAGGAGGGCACATAATTTTTTTTGATGATGAGTAAACCTTGCATGAAAATACTGAATTTATGTATGCCTTACTACACACCTTGATCAGTTGAAGTAAATACCTATGAGAACCATAATCATCTTGTGCAGGCGAGGCTCCAAAAAGTTGAGAAAAGTTAGAACTCAAAACCTTTACTATGTGTGGTTTTTAACTAATTCACCTACACGTTAAGAGTTAATTTGTATTTTCCTACTTGGTGAACTATAAATTTTGATTTGTAATTTGACATGTTTTAATCATTTAACTCAAAGTCATTTAGTTTAATGCGTGTAGGCCAGGACTGAGCTAGCTGACTCTATTCTCAGGTCTAGATTTCCCCTTGCTCCCAATCACCTTTTTAAAACTTTCCTGCAATGCAGCTTTCCATGTCCTCTTACAGAAAGGTTGGATTCTTTTTCTTCTCTCTTCTCGTACTGGACATTTATGTTCCTGTACTTGGGCGTGAAATAGCAACTTGAAGCAACTTTGTGGTCCTAGTTTATGCAGCTTCTGTACCACTTATTTTTGTTCTGAGAACCAGCTAACCTGCTAATAATTTGTGGCCCTGTGTAAAGTAAAACTGTAAATGTCTTGTGTTTGTGACTCCCTTTTCTCTTTTAAGCTATTCAAATATCATTTTTCATGGAAGAATAATAGTATTGAGCGTCCCACATATTTTTTTATTAGGAATTATAGATAAAATTATGTATACATTGAGAAATTTAGTTCTTGTTTGGATAGAATTAGATAAAGAATGATATAAGATTTATAAGAGTGGTTGGATAAGGGGACAGGATAATCCATATAATGAGGGCATGATATTAGTTATTCCGGGAATAGTCCAAATTTTATTAGGCTATTAGTTCGAGTCCTACGATATTAGACGAGACTAATAATGCCAAGGAGGCAATATTTGTTTGGTAGGCCACCCCTGTCTTCAACTCCTAATTCCCTCTAATCTCCCAAACAAATGGGGCCTTAAAGTTATGAGTCATCATTGGATTCCTCTCTCTCTCTCTCTCTCTCTCCCTCTCTCTCTAGAGGTGAGACTGAGACTCCAAAACTTCTCATACTCCTAATTTCAACTTCAAAATAAAGGTGATAAAAAGATTCCATTTTTACATCCAAATTTAAAATTCAAAATTTGAAATGGGCGGGAAATAATAATTGTATCGGTGCCAGCTGTACTACAAGACAAAAAAATAGGATATGATAGCCGACAACATATCCTGCAACATGTACGGCCCACTTACTTTATGACGTCACCCATATGGAGGTGGGGTCTACCGCGAGCCTGACGGCTCGCGAGGGGTAAAACAAGTAATATTATATTGTTTTGCCCCTAAAGATCGCTGTACCCTTTCAGGGCTATTTATAACTATCTCTTCTATATATTCTCACTTCTTCTCATCTTCTCACCTATAGTATTAACAGTAAAGCCAAAAATTCACTATTGAGAGACGACAACTGTACCATTCCAGGGCTTTTATAAATATCTCTTCTCTATTCGCATTCTTCTCACCTATATTATAACAGTAAAGTCAAAACTTCACTATTCAGATATACTTCTATTATAAATATGGCCAGACATCCAAATTCTTTTAGGGTTCAAGAAAAATCACTATTCTTAACATATCCACAGTGCAATTTAATTGCCTAATTTATCCTAGATCACATCTGGTCAATCTTCCAGCCATACAACCCTACCTACATAAGAGTTACTACAGAACTCCACCAGGACGATGAGCCTCATCTCCACATACTTCTACAAACAGAGAAGAGGTTCAACATCACTACTCCGACGTACTGCGATATCCCAGACCCAAGTCGGGTGGCTGTCAATTTTCATCCAAACATTCAAGTACCGCGTTCAGACGCACACGTAGCCGACTACGTCGCAAAGGAAGGAGACTTCATTGACAAGGGAGTCCTCAAAGCATCCAGACGCCCACTGCGCTACAGAAGTAATTATGTAGGCCTAAACTCCTTGCCCATGAAGTCTTCCTGGATTTAGACGGTCCTTCAAGGATTAATGTCAGGGGGCGGTCCGGCTTCATCTCCGGTTCCTGAAATTGTTAAGACGTCAGGATCTGCTGTTTCTAGAGTTAATCTATTTTGAATATGCTCCATAGTTTCGTTGTGCATATAATGAACGTC
>JAULJZ010000024.1:7290961-7306151 GCA_032270985.1 Heliamphora pulchella
TTATTAACTATGGTTAGTATGAGGAAGAATCATAGTTCTTGCACCGTGTGTGGTGTCTCCCAGTCCACCACAGTTTACAAGCACGTTGCGTGCTGTCCCCCAGTCCTCGCGAAACGTTCGAACCTAGTTGTATTCATAACCTAATCATATTCATATAAATAAAACTTTAAAATGTATTTATAAGCAAAATCAATTTCCATTTCTAATAAAAATTGAATTAATTAAAAATATTAAAAAAATCTAAACAAAAAATGATAATTCTACATATATTTTAAGAACTTTTTTGTCAACTAGAGAGAGAAAAGAAATAGAAAATTTATGGCAATTCCTATCAATGTCATGAGTAGCTAAATCTTCGATTTAGGGCGGAGATGTAAGTTAAGTAATATTGGGACTTTTGTATCGTCATTTTTACATGGTGATTCAATAATTTTATATTTTATTTAATTGTTTTCAATAATTTCAATATAATGCATTTGTATTTATTTTATTTGATTATAAATACAATGTTATACAATGGTTTTATTTTACATGTCTTTATGAATTAAGATAAATCATGCTTAGAAAAAACAATTGCGGCTATGACTTAGTTTAGCATAGATAACTCTTTCTAATCAAAAATGGATCATACCTAACTCATAAATACATGATTATTATTGAAGATACTATTGTAGCTTGTAACTAAAATACATCACAACCATGTTAGTTGATTAAATTCTAAATTTGGTACAAAAATTATAAGTTACATGACTAATGGAGGATTCAAAACTCCAAATCTCCTATCATTAAAACTCGATTTTATTTGGCTTACATTAAATTCATTTTCTAATTAAAACACATCCAATAGTCTTTTTTGAATTAATGTAGAAATGAATATTAAAATTTATTGTAATTCATCACACATTCTTTGAGGCTTGACATCCATACTATTATGACTCTACTAAATATTATATTGCTACAAAGAATTGATTCTGCCACGATCATCATGCCATCATAATTTCAAGACATTTCTTCCCAATATGGAAAATATCCATTTCAATAAGGTTTGGGGACATTTTCATACATATGCGGTAGATATCTGTGCCAACAAGGTTTAGGGATATTTTCATCCCGGTGGGATAAATAAACATGCCATCAAGGTTTTGGGATATTATCATCCCGGTGCGGAATGCTAACAAGGTTTCGAGATGTTTTCATCCCGGTGCAGCAAATATCCATGCCAGCAAGGTTTTGGGATATTTTCATGCTCATGCGATAAATATCCATGCCATTGTTCTGGGATATTTTGATCACGATGCGGTAAATATCCATGCCAACAAAATTTTAAAATATTTTCTTCCTAGTACAACAAATATCAATGCCAACATGGTTTTGGAATAATCTCATCCCAGTGCAGCAATTATCAATGCCATTTAGGTTTGGGATATTTTCATCCTGGTGTGGAAATATACATGCTATAATGATTTTGATATATTTTCATCCTAGTTCAACAAATATCCATGCCAACAAGGTTTAGGAATATTTTCATCGCAATGCAGCAAATATCCTTGCCATCAAGGTTTGGAGATATTTTTATCTTAGTGCGGCAAGTTTCCATGCCATTAAGGTTTTGAGATATTTTCATCTGGTGCGGCAACTATCCTTGCCATCAATGTTTCATGATATTTTAGTCCCGGTTCAGCAACTATCTATGCCATCAAGGTTTCATGATACTTTTAATCCAAATGTGGTAAATAGCCATGCCATCAAAGTTTTGGGATATTTTCATCTCAAAGAGATAAATATCCATGCCAGTAAGGTTTTGGAATATTTTTATCATATTGTGACAAATATTCATGCTAACAAAATTTTGGGATACTTTCATCTCGTGTGACAAATGTCCATGCCGTCAAGATTTTGAGAATTTTCATTCTAGTGCAGTAAAATATCTATGTATGCCCTCATGGTTTTGAAATATTTTAATCTTGGTGCGACAAAGAATCAATCAAAGTTTTGGATATTTTCATCTTGATGCAGTAAATGCCTATGCCATCTAATATTTCAATCCCAATGTGTAACACTCAGACCCTTTATACATAGCAACTAGGTCTTTTTCCAAGTGGTAGAGACCCAGCAGAACTCTGCAGTTAAGCATGCTTGGATACGAGCAATGCAAGGATGGGTGACCCTCTGGGAAAAAAAATCATGAGGGCTTTGCCAAAAACGGATAATGTCGTTGCCATGTGAAGGGACTACCTGGAAAAAATAAAACCGTAAGGGTTTTGCCCAAAGTGGACAATATCGTTGCCATGTAAACGGTCAGGGTGTTACACAATGCATCAAGTATTCATGCCAACAAGATTTTGGGATATTTCATTATGGTGCAAAAATTATCCATGTCAACAAGGTTTTAGGATATCTCCATCCCGGTGCGGCAAAAGATTCATGCTAACAAGGTTTTTAGATATTTACATCTACACAACCATTAAGATTTTGAATATTATCATTCTAGTGCAGTAATTATCCATGCCCACATGATTTTGGGATATTTTCGTCCTTGTGCCAGAAATGTCCATGCCAACAAGATTTTGGGATACTTTCATCTGCATAATCATCAAAATTTTGGGATATTTTAATCCCCTTGCAACAAATATCCATGCCAACAAGGTTTTGGAATATTTTCATCTAAGTGTGTCAAAGTTCCATGCAACAAAGGTTTTGGAATATTTTCATTGTAGTTCAACAAATATCTATGCTGTCAAGATTTTACGATATTCTCGTCCCAGTGTAGTAAATATCTATGCCAACAAGGTTTTAAGATATTTTCACCCAAGTGTAGTAAATATTCACACCGTGCCTCTAATATTTTTGGATATTCTCACTCTGGTGCAGTAAATATCCATGCCAACAAGGTTTTAGGATATATTTATCATGATGCGAAAAATATCCATGCTATCAAGGTTTAAGGTCTATCTTGGTTTGAAAAATCTCTGTCTTTAAGGTAATACTACAGTGGTTATCTGGGGAGACTGTGATGGTTAAATATAAAAAGTTAGATAGTTACCCTAAGTGAGGATGGTGGTTAACTACATAAGGTTAGGTGGTTATTCTAATGGATGGTGGTGGTTAACTATGAACAGTTAGGTGGTTACCGTAGAAGACTATCATGGTTACCCATGAAAGGGTAGGTTGTTACCCCAGTAGACGATGGTAGTTATCCATGGAAAGATAGGTGGTTTCCCTAGTAGACGAGGGTAGTTACCGATGTAACGCTAAGTGGTTACCTAGGAGACTATGGTGGTTACGTTTAAAAGGCTAGGTGGTTAACCTAGTGGACAATGGTAGTTACCAATGTAATGTTAGGTGTTACCCTAAAAGACTATGGTGGTTACCCATGCAAGGCTAGTTGGTTACCCTAGAAAGCTATTACCCATGAAGAGCTAGGTGGTTACCCTAGTAGACAATTTCAAACATGGACAACTTTAGTAAATTACTTTATAGAGAGACAATATAGAACTAAGTAGTTACCTTAGGAGTGAATATTGAAGACTTAACTGGTTTTCTTAGGAAATATAAACGAAGCTTCAAGGGATACTATATAAAAAAGGCCTAAGCAGACCACCTTAGGGAAGAAATGACGTCTTGAGTGGTTACCTTAAGCACTAGATGGAGTTACGTCATCTGTGACTCATGTAAGACATGCACATTAATTCAAAGCCATTCAATATAACATGTGAGTACACAGAGACATTATCGTTCTTAAATAGATGTCTGTTGTCAAAGTGCAAATGATTTGTGATTTGTTATACTGTGCAATTCATTAAGCTCGTGCTTTTTCTGGTCGAACCTTTTTGATTTGCTTCTTGATGATGATGATGCCAAATCCATTTTTCTCTTATGATTACAGATGCTTTTGAGAATTTCATCTTGATTCTATACCTATAAAGGTGACAACATATTCAAAGATGCTTCATAGCTTCTAAAAATGACATTAACGACACAAAAACAACTATCAGAAGACACAAAACACCAAAAACTCCTTAATTTTTCATTCATTGGGTTATGCCCTTCATAGGATGGTGAATGATTTAGGAGGCTTATGAGAATGTTGAGAATAAAAGGGAGTTCTCCACTAATATCAAGAGCTGCCATAATAAATTCAAGTATTGGGAATTTTCTCCGTTATGCTTGTGATTGTCACGTATATCTAATGAAATGCACTCATTATCGTTTCATTGCTATGTAAGCACAAAGCTCTTCACTGAGAGGCCAAAATTTGATATCTTTAATGTCTCATGTATTGTTTTGCCCCTTAGGAAAAACATGCCATTGCTAAACAATTTAGACTAGGTAAACTTAGCTTATATCTTTTTTTTTTGGGTGTGGTAAGTTAGGGAGAGGGGTGGTTGACACCCCAGGGTTTGAACCCTGGGGGGAGGGTAACATGGGGCTGGAGTGGTAAGTTTGAACCCTAGGGAGGGTAACATGGGGCTGGAGTGGTAAGTTGGGGAGAGGGGTGGTTAACACCCCAGGGTTTGAACCCTGGGGGGGAGGGTAACATGGGGCTGGATTGCCATTGCACTGGCGCCCACAGTTCTTAGCTTACATCTTGGTTCATGCTTTCCACTAGAATTATTCTTTAAATGGCATAGGCCCCTGGTCTCATGCAAAAAGAATCTAAAAAGTAATAAGATTGGTGCTATAGGCAAGATAGATGATGCCTCTTGTCACGAGATTACTCATGATGTCAAATTGAAAATGTGTGCGCTTCTGGTCGCATATGAAGGAACATATATGTCCAACCTCTAACCAAAAGTTGCTCATGCCCCTAGTCATGGGTGTGGTGTTCCGAAGAGTGGGCTATTAGGATTTTCTCTTGGAGAAGAAAGACGAATCTTTTTTGGATATTCACTTTTGAAAAAGAACTATTTTCCCTTTAAAAAAATATTAAAATATCTAAACATGTAAGAAATGGAGTCGCCATTTAGTTTTTGAGAAAAATCAAGAAAAAAAAGGGCCACTAGTCTACATTACCATTGAAAATGGGTCTGAGGGGTTAATGTACGAAATGGGAAAGTGTTAAACACTCATTTCACCCAACTATTAGGTTGACCTCTACTTAATAACAATCGATTCTTGTTTTAGATTTTTCAAATGTAAGAAATACGGAAAGATAAGTTAAATAGAGTTCATACAAAAGCATACAAGAAAATCAAAAATCCTACCTAATATACTATCAAAAGGAAAGAAAGCTCATAAGGGTCATGCTGGACTATTTTTATATCTATCATGCTTCACTTGTTGGCAAATAGAAGTAAAACAATGTTCAATACATAACTTAAGCTACTGGATAAATAAAGAATATGTTGTCGTAACAATTAGAAGTTGCAGCTGCTATCAACTATGAACAAAATATCACGATCGTGGCTATTAATCATAGCGACTGTTACATATCAATAATATAACATCACGACCGTGGCGACTAGAGGTCGCGGTTGTTACATCTTCTATCAGAACGAAGGAGATGGTTGTAGCAACCAATAATTGTGGCCGGTATATAATTAAAATCTAGTAAGATTTTATAGTGCACAGCGTGTGAACATATGATTACATAATCGATCAAATACTCTAAACATGTTATTTCTTGTGAAAACATGAATCTAAACATTTTTAGATAGCATCAAAATTACCTACTTAGTGTTATAACCAATAGAAACAAAATGCTTAAAATAAAATATAAAACCCTAGTTGTAACGATCCCAAAGAGAAAGAAAATGGGATATAGAAGGGTTACGGCGGCCTGTGGATACCTAAAATGAACAATCTTTCAGGAACATCTCCTCAATTTATGGCGTCAGGCCACGTAGATGGTAATATGCCAGGAATCCTCCATGTACATACGAAGCCTTGAACTCGACTTGAGAGAAATGAAGAGAAGATGGTATTGAAATATGTATTGAAAATGTATCAAACAATTTGTCGACAGGGTGTTCGGAATCGAGTTCGACATAGTGTCGGCACTCTTTAGGCATAGGTTATTCTGTCTGAAAAATGGCTAATAACGACGGTATTTTTAGAATTCCAAACACAGAAGACATCCTCTGATACGCTGCCATGCGTTTGGAATAAAAGGTTCTATGAGAAAGACTTGGTCATGAACATTGAACATTACGGCTATGAGGAATAGTTAGGAAACATCACAGCCATGACATCCAAAGGTCATGGCCGATTGTAGGATCAAAGCACCATCATGTCTGTAAAGATCAATGGGCACGGTGGTCTGTAGGATCGGAGAACCTTCATGGCCATGAGATTCAAAGGCAACGGTCGGTTGTAGGATCGGAGCACAAAAATGGCTACGAGGTTACAAAGTTGCAGTCATGATGTTTATAGAGTTTTGAAGTGTTTTATTGGGTTTTGAATCTAGTTCTTGGTTTAACAATTGCTTGGAGATATCATTTAGCAAAATTCTATATATTTTCATCATTAGAGAACACTCAAGTGGGTGCTTAAGATACGGCTTGATCAAATTAGGGTGTCTATAGTTATCCCTCTTTGACAGAACTTACAACAATTTATAGTGCAGGTGAGTGTCAAAATTCCAGAGACAATCCCTTTACACTAAGCCGTTGATCTTAAGGGATCAAAAACACACAAAAAAAGCATGGTCGTACTCGAATTTCCATCGAACACCTACATATTCCATTGTAAGGGATCAGACCAAAATGTAGCTCATGAGGCAAATGCATATGATGCAGACATATAGATCATGATGCATGGCATGCAATTTCATGATGCAAACATGTGATAATGAAAACAAATTTTATGGTCACAACATGGACCGAAGAAGATTAAAAGATTGATTTTAGGTCATGAGCAAGACCGGGGAACTGAGAATTAGTTTAGGTCGTGAATGAACCAGGGAGCCAATTTAAGGTCATGAGTAGAATCGTCACAGTAAAAATTAGTTTTAAGTCATAAAAGGACTGAGGAGTCCGTTTAGGGTCATGAAGAGGACTGAAAAGCTATTTAAGGTCTTAGATAGAACCGAATTGGTAAAAATCAATTTTAGGTTACGAAAGGATTAGATAGTCAATTTTTACGGTCATGAGAATGACCGAAAAGATATATAAGGTATTGAATATGAATAAACTGCTAAGAATTGACTTTAGGTCACGAAAAGACCATGGAGTCAATTTAAGGTCATAAGCAGGATCAAGAAGCTAAGAGTTGGTTTTAGGTCACGAAAAGATTAAAGAGTCAGTTTAAGGTCATGAAGAGGACCGAAAAATTGAGAATTGATTTTAGGCTATGAAATAACTAGAGAGTCAGTTTAAGGTCATGAAGAGGACTGGAAAGGTTTAAGGTCTCAGACAGGACCGAACTACTAAGAATTGATTTTTGGTTATGAATGAACCAAGAAGTCGATTTAAGGTTATGAGAAGGACCAGAAAGTTAAGAATTTGTTTTAAGTGATAAAAGAACCTAGGAGGTAATTTAAGATCACGAAGAGAACTGAGAAGGTTTTATTTTTAACCTTTGAAAGGGGCAATCCCTTTGAACTTTAACTAAAAAGGCCTAAACGAAAGTACTTTTGCAAACTTGAGAGCAAAGAGTAAAACTTCAAGGCTTTGGTCAACAAAACATAGCGGCCGCTAAGTTATAGATGTCACGTTTGTGACGAATAACCCTAGGGTTATTGCGACTGTTTGATGACTGTTGTTCTATCTCGGCTCTTCGCCTTTTCTAGAATTTCATATCCAGATTCCAGATTCCAGTTCTCCCTTTCTCGGCTGAGTCGGCTCTCCATTCTCCAAAGGTAATTTATTATCATTTTATGATTTATCAGTTCTCATTTATTATCATTTTATGTATCTATTTTTTTATTTACAAATTACATGATTGTTACTGTGTTACATGATTTGAGTTTAACTTTTAGGTATTAATAATTTTTTCCTGTTAATTTGTAAAATTTATTTTTATTTTCTCATGTCTATTTTTTTATTTGGAAAATTTTAAAATGCCAGAATGGTAGTATTTAAGTGATTATTTGATATTATTGGTTCAACTTGTTTATTTTATTGTGATATTGTAATTTTTTTTGTTTGATATTATTTTAGTTGTAATTTAAATATTGGTAAAATATGAATCAGCATGACAGTTGTATCCTATAAAATTTTTATAATGATTTTTCTTAAAAATTTACAAATATAAAACTATATAGGACCTCTTTTTAAGTATCTGCTTAGGACCTCCGATTGATTAGGGCCGATCCTGCTCTAACTTGAATTTCTATCTCATTTTTTTGTTTTGGTTTTCTTATCTCAAGAGGTGTTTACATATTTAGTAAAATTTAAATAACAAAAAATTTTTGACCAAACTTGAAAATTAAATGTGGCCTTTTTTGTAAATCTCTATTGTTTTTCTATATTTTGAATATTTTTTAAGAAAAACTTTGTTTCTATTAAAAAAATCTAAAAGATAAAAAATTGGATCACTCAAAATTTTAAAAAGCTTCCTAACAAATAAATTGTTAAAAAAAAAAAAAAAAACAGCCCAAATACTATAGGAATGTCTAATCTGAATCAAACTAATCTATCCCACATGTCTCTCGTAGCAAAGAAATTCTTTTCATACTTTTTACTAGGAATTAACTTATACTATGCACAAAATAAAGATAATAAGTAATAAATATATTTTATAACCGTATATAAATTAAAATTATTTTTAAAAAGTAGTGTAATTTAAATAAATTCAACATCTAAAACAATTATTTTAATAAATATTTAAGTTAATTGTAAAATAACTGGAGAAATGGCATTATAATTTTATTGAATACGCAATGTAATTTGATTTATTACGCATATTATTTTTAAATATTCATATTCTTAGATATAATTTGTTATTTATTTGATGATGCTTGTATTTTGTAGATCTTTTAGTTTATGATCTCTTCCTATCATTTGATATGAATATAATGCCAACTTTTTAAAGCTGATTGAAAATTAAAAATTATATTTATTCATGTTAATTATTTGATCATACGTCATTGTTTCTCAAATTATGTTATATCATGGCAATTCTAAAGTCATTTAAGTGAAAAATTGACGAATTTGCTTATTAATATATGAATTTTATCTTTTATATTTTACTTTCAGTAAGAAATATAAATAAATTGATTTAACTATCTCTATTTTTTTATATTTTGACAATATAAATATAAAATTTTAGTGAATTGAAGAAATATTATTTTATTATTTTATGATATACCATTAATTTTAGTTAATTGTTAAATTTTTATTGTGTTCATGAATTTGTATTTATTATATATTATGACATCACATTAGAAAGATTTTATAATTATAATCTTTAACTCACTTACTGTTGGTTTTTGAGACACGACGATATGTGCCATAACATTATTAGTTTTCAAAATAATTTTATTTTATTTTAAAATTTTATAAATCTTGTCATGAAATAGAAATTTTCAAGTAGAGAAACAAATGTGTTACAAAATGATAACTTATTTAACATTGAATTGATTAAAAATTTCTCATTAGTCTACATTGAAGTAGTTATTAAATAATATATTTATATAATAAAATAAGAGACTTTTTTAAAATGTCATGGACAAAAAAAATGTCTCATATGACACGTTTAAGGATTGAGATTTTTTTAATCAGATAGCCGAAATATTTTTTCACCCATTAAGTTTTTATATTCCAAAAAGTACATTGTTCATCTCAGCCGTCTATTCACGTTAGTTTTTCTTCTCATTTCTTTTCCATTATCTCCATCTTTTTTGTGACAATATAAAATTATTTTATGTATTTTTTCCTTCGATTTTATTTGATTTAGTAGTTAATTTGTTAAATATTATTTTTATATTTAATTTATCTATTTAGGTAAGTGAGTTTTGTTAATGGTAAATGTTTCTTTTTTAAATTACTATTTTTTTCCTTAGATGCGAGGCGAGATATCAAACTAAGTCTTTTTACAATATTTTTCTTTCTCTAAATAATTTTTTAGGACAATATTTATTAGAGTATTATATTGTTGCTTGGTTCTTATTCAAACCAAACTAAGTCTTTTTTTGGCTTGGTTTTTATTCAAAAATAAAAAATTTTAAATTGGTGGTAGAAGATGCATCAAGCCTAACTATGTTGTATGAATGAATTATTTAGATTGTAATTAAATTTATTTTTTAATATAATATTTTTTTACATTTTTTTATTATTAATTGATTTCCATAATTAATATTAAAAATAAATTGCTTGCATTAAAAAGTGTTTTTAGACCCCTGGTAAATTCACTAGTTTGTAAATAAATAATTTCTTTTGATTAACAATGATTTTTTTTTTCAGAGTAGCATAATCTAAGGGTTTTTTGTAGGTTAAAAAAAGTAGTTATAAATGTATTGTGAAATTTTTTTTTATTGCTTTTGAAGGTTATTTTTAATTGACAATGATTTCCATTTTAGTAGCAATAGTCAATTACATATTTTAAAAATTAAGTTTTAACAGTATTAATCAATAGCTATTTTAAAATTTATTTTTTAATTAAAGATTTAAAAAATGAATATTTGAAATTTGGATTCCCTTTATTTATATATATATATATACTTTATACCTTTCAAGATTTAAACTTAAAAGCTTAAGGGGGTTTACAAAAATAATTTGAACCGTTCTTCTTATAAGTCTTGCAAATAAGATTTTTTAAATAAAAAAATTATTTTGATCGATCATTGATAAATGCATAAACGAATATCATTTTATTTTTAAAATAAACAATGCATTTTAAATCAACTTGTTCACATATTAATATTCGATCATATTAAATTTTATTTAAACATTGTTTTATACAAATTTACAAAATAAATTATTCAGATCATTATTATACACCTGGCAAGTTCAAAATAAAGGAAAATTTTTTAATACACACTTCATTTTAACTATGGACATTTATAGTTTTAACAATAAAATTTTATAAATGTATATTATACACTCTAAAATATTAGATGTGTATTAAAACTTTTTTCCAAAATAAAATATTGGAGGTTTGAAATGAAAGGTACCAAAGGTAGTGACTCAATCACAATTGGATGTGCTGTAAATTTAAAGTTATTTTAATTGAAATTTTAAAATTTAATTGAAATCTTTTATTAAATTAAATTTATTAAGTAAGTAATTCTTAAAAAAATCAGGTCAATCAAACATTGTTTTTAATATAATGCGAATATATTTATTTGACGATTTATTTTCAAAATATTATAAATTAATTAATCTTTACAAAACAAACATACTATGATTAGATAACAATGATTTACTATTGACCTAATTTTTTACAAAATTTATTTAACATGTGTTTAAACTAGTTTTTTTTAGTGGCTTTATGGCTTTTTGGCTTTTTTGTGTCAAATTATGGCTTTTTGTGTCAAATCATAACTTTTTTGTGAGAAAAAAATAAAAAAAATTTAACTTTTTTTTGTAGAAACACAAACGAAGTAACTTTTTTTAGTGAAAAAGCCAAAAAATTTGGCTTAAAAACCAGGCCAAACACAGGTTTACTGAATGAGTGCAACAAAATAAACGATTTTCATTAAGAATTTGATTAGCAACTAACTTAAAAGTTAATTTTTTTAATATTTTTAATCAAAAAATTAAATTAAATTCAAAATAGGTTATTTGGTAACTTAGTTTTTAAGATAATTTTTTTAAAATTAGTTATTTGTGTAAAAAGCTAATTTTTTTGCTTTTGTTCAAATTTGACATTTTTACTCTTTTATATATTTAATATTAACAATTATATGTAGTTGGTAGTTGTAGCAAATAAGTTATGAATAAAGTGTATTATTGTATTTTAAAAGTGATGAAAGTTATATTTAAATATTTTAAGAGTTTGTATTTTAATTTAATTTTTTAATTTTTAATTTTTTTATTTTTGATCAAATAGACAAATTTTTTTTTTGTATTTTTAACCCAAAAAAATTAAAAAAATCAAATTACCTTAGAATCCCAATTAAAACCATTTTCAACCCACAGTCGCAGAATTAACCCAATCTCAGCACATCCCCTCTCAGGTCTCATCCCACCCAAAAACCCTAATTTTCACAAAGCCACGCACATTTATACCCCGCATCATCGCCTGGAGCGCCTCTCACTCCCTAACACGAGAGAGAGAGAGAGAGAGATGGCGGAGACTCTGGTTTTGCGTGGAACAATGAGGGCTCACACCGATTGGGTCACGGCGATCGCCACCCCAATCGACAACTCCGACATGATCGTCACCGCCTCCAGGGATAAATCCATCATACTCTGGCACGTAACCAAGGAGGACAAGGTCTACGGCCTCCCTCGCCGCCGCCTCACCGGCCACTCCCACTTCGTCCAGGACGTTGTCCTCTCGTCCGACGGCCAGTTCGCCCTCTCCGGCTCCTGGGACGGCGAGCTCCGCCTCTGGGACCTCTCGGCCGGCACCACCGCCCGCCGCTTCGTCGGCCACACCAAGGACGTCCTTTCCGTCGCCTTCTCCATCGACAACCGCCAGATCGTCTCCGCCTCCAGGGACCGCACCATAAAGCTCTGGAACACCCTTGGGGAGTGCAAGTACACTATCCAGGACGGCGATGCCCACTCCGACTGGGTTAGCTGCGTTCGATTCAGCCCCAACAATCTGAATCCAACCATCGTCTCCTCCTCCTGGGACCGAACTGTCAAGATCTGGAACCTCACGAACTGTAAGCTCAGGTCCACCCTCGCCGGCCACTCTGGGTATGTCAACACCGTCGCGGTTTCGCCCGATGGATCGCTGTGCGCGAGCGGAGGGAAAGACGGGGTCATTTTGCTCTGGGACTTGGCGGAGGGCAAGCGGCTTTACTCGCTTGATGCGGGATCGATCATTCATGCGCTCTGCTTCAGCCCCAATAGGTACTGGCTCTGCGCGGCCACGGAGGCGAGCATCAAGATCTGGGACTTGGAGAGCAAGAGCATTGTTGTTGATCTCAGGATTGATGCTAAGCAAGAGGCAGAAATGGCCGAAGGCGGAAATACGCAATCCTCTGGCATAAAAAACAAGGTTTGTACTTTGCTTATTGAATATGTTTCTCTCGTTCATTCATATATATACTAGAAGGAATTGCACTAATTGGTGGGTGATGCGGGTAATGTGGATAATTTGGAGGAGAAAAATGTAGAAGTTTAATCAATTTATAATTTTTAGTTTACAATAGTTGTTAAAAGTATGAGAAATTGTGTGTTGAAGTTAGAAATATATTTTGTTTTGAATATCATTCGAAATTAGTAAGTGTGATGGGGCTTCATGATTAGATATATGAGATAATGTTGTAATTGGGTTTGTCTGTAATTGCATTATAGATATATCGATAATAGTATATGTAACCTGTTACTTTGTTCTTAACTGTGCTTAAAAAGGTGTATGTGAAAATAGTAAAATTTGGTTTTGGTATGTAATTGTCATGTACCAGTGCTTTGTTTGGTTTATCTTATCCCTTTAGCTCGTGTTGCTTAGAATTGTTTCTTCTTAGTATCTCTATATACTTGTTTTGCTCTAGGTAAGGCGTAAATTCTAGTTCAAATTGATTCTGAATACTGACTTCTTCGTTCTTCCATTCATATTTTACTTGGCTACATCAGTGTTTATTATATTTGATTTCTACTTGATGTCTATGTATTTTGAATTCTAATTTAATTATGTAGAACGGTGTGACACAAGTTTTTTTTGGTAAATTTGATAGAGTTGTCTAATTAAAGATAAATTTAGATTTACTTATGTTTTATCTCCAATTTCATTGTTAGTTGCAGGGAAGTTAGTTGTGCTTCTTCATGACATGTTTTCTATCTTTACTAGTGGTTGCTTTTCATATCAACTGTTTCCCTAAAAGGTCTCGATACTTGAATACGTTGAATTGTCTATATGTCCATGTACTTAGGATATGTTTGCTTTTGAAGCTTGGATTGAATGGGATAGAGGTCATAAGTGATCCTGAGGTATCCACATTGTATACCGTGATATTATTTATATTATGTTTGGATGAAGAATAGAATGAAGAATGGGATAAGGGTTGCAGAATTAATTTTAGCTGTTGGATGGAGCGAGGATAATTCAGATGGGCGGACTAATAATCGTTGGGGGGATTTGTTGTCCGGTGAATCCCAAATCGCCAATGCCTCATAGGGGGATAACTAATCCAATCTGTATCAAACAAATCTGTGGGTCAGACACGATCTTTTAGTTTGTTTCGACCTCCAGTCCTGATTATTAAACATGGCATTAGTGCATGTGGCATTAGTGCATGACTGAATTCGACAATTATACTGCAAACTTGTGCTCTCTACTTGGTGAATCATACTCTTTCTGTGTTTTTTGATCATATCATGGATCAGGTTTTAATACAGCCAATCGTGCTCTCTTATATATTTTTATGTCTTGTTGTATTCATTGCTGCTAGGAGATATTGCATTGGACTAGTGTCACTAGATAACGGCAGTGCAATTGCAGCCACTTTTTCATCAAGGATTTTATTTCACCCACTGCACTTTTGATTGTAGTATGGTACAATTTTTAGTGGAGATTGAATCATTGTTAAAGGGAATAAAGCGATGGGATAAGTAATTGGATGTGATGGAATTGTGGAATGGATTGCAAGGGATGAGTTATCCTGTAGAATCATTGTGGATAACTTGCATCATAAAATCATGTGGTACCGTGTATCTCCCAAATATAATTCTCCATGCTTATCTTGCAACTAAACATGAGATTAAATTAACAGTGGGGGATCATGCGTCTCCTAATCCGTATTCTCAATTTTTATTTCTCAACCAAACATGCCTGCAATCTAAATGCTTGTTTGGTAATGCACAAATCTGGCATTTTTGACATTCCCAACTTCACCATATGGGCGTTGGTCTCCTTTTTTTTTCTTTTTTTTTTCGTGTGATCACCATGATACTTTATCTTATTTTAACCTTCTAAAGGATTCATTTATCTGTACAATTTTGGTATTGGTCATTGCTATCTGAATAGCTGAAAACTTTGTGATAATTTCAATATAGCCATTGTTCTGTGGATTTGTTTGGGTCCACATGCTTGGATTCTATTTAATGTTACAATTTCTTGGTGGATTTTGTTGACCAAAAAGTTCTTAACCTCCCATTGTTCTGCATTGTCATGTCTTGTGCTGCCAATAACAACC
>JAULJZ010000024.1:7369117-7382330 GCA_032270985.1 Heliamphora pulchella
AAACTCCAATGTGTCCTACAACGAAGCTTGATAGAGATGAAGATGGCATAGCAGTGGATGAAAAGCGTTATAGAGGTATGATCAGATCCCTCTTATATTTAACTGCTAGTAAACCAGATATTATGTTTAGTGTTTGTATGTGTGCTAGATTTCAATCTAATCATAAGGAATCACATGTGACCGCTGTTAAGCACATCCTTACATACCTCTTAGGAATACAAAATTTAGGATTATTTTATCCTAGAGTAATAGCCTTTGAATTATTTGGCTATTCGGATGCTGATTTTGCTAGATGCAAAGTAGATAGAAAAAGCACAAGTAGTACTTGTCAATTCTTAGAATACTCACTAATCTCGTGGTTTAGCAAGAAGCAAAACTCAGTAGCCTTGTCTACAGCCGAGGCTGAGTATATTACAACTGAAAATTGTTGTGCACAAGTTCTTTAGATGAAATAACAATTAGAGGACTATGGTTTTTATTTAGATCATATCCCTATTAAATGTGATAATACAAGTGCAATTAATATATTCAAGAATCCTATACAACACTCAAGATCAAAGCACATAGAGATTAGACATCATTTTATAAGAGATCATGTTCAAAAAAAAACATTAAACTTGAATTTATAGGCACAGATTATCAATTAGTGGACATTTTCACAAAACCTTTAAATGAAGAAAGAATATGCTATATTAAAAGAGAACTTGGTATGCTATGTGCTCCAAATTGATGATTTATATGCCATACTAACCATGTCTTTTATTGTATTTCAATATGCTTGATATTCTTTCTTGAATGTGAAAATGTGTCGACACAACTTGAAAAAGTGTCGACACAAATGTGTGAAGTATCGACACAAAACTGTATAGAAGTGGCACTGGGAACAAATGTGTTGACCCCATTCTATTCAGTGTTGACACCGTAATTTTTTCTAACTCTCGGTAAATTTGTGTCGACACCAATCTTAACTGAGTCGACCTAAATGGCCAAAAAGTGTCGACACCAACTCAAATTGTGTCGACATCAACACTCCTTTTCGATACCCACACTTGACACGAAATGTGTCAACACCAAATGAAAATTGTGTCAACACAAATCATTATACCTATAAAAGAGGCGTTGGTCCCCAAAACGTCATATCGTTTCTCGCTCTCTCTCTCCTTATAAACCGTTCGTCTCCCGCCTTTTTTCAATCAAACCCTGAGTCGACCCTTCATCTCTGTCTCAAATCCAAACCCAAATCCATCAATATGCCACCAAAGACGTTGGGCAAAGGATCTAAACGATCCATTGACGAAGGATCTTCAAACCCTAGGACATCGAAGAGGAAGAAAATAGCAACTGCGGCGACGGCAACGACGACTACGACGGCGACAGCAACAACCACCATTCCACAAAATGTAGCCTCCTCTGAGGTGATTTCTTTCCAAACTCCTAAAATCCGATAGCTTTACTTTTCGTCTTTCACAAATCGTAAAATTTTCCGAGGCCATTCCATAGACTTTGAATACTTTGATTCGGTTGAAATGAGATTCAAAGACCTTTTTTCTGATCTTGGATGGGAAAGGCTTCTATAGATTCAAGAGCCCTACTACCCCACCCTGGTCAAGTCTTTCTACGCCCATTTTCACATTTCTCTTGTTCCGACCACCACCATTACCACTTGGGTAAATGGTGTAAACATTGAGTTGACCCCTTCCACCCTCAATGAAATTTTGGACCTTCCCACTGGTGATATTTGTGTCTACCACAGCCAAAAATCTATTGAGGTTGAAGGCTTTTCTTTTGATGAATCTGTGAAAAATATTTTTTAGAATGACGACATCGACCCATCCAAGCCTTAAGAGGCTAACACCCTAAAACTAGAAATGCGCATCCTTCACCATATGGTCAACCATATTTTTCTCCCTCCGATGGAAAAATTTGGTGATGTATCTTATATGCACATATTCATCATGTGGTGTATTCTGGAGAAAAAGAGCCTCAACCTAGACTTTTTATTCCTTTCTCACATGCTCCACTCTTATAGATAGAAAACCTCTTCTCTCCCTCATGGGATGTACCTGACCAGAGTTTTTCGTCATTTTGACATCAATCTCTCTAAAGAAAAGACCATTGCCATTTTTAAGCATGACTTATATGGCAAGTCCTCTCTAAAACATATGCAAATTGCATATGTAGATGGTGTGTGGACTACCACTCGTAGAGGTACCCCATCATCCATTAGGACTCCTCCTCCCCCTCCTCGAGATGTCTCATTTATTCCCATTGACTTTGATTCTCCACCTGTTGACACTCCTAATCCTTCACACACTCCTCTTCCCACACATGTTAGTCCCTCACATGCTCCTCCTTCTGGTTCTGCATCTATTCCACCTGTCTCATCTTCCTCCTCTGTTCAAGTTGACCTGTCTGAGATCATGTATTTAATCAACTCCATGTCTGAAAAAATCACTCTTTTCCAAGCAAAAGTCGACCAATACTTTTTCGACTTGCATCATACTATCTCTACCCTCTCTGAGAAGATAAAACATCTTGATAAATCCAACCGTAGCCTCAGACGAGATGTAAAAAATGCCACTGATGCAGGGAGAGCCCTCTGCAAGACCATAGATGAAAACATTGCATCTATTGTCACTTGCAACAAGGCAATCCTCCATCAAGTGCGCAAGAGTATGACCAAGGGATCGTCACAGCTGTTCACACACAGTCCCAAAAGGTGGAAGAACACCTCACATGGATCGAGGAAGCTTGGGTTAAATAGTTCAAGCCTAAGGAAACCAAAGAAGAAAAGGCAGCGCGATTCAAGCGCGAAGCAAACCTGGCTTTGGTAGCTCGCTGGGAAGCCCTAGCAACAGGTGAAGCTAAAGAACAGAGATCACGTGCCGCCTAAGAACGAGCTTCTACCAGCAAGGAGAAGGCCAAGGCGAAGAAGGACTTCAAACGTTTCATGAATGACCAGTAGCATTTTTTTTGTTGATTCCAAAAGGGGAGAGAAAAGAAGAAGAAAATGGAAGTACAAAAGTGAAGGGGAGAGAAGAGAGAGTCAAGAAGAAGAAGAAGTTCCACCAAACATTTTTTTTAAGTTTTTGAATGAAGGAGAAGTTGTAATACTTTAACATACATTGCCTTCTGTTATTTTTTTTGTGTATGGGTTGATTGAATGTTGTGAATGCTTAAACAATCATTGTTTTGGATGAATTGTGAATGAATAGTGAATACTGATATTATATATCTTGTTGATCATATAATGTGTGATTGAATATGATTGGATAAATCACCTTGCACATATTCACTATTTAGCACAAATTAAAATAAATTCAGAATACTTCTTGATCTCTTGTACGAATTATGATAAAAACTGTACGTTTTCACTTTGAGTTATGCTTAGATTTTATAATTGCTTTTAATGTTTAAGACATATCGATAAGAGAGAACCCTTGTTGAAAAACATTATAAATTGTTTTCTAAAAAATGCAAATATGGTTGTAATCATCAAAAAAAAAAGGAGATTGTTAGCCCAAGAGCTTTTTAATTTGATTTTAATAATTTTGATAAATCATTTTCTAAGAATAAAAGGTTTTAAATGGATGACCTATTATATTTTCAAAATAAAAGTGTTAACACATTTTGAATAATCAAAGTTGATTCCTAAACAAAAAAAAATGACTTATATCTCAAAAAGATTCAAATACTTAAGCATTCTTGAAAAAGAATATTTCGTGTTGATCTTAATTGAAAATTAAGTCAAACACCTTTAAGGGAAAGTATACTTAAAGTATATCAAGTGTATCATCACCTACTGATCAAATGATTTGACGCCCTAACAGTTCATAAAGCCTTCTTTCGGGTATCAAAGAGTTAGTGTCGACACAAACACTGTTTGTGTCAACACAAACGAGCCTTTGCTCTAAAAGACTCAAAATGAGTCGACACAAATAGAATTTGTGTCGACACAAAAGTGATCCTCACTTTCGGTATCCGAAAGTTTGGGTCGACACAAATAGAAATTGTGTCGACACAAAACAGCCGAGATCTCCTGCCGAATTTTGGTGTCGACCCCAAAGCACAGATGTGTCTACAAAAAAGTCCCAAGCCTACCTGCAAAATGTTGGTGTCGACCCTAGAGACCAAATGTGTCGACACAAAAGAACCGAGGCTTCCTGCAGAAATTCGTGTCAACACCAGAGGCAAGTTGAGTCGACACAAAATGGTTCCTCCGGATGCTGAAGTTTCAAACGAGTCGACACCAGATTCAAAATGTGTTGACCCCAGAACGTTGGAAGGTAAAGTGCAGAAATTGTGTCGACTCCTCAGAAAATTTGTGTCGACCCAACCACTTGAAGAACCCTGCCCTAGACACTTTGTGTCGACACCAAAGTTATTTGTGTCGACCTTGGCGACGGAAATTCAAAATACGGCAGATCTCAACGGCTAAATTTTTGGCATTTATTGCTCCCACCTTCCTCCAACGGTTATGATACCCCAAGAACTTATATAAGTAGTTACTTCATCAGCATTTAAGAGGTTGGAGACTTGCATTTACGGTTTCATTACTCAAATCAATCTCAGAATCATCAAGCTCACATTTATTGCTATAACTCCAGTTTTTGTTCCTCATTTCTCTTTACTTTTCATTTATTGTAAATCATTTCTGTAAAGAGAGTGATTGTTCATCATTAGTACTCTTCATTTATTATAATCAAGGGTAAGTCACCCTTTATCCTTTGAGTGAGTGAGTGAATCTCATCCAAGAAGAGTTCAAGAGAGATTAGAAGAAAACAAGAGCTTGTTTTCATAGGATCTTCTTGAAGCTGAAATAGACTTGTGAATGTGCTCGTAAACATTCAGATCATTCAAGCGAAGTCTTGAAGATTGTAAAGGCTTGGAATACGCCCGTGAAGTATTCTGTATAGTGAAAATACTCAAGAGAGATCTTGAGGAGTGGACGTAGGCTAGGATAAAACCGAACCACTATAAATCTCTGGTGTCTGGCTCTATCTCTCTATCCCTCATCTTTTAATATTTGCATTGATTTCATATTTGCTTATCTTGCCTTATTGCAATATTAAAAGATTTTTGAAAAAGATTTTTAAATTGCTTTTTAAATTTTTTAAAGACCCAATTTATCTCCCTCTGGGGTTTCTTAGATCTAACATATTTTTTATTCCGCTTTCATTCCGAATTTTTAGGCCTTAACTCGACCTGTTAATTCGTGGTCTCTCCTTCCGATAAATTTAGTATTAAGTCTTAACTTGACTTTTTGTTATTTTTATCCTACTTTCATTATGAGTTTTTATATCTTAACTCGACCTATTAATTTGTGATTTATCCTTCCGATAAATTTAATTTTAAATCGTAACTTGTCTTTTAGTTATTTTTATCCCATTTTCATTTCGATTTTTTAGGCCTTAACTTGACCTATTAATTCGTAGTTTATCATTCCGATAAATTTAACTTTACGTCATAACTTGGCTTTTAGTTATTTTTATCCCGCTTTCATTCCAAATTTTTAGGTTTTAACTCGACCCATTAATTCGTGGTCTCTCCTTTCGATAAATTTAACTTTAAATCGTAACTTGATTTTTAGTTATTTTTATCCCGCTTTCATTCCGAATTTTTAGGTCTTAACTCAACCTATTAATTCGTGATTATCCTTTCCGATAAATTTAATTTTAAGCCGTAACTTGACTTTTAATTATTTTTATCTCACTTTCGATAAATCAAATTTTAAGTCGTAACTTGGCTTTTAATTATTTTTATCTCGCGCTTCATTCCGAATTTTTAGGTCTTAACTCGATCTTTTAATTCATGATTATCCTTTTCGATAAATTTAATTTTAAACCGTAACTTGACTTTTAATTATTTTTATCTCGCTTCTGATAAATCTAATTTTAAGTCGTAATTTGACTTTTAATTATTTTTATCTCGTGTTTCATTCCGAATTTTTAGGTCTTAACTCGACCTGTTAATTCGTGATTATCCTTTCCAATAAATTTAATTTTAAGTCATAATTTGGTTTTTAATTATTTTTATCTCACTTTAGATAAATCTAATTTTAATTCATAACTTTGCTTTTAATTATTTTTATCTCACGCTTCGTTCCAAATTTTTAGGTCTTAACTCAATCTATTAATTCGTGGTCTCTCTTTTTGATAAAATTAATTTTAAGTCGTAACTTGGTTTTTAATTATTTTTATCTTGCTCTCATCCCAAAATCGTGTGGTCTTGACTCGACCGATCAATTACTTTTCCAATTAAGATAATTTTTTAGATCTTAACTCGATCCTTTTAATTATTTTATCTCTAATCGAGTTTTTAGAACTTGACTCGATCTTTGACTTGTTTGTGCTCTTGACTCGATCTTTAGGATTTATTCGATCACACCAGCATCTGCATCATGTTAGCATATGTATCATGTTTTTATCCTACATCCTTGCATTTTGCCCTAGGAACTACGTTTTGGTCTAATCCCAAGCAAAGGGGTACGTAGGTAGCTCGATAGAAATTCGAGCACGACTAACATCATATGCATGCTTGTGTGTTTGTGACTTAAGATTGACGGCTCGGTCAAATGGATGTTGTCTTTGGATCTTTGATATAACTTGCATCACGCGTTGCTATGTAAGTTATATCAAAGAGAGATAACTGTAGACACCCCAATTTGACCCCGCTCAATCTTAGGTGAATCCGATGATGAAAACAGCTAGAATGATGTCTTAGTAAGATCCTCGGAAAATGATCCAAGCTCGATATTTGAACCCAATCATTAAAACCTCTAAACTAGTAAAATCATCATTGAACCGCTACATTGAACCATGTGGTCGCCAACTCCATTGTGGCGACCACCAGTAGAACCTCTTAGAACTTTCACGTTTTTGTGGCGACCACTATGTCCATACCCGACGACCGCCAACTCCAACCTGGCGACCGCCAACTTGCATAGTGGTGACAGCTATAAGAAACTTCTGGAACCTTTTCAAAAGTGGCGACCGCTAACTATGGACCTGGCGACCGCCAACTCCAAAAATCCTGACGTGTCCCAGAACGTGTCAGCATCTCATTGGTTGAAGAATTTTACAAATACCGTACCCCCTGGTACGATTTTAGTACAAAGAATTTTAGAGAGAGGTTTAGTGAGAGAAGCTCTGCCGAGTCACCGAGCAATTCGAGCCCCGAAGTCGAAACCCTGCAGAAGTACCGAGAGTCGAACCCCCGACCGATACTAAAATCTTTGCTTGGATCATCACCCGAGAATTGGACCATTGAAATGCATTCCCCGACTAGAGGATTCACTAGTAATCCAGGCATTCCGTCTAGATCCCCGGTCTTTCTATTCCCATTTCTTCTCTCTTGAAGCGACCGGATTAAATTTAATTTTAATTCCCATACCATCTATATTTAGTTTAATTTACATACCATTTCCATTTCATTTGAATTATAAATGTGAGTTGTGTATAATGTGTATGGTTTAATTGTAATTTGTTAATTTTTTTATTCTTACATTGTTCACATTTCACACTTGCACTTTTTATCACTTTTGAAAGTTCATTAGTTAGCGCTAATACAATTGACAATATGACTTACGATGTCATTATCGTCATAATCAACGCGCTTACATTCATATGGTGGTAATTATCAACATTATACCCATATTCTATGTTTCTTATAATAATCTTTTTCTTTTCTTTTTTTATAATATTAGTTTAATATTCATTTCCTTTTAGCATTGCTTTAATTTTCATTACTAACATTTATTTTCTCTTTCTTTTTTTTTCTTGTAATATAGATTTATTTTCTTTCCAATATTCCAATTCTTTTTCTTTCTTTTTTTATTTGCTTCATATTCTTATTTTCCATCATCCTTTTCTTTCCTTTTAATAGTAGTGTAATTTTTTTTTCTAACATTTTATTTTATTTTCTTTTATTATTGGTTTTAATTTTCTTATAATATCCCATTTAGTATTTCTTTTTCTTTTAAATAATAGTATTTATTTTTCTTATAAAGTTTCGTTTTCCTTTTCTTAGCATTATTTTTTTTTCATAACACTTATTTTATTTTTCTTTTCTTTTATCTTGTTAACTCAAAAATCATAAAAAGTTTTTTAAAGCTAGATTTCATCTTTTAGTGTAATTTTCTTCTCTTTTGTTTTCTTCTTCTTTTGTCTCTTTTAAAATACAAAATATGAGTAGTTAGATTTTCTCTTTAATAGTTTAAATAGTATTTTTCTAACCTCTTTTTATTTTAGTATAAGTTTTTTTTTGTAAATTTTCTTTTTATAAAATTTTTATGCATCTTTTATTTTATATTTCTTTTTTAGATATTCATCATGTTAATGCTAATCTAGTTTGTTTTGATAATATGCATGTTTTAGTTACTTTCTTTAAAATTTTGTTTAAAATAATTTAGCTTGTTTTGTAGCAATCCATGTTTAGGTAATTTTAGTATTTTCTAGCATATTTTTGTTCTTTTATGCAATTCATGATAATTAGTTTATTTTAATAATATTGCATGCGGGTGTGCTCCATATATCTTTTAGTTAGAAATTGCATGCCGTAAGAGTTAGAATTTTTCTTTTGATACTTATTTTATTTAGCATTCTATAAACATATGTTATGCATTTTTATTAGTTGATTTTGAATGTTCTGTCTTTACCTTCACTTTCTTTATTTGCATACATTTAAGAAATCTTATTAAAGAATTAATGATGATTAGTAGAGACCAATCTTACAGTTTGGTGAACGGGGTGCCTAACACCTTTTTCGATTCGTACCTTAGCCCCCGAACCCTCTTCTCTGGTTAAACATTTTAAATATCAGTAGCCATTTTTGTTTTACTTAATTTTTCTCAAAAATTAAGTGGCGACTCTATTTTCAACGAAATGAGTTTTTAAAAGTTGGCTTTTAATGTGTTAAAATATTTTTCAAATATCTTTTGAATTTTTTACTTTTGACTATTTTAAAATCCCAAAATCCCGATTCCACAACAGCGCAAAGCATAGTATACATTAGGCTTCCTATTACCGAAGCATAAGAAACCACATTCATCTTCACTATCTCATCAGGTGTCTTAGGATACTAACCCTTGAATAGAGTGATTCTATGCCTAAAAGAGAGAAATTCTTTCTGAAAATTTTACATACTAAAATGATCAAGGATATCATCGATATACTTTGCTTGTGTAAGTCTAACATCTTTTGTTCTCGATCTCGCAAAAGCTTGATCCTAAGGAAGTGACTGGCTTCTCCCAAATCTTTCAAATTGAATTGCCCAGATAACCATACTTTTACCAAAGATAACACCCCACATCATTTTCGATGTGTAAGATATCATCTACATAAAGTACAAAAAAAACCACCACACTTTTGTTACGCTTCTTGTACACGCATGACTCATCTGGACTTCGATTAAAATCATAAGACTTTATGACTTGATCAAACTGAGTATTCCAAGACCTCGATACCTGCTTAAGTACATAAATAGATCTCTTCAACTTGCACACCATGTGCTCCTGGCTCTTTGCTATGAAACCGTCTGGTTGTATCATATAAATACACTCGTCAAGACTTCCATTAAGAAAAGTTATCTTGACATTCATTTTTCAAATTTCGTAATCAAAATAAGCTGCAATGGATAAGAAAATCCAGATAGACTTAAGTATGGCTACTGATGAAAAGGTTTTCTCAAAATCGATCCCTCCTTTCTAAGTGATCCCTTTTACAACAAGTCTAGCTTTGAAATTTTCAACATTCCCATCTGCTTCTCTCTTCTTCTTGTAGATTCATTTACATCCGATGGATTTTATCCCTTCTGATAGTTCTACAAGTTCTCAGACCTTATTAGAATACATAGATTCTATCTCTGAATTTATAATTTGTTGCCAAAAATTTGCATGTTTGTCTTGGAGTGTTTCATTGTAGTTATAGGATTCGGTATCGATTTCTGTCAGGATCTTGTCAAAAGACTCTCCCAAGAATATATACCGATCAGGTTGATGAACAACCCTCCCACTACGACGAGGTATTACCTGCGTCTATGTACTAGTAGTAGCATGTTGTGCAGAATCTGATCCTTGTGCACCATTACCTACATGCTCGTCAGGCATGTTAATGGTAGCACCCTAATTATGATTTGCACTTATCTCGATAATCCTTTCATTACAACGAGGTAATGGGATATCAGTGACTTGTGGTCCCTCTTCCCTTCTACTAGTATTTTTTCTCATTTCTTCTAAAGCAATTTTACTATTGGGCATGTGATCCTTAATATTATTCTCTTTTAAGAATTAGGTATTAGTGCTAATAATGACATTCTGATCCTTAGAATTATAAAATAGATCACCCTTCATTCTCTTAGGATACTCGACAAAGAAACAGACTTCTGTCTTCAGTTCCAAGTTATATGCGTTTCCTTTCAGCACATGTGCTGGACACCCCCAAATCCAAATGTGTTTTAGACTAGGCTTACGCTTAGTTCACAATTCTATGAGAGTAGAAGATACCGACTTAGAAGGTACCAAGTTCAGAATATATGTCACTGTCTCTAATGTAAGTCCGAAAAATGAATCGGGTAATCCTGAATAATTCATCATAGACCTTACCATCTCTATGAGAGTAATATTCCTTATTTCTGCTATACCATTATGCTATGAAGTGCCTGGTGCAGTGAACTAGGATATAATCCCTTTTGATGACAAGTAGTCCATAAACTCTCTGAAGAGGTACTCTCTACCATGGTCAGATCATAGTGATTTAATATTTTTACCCCGATGCTTCTCCGTCTCCGCCTTAAATTCTTTGAATTTTTCAACGCGTTCAGATTTTTGGTACATCAGAAAAATGTATCTATACCTTAAGTAGTTATCAATGAAACTGACGAAATACTTAAAGCCACCTTTAGCATGCATTGTCATAGGACTATATATATCAGAGTGAACTAGTTTTAGCGGTTCTTTAGCTCTATAACCTTTGGCCGAAAAGGGTCTCTTGGTCATCTTACCCTCTAAGCATGATTCACTGACTAAAAGTGTCTCCACTTTCAATGAACTCAAAAGTCCATCTTCTACCAGTCTATTTATTTTTTTTAGATTAATATGACCCAAGCATAAGTGCCAAAAAAACGCTTGGTTCATTAAAGAAGAAAACTTTCTCTTATACGGTAAATTACATGTATTATTCAATTTAGTTAGTTGTAGTGTAAGAGAAATGTGAGATATAACAGACAGATCATTCACCAATGTACCAAAATAAATAAAATATTTATTTTTTTTAATAACCACTGAGTCATTAAAATGAACAGAATATTTGTCATTTATTAAATTAGAAATCGAGATTAAATTTCTTCTAATTGAATGGTACAAAAAGATTATCTTTCAAAATTAAAATTCCATCTCTACTAAAGCTGAAAGTGACATCTCCTATTACAACTACTGCTACCCTTGTATTATTATCCATATGTAGGTATATTTCTCCATTACTAAGCTGCATGGTTTCCTAAAACTCCTACAAAAAATTGCAGATATGATTAGTGGCTCTCGAATCTACAAATCAGGTACCGATAGATAACACTGTTAAACATGTTTCAACCACTAGTAAATAGAAATTACCTAATTTATTCTGTTTATTGAGAAAAATTGAACACTACTTTTTTCAATACCCAAGCTGGTTACAGTGATAGTACTTGTCTCTCGGCTTCTTCACACTAGTTTTTGGTCTCATAACTACTTTTGGACCTATGCCTCCCAGTTTTTGGACTTTTTTCTACTTACTTCCTTTCGACTTAGATGAAAAATATTTTTTAGCCACATGCACAGAACCTGACTTTCTAAGAACACCCTCAGTTGCATGAAGTTTTTTAAGAAATTCTACCAATAAAAAGCTGAGCTTATTCATGGTATAATTCAGGCAGAACTGCTTAAAGTTATCAGGCAGTGACTATAGTATGATATCGACCTGAGTTTTACAGTTAATTTCAGCTCCTAGGATCTCTAGTTCATTCAAAAGACTGATCATCTTTAAAACATGATCCCTAACTAGGGTCCCTTCAGCTATACTTGTATTCATAAGAGACTTCATGGCCACCTTCCTAGCAACACGATTTTGATCCCAAAACATTTATTTGAGATTTATAATCATGTCATAGGCATTGGGCATAAACTGATGCTAATACTACAAAATATTCGACATGGAAGCCAAAATATAACAGCAAACCATCTGATCAGCTTTATGCCACTTCTGATAGGCCCAGATTTCCTATTCGGTCGCCCCCTCATTAGGTACTGGTGGACAAATCTCAATTAATACAAATTTATAGTCCTCAACAATTAAAACAATGTTTAAATTTTTTTTTTCAATATACATAATTTGGTTTTGTCATGCCCCAAACTCTAGGGTCACGCGAAAACCTACCAAACACCGTTTATGAAAACAAGATTTGCAGTTAAAAAATCATCAACTCAAAATATAACATTTGAATAAAGGATTCCCAAAGTTCAATTCTCATAAATAGTAAACATGCATTCTCATACATGAATAAGTATATCGTTTAAAGGCGTACAAAACTCGCCTTCTAAAATACGCTGCACATGTAAATTACATGTCACAAAACAGGGAAAACTATAGCAAGTCTTCCTTCACTACTGCATCTAGATTAACTCAGCATGCTCACCTGAAAATGGTTTTACAATAAAATCTCACGCTGTGAGCCGAAACCCAATAGAAACAGACTATATAAAACTGTAAAGCAGGTTATGCAATCATAAGCACATAAGCTCAACCACAGGAACTAAAAGGTTTTTCTCTCAAAAATTATCAATTTTTCATTATTGAAACTATGCATATCATCCTGACAGATATCATGCCACAGTTAAGGAAAAGCAGTAAAAACGTAGTATTCTCTACTCGGGTCACACAGCCGAGGAGAAGAGATAAAATATAATTTTATGTACCGACTCTGCCACACAGACAAAAATAACAACTATAAACTCCTGTCCATTACCCTAGTCACCACTTAAGGTCTGCTCAGTAATAACAAGTTCTATACGGAGTCACGACAACGTAAGCAACGCCATTCATGGAGGCAACCGACTTAGTTTATGGGTTCACAACTTGAGGGCACTAAGCACTTACCAACCTCATTTACGGGGATTAACCCGAATGCACGTAGGGACCTACTCTGCGCACGTTTTTAGACTTTCACCGTGGAGTAATGGAAG
>JAULJZ010000024.1:7382430-7398404 GCA_032270985.1 Heliamphora pulchella
AATCGAAGGTACATAAAGACAATCTTTTAGAAGTAAAGTCCTATCTCTACTAAAGCTGAGAGTGACATCTCCTACTGCAACTGCTGCCACCCTTGTATTATTGCCCATGTGTAGGTAGATTTTCCTATCACTGAGCTGCCTGGTTTTCTGGAACTCCCGCAAAGAATTACAGACATGATTAGTGGCTTCCGTATCTACACACCAGGTAACAGTAGATAACATCGCTAAATATGTTTCAACAATCAGTGAACAGAAATTACCTTGTTTGTTCTACTTACTGAGAAAATCAAACACTGGTTTTTTCAATGCCCAAACTAGTTACAGTGATAGCACTTGCCTCTCAGCTTCTTCACACCAGCTTTTAGTCCCTTAACTGCATTTAGACTTGTGTTTTCCTGTGTCTGAAACTTTTTCTTCTATTTACCTTTCGGCTTAGAGGAAGAACCTTTCTCAGCCACATTCACAGGACCTGGTTTCCTAAGAACACCCTTGGCTGCTTGAAGTTCCTTATGAATTTATGCCAGTGTGTAGCTGAGTTTATTCATAGAATAGATCAGGAAAAACTACTTAAAACTTTCAGGCAGTGACTGGAGTATGATATCGACTTGGGTTTCTCCGTCAATTTCAGCTCCAAGGATCTCCAGTTCATTCAGAAGACTGATCATCTTCAGAACATGATCTCTAACAGGTGTTCCTTCAGCCATGTTTGCATTCATTAGAGATCTCCTGGCCACCTGCCTAGCAACACGATTTTGATCCCCAAATATTTCTTTGAGGTTCACCATCATGTCATAGGCATTGGGCATAGACTGATGCTGATGCTGCAAAACATTTGACATCAAAGCCAAAATGTAACAGAGAGCCATTTGATCAGCTTTTTGCCACTTCTGATGGGCCTGGGTTTTCCTTTTGGTAGCCCCCTCATCAGGTATTGGTGCACATATTTCAGTTAAAACAAACTTATAATCCTCAGCAGTTAATACAATGTCCAAGTTTCGTTTCCAGTCAACATAATTTGGTCCCAAAAGTTTGTTTTCTTTGAGAATGAAAACGAGTGGGTTGAAAGCCATTTTAATTCTGAGAATCACATAATGAAAAATATCGTTAGTTATGACGAGTAAAACTTTGAATTCATTTTAAAACAAAACAATAAACAAAAAACTACCCGGCCCCGATAACTGTAAACAAAAAAGAAAATGGCTCTAATACCAATTGTTGGAGGCAAGACTGTCAAGATCATTATTTTTGCAAATAATTTTTGATAAAAAGTTAACTGGATGGGCAAATATCGAAACGGGCTCCAGATAAAACTTTTGACGTCAAATGATCAAAATAAAACCCGTGCAACCAAAGCTAATTTAGAAGAATACATTTTTACTGGTCGATTCTTCAACTACGATTTGATTCTGAGTTGAAGCTCCTGTTAGACCTTCTATTGTATTTTCTTACGCGATTCTCGAACGTAGTTTGGGCTACGAACTGTTGAGAACTCGTACCGACAAAACCCAGATTGCTTTAGTCTTGAAAGACAAGTTATGAAACTGGTTCAGTCTACCTGTATATTTATAGGGCTACAGTAGGGACCTGGGGAGTAACTATGAGTAAGACTTCTAGTGGAACACAGACACGTATCAGCGATTTCTGCAATTAAGCAAACCTCATAACAGTATCTGTAATTATGGAAAACTAGCAGCAGCTTTTGTAATTTTCATAAAACACTAAATTACAGTTCACACCACTAAAGAATTATAATTGCAGTCTGACCCATAATCTCAAGACCTTCTTGCATTGAGCTCCTATAATTAAATGCTTACCATTTCTCACCATGTTAAGATTTTCGATACCCGTCAATTAAATTTAATTACTGATAATTTAATTTAATCGGTATTTTGATATTCTTTAAGCCCTTCCGCTTAACTTTTTTGACCGTCGAATAATCAAATCCACCTACAGGGTTTGGCCTAGTCAAAACTTATATGCTTTCTTAAAGGGGTATCGTCAATCCTGATCTTTCGGGACGTGAATTTCGTCAATAATTAATATTCACCATATAAATAATATCGCTATCCAACTCACTGGGAATATAGACCTATATAAGATCGTACCCTCTAATGAATCAAAATAACGAATATTAAATATATGCAAATCAATAATTATTTCAGAATTAAGAAGATAAGTACTATTCATAATAACCTTAGGGTGTGAATTAATTTATATATTCAGTATAAAATTAATTACCCTAAATGCCCCGTTCAGTACACACAAAGTGTATTAGCACAGAGAGTCAGAACAATAGACGATACTATTATCTGTTTCCCGTAACTAAGACAGGCCTACTAAAACTTTGTGATACAGTCGTACCAATGGTATATCCATTTCCATCTAAACTGTTAACATAAAACTTATATTCTGCAAGAACCTAAAATCTGATCTTCTGTGTGTAAGCCGTACTTTACACATTAGATTAAATACTATATAGAATATTGGATATTCATGCATAACATTAAAGAAATGATACACATACATTACTCATAAAGATTCTCATAAAATAAAAAATTAATTTTATTTAAAAATAAAATAAAATACTAAAAACATGATTTTCAGTATACCAACCCTAACAGGGAAGACTTATGACTGATGATTCGATATTCCTCCAGGAGATCTAAAACTTCTCCTTGGAAGTCAGAACCATTATTAGAAATTATCTCATGTGGAACCCCGTATTGACAGATGAGGTTCTCCTTGATGAACTTGGCTACCCGAGAGGCTTTCAGAACAGAGTAGGAGGTAGCTTCGACCTACTTCGTAAAGTAATCAATAGCCGCAAGAATGAACTCATGCCCATTGGACGTCTTGGGTGTGATTTTTCCTATCACATCAATTTCCCAAACTGAACACGGCCTGGGTGAAGTCATATTATAGAGCTGAGATGGCGGTACATGCATGAGATTTGTGTGAACTTGACATTTTTGGCACCTTCGAACGAACTAGTGATAGTCTATTTTCATTGTAATATAAAAGTATCCTTGGCGTAGAATTTTCTTGGCTTACATCAACCCATTCATGTGAGGTCTACAAACTCCTCTGTGAACCTCCCTCATAAGCTCATGTCCCTCTTCTGTGTCATTGTAGAGTTTGTTAGTTCCCAGATATCCTCTCCTGTACAGCTTCCCTCATAGATCACAAACTGCACAGCGAGTCTCCTAATAGCTCTTTGATCCTTCTTGTCACACCCCGCTCCCGCAAGGTACTCACCCTCTACAGTGGGGCGTGATTCCCATAACATCCTTGTGGACTCACAAAAAACTAAATGAGGCTTAGAGTAGTCAAGAATAGAAACATTTACGCAAAGATCAATTTTCAAAAACATACTTCCATTCATAGATACTTAAAAACATGAGTGCAGGGGATACTCCATCCCGTGCATCAAAACTACTAAAAGTCTACTTCATTACATCATCTCTCACAAGACATATTACAAAATATCAAAAACATGTCATCTAGCTTCGAACTCAAGCCTCAAAGACATTCGACAGTGGTGAACCAACTTCTAGGAGTTTCTGTTATTTGCAACTACAAAGGTTACAGGAAAGTGCACTTAGTATTAAATTGAACAATGAGAAATACTTCATTTAGAAATAGTTCATCATACATTGAACAAGAAAGCAATAACGCCGCATTCACAAGTTATAAAATTTTGTCATCTTATAAACATAGGGTTTAACAACCACAACTTCATTAACTCTCAACAAGACACAACAGTATCCAAGTAGTCGTCTACCTTATGACCGATAGATCCAAGGGTACCGTAATCTCAATTCTCAAAACACAGATTTGCACGTGTCGAAAAGAGGATCACTCTTTATTACGCACAAGTGGTATGTGCAAAACTCGAGACTTAGCTCGTAATGCCTTTAATGGCTAATAATCCATTTACCGGACAAACCACCCCTCAGGGGGTATAAAAAATCTAAAGCAAGTAACCTCCCCTAACGAGATATAAAAATCCATACTGAGTATCCTCCCCTAACGGGATATAACAGGCCGGACACCTGTATAACTTGACACTTTGGACAAACAAATAAATTATCATTCATTTTTCACCACACATGCTTTCTCATAAAGTATAGATAACATAACCAAAAATGCATAGCATTTAAAAATAAATAACCACATGCTATCATTCAAAACTCATGATTTCATAATCATAAACATGGAAGCATTTTAAAAAGATATATCATAAGTTCAATTGATCAAGATAATAACTAAGCACTGTCACCTTGTTTAAATGATACGCAAACACCTCCTCATATGGATCCAAGATTCAAATCTCCAATGATAATTTCCAGGTGCCTAACAAGCAATGACAACATTACGGGCCCGTTTGGTAACGTTTACAGTTTTTTGTTTTTGTTTACAAAAAATAAAAAACATGTTTTTGTTTATATTTATAAAAAAACAAAAACAAAAACAAAAACATGCTTGGTAACATAAATCTTTGAAAAGTGGTAGTTGAAGGTTACGGATAAATCCAATCAAAATTTGTTTACAAAACAAGTGAAAACATATTTTTTCTATTTCTTAAAATTTTGTAAATTTTGAAAACGTGTTTTCGTTGGATAGCTGAAACGTTATTTGTAAACGTTATTTTGAAAACGTGTTTTCAAACATGTTTTGAAAACGTGGATAGCTGAAACGTTATTTGTAACACCCCGCTCCCGCAAGGTACCAAACCTGTACAAAGGGATGTGATCCTGCTGTAGAGAGGCAGCCAAAGATAAAGATAAGGGATAAAGATATTAAGAGACCAAACAAGAACTTCTAAGCAACCATAATACTTTAATGTCAAAAGAGATATACATGAGTCACTAGGGATTCGCTATCCCAAGGGCAGACATTACTTCTAAAACATCAAAAACTTTCAGGGTCTTATACATGAAGGGTCTTATACATGAAACTCTGCCAAAACTGAAAACTAAACAAAAGAAAACCGAACCAAAATGATTCCCAACACTAGATCCAAAACTACCCGACGACGCCTGTGGTGAATAACTCTTAGCCATTCTTGGAATCTGTAACCACAGAGGTTACAAGAGAGCGCACTTAGCATTATTATGAACAGAAAAGATAGTTACTTAGTTAAGGATAATTGAAAACTCTTTCTACAGATATTTCATCACATTTTTCATGAAAACATAAAAACTGATGCATTTGCTTGAACATGAAAATATCACAGATTATACAGAACTTTCTCAGTATTGAAAATAGAAATATGTTCTTGGCTCAACCACCATAAATTTAAAAGATGAAAACTACTTTCTCAAAACTAGACCCAAACCCCAACAGTGTCTCAAAACTAGACCCAAACCCCAACAGTGTCCAAGTAGTGTCAACCTCACGACCGGGAGTTCCAACGGTATTATAACCTCAATTCGCAATGCACAAATAGAAACGTGATAGAATGAGGGCCACTCTCTACCAAGCACGAGTGGTATGTGCTAAAACCTGAGATTCAGCCCAAAAACTTTAAAGGCAAAAACCTTCGCTTAACGGAAAACCTCCCCTATAGGGACAAATAAAAAACTCATAGTTGGGTAACCTCCCTCATAACGGGATATAAAGGGCTAAAAACCATTGTAACTTGGCACATTGGAACAATCACACAACATTAATCATACTTTTATAATAACATCATGCTAACTCAAAATATCATGGATAGCACACTTAAATTAAACACATCATAACTTTTGAAAACAATAGGTTCATGCAATCGTCAAACCGGTCATAGTTTAAAACATGCGCTTCAAAGCATTTTCATGCATCATTTACATAAATTAAAGTTCAAGATAATGGCTAAGCACTCTCACGTTGTATTATATGCGTATGAATCGAGCCTCCCCGGTAAGTTAAGAAGGACCCTTGGGTTCTACAACCTTTGTGCCTAATAAGCAAAATACGACTCAACCGTTAACACGAAATCCTCCCCCTTTAGCATGTGAAACTAAAATGATTCTAACCGTTGAATATTTTCTTGATTTTTGGGACCATGGTTACTTTCTTTTTAGGTTTAAGGGGTTCTACTCACTTGCCCAATCCTTCACTTGTTTAAGGATTTAACATAACTATTTATTACTCTCTTCTAATCATCAAATTTTAAAGTACTGCAGCATCTTGAGGTACTTAGACTTGGAGTTGGATTATGATTTTTGGTGACGATTTAGATTAAAATATTCTTTACAACTTTTATGTTTAACACCAAATCCAAAACCTAAGGCAAAAGGGTAAATAAAGTATTCTAAAATGGTTTAGCACTTTCCTCAGAATTTTACCAAAAAATATGCCTCTGTTGATCTCGATTTTGGGGCATCAAATCAAGTTCAAAAGAGCCCAATTTTAGATATGTTCTAGTTTACATGTCCCCTACAATTCTTATGAAGGGTTCTAGGGATAGTTGTTTGAAATAAGTTGAATATATAAGTCATTTTGTAAAATAGGTTTTGTCAGCCACCAAACCCTCAGTAGAACCAGTTTTGAATAGAGAGTGTGAAAAGGGTTTGAGGGACTTTCCCAAGATATCTAGGTCTGATTTTTGGAAATCAAGTAGTTCAATATGTTACCTACAATATTCATGTAGACCACGTTTGGAGTAGGTTACTAAAAATAGGGGTTCTGGACTATACAAAAATATGTGACATAAGCGTCTTTAAAAGGCTGAACCTCAATTGAGCCATTCAGAGAAGTTTTGACCCATCCAAACTCAATATATTGGGCTCTTGTTTGGTGGATAACTAGATATACATCTTATCTACAAGTTTCATGTTTTGGCCAAAGCTTGGATCTCACTTTAAACTAGGGTTTGTAAGTCTGAATTGTTGACTTGTCTAAAATCGACACACTTTGGTAGAATTGCAATATCTCGAGTTCCATTCACTCAAATGAGTTCAAACCAATTTTGAATGAAAGATAACACAACAATCTAGGCCTGAACATAAAGAACACACTAAGATCGTTTTTCTGCATTGAGTTATGGTGTCCCAAAAATCCAGGCGAAAAAGCGAAAAAGCTCAAAACTCAGGCCTATCTTGGTTCTAGCCTCTTAGTGTCATGTGTGTAAGTTTTTGACCCATCTTCTTCGTATACAAGTGCTGAACATCAATATATCAATGTTCTAGAGGTAATAGAAGTCATGGAACCCATGGTAAACTCCTGCCAACTCAAAAACTCAACATTCAAACCCAACAGTCCCAAAAAAATCCAACCATGGCGCCTTTATTTTTGAGTTTTTGGTTCTTGATCTGAGATTTGTGTTTGAAAATAATGAAAGAGGTATTTGATATGTATAAAATTAGAAGTGTTTGAGTCTTGATTACCTTGTTAGAAGTTGTTTCTTGGTGATGAAAAACCTTGGACTTAGCTTTCAAGCTCTAGGGATCCTCCTCCTTCTTCATTCTTTTTCTTTCTTCTTCTCTCTCTTTCTCTCTCCTCTCACTATGCACAAAATTATGAAGGGGAGAAGAGGGTGTTTGGCTTGGTTTATATAGGAAAGGGTTAGGGAACATAAAATTTAATTATAAGTACTTTTTCTCCTTTTTCCTTACACTTCACATGGGTTGAAATGACTTTGTTCAAGTTTTGAGGGGGAACATATCATATCAAGGGAATGGAATACAGCCAGGGTCAGTTTGGGGGACAAAAAATTTGATCTCAAGTAATCATGGGATTTTGCATTGGTTTGCGTGCCCTTTCGTGCAAGAAAATGCTTTAAAAGTTAATTTGATGTATCTTTTTAGGGTCTTTTTCTACTGAAACTTATTATTTTAGTATGTTTATGATAAATTTAATATTCTCATGAATTATCATAATTTTCATAGAAATTGATTGAATAAATGTAGTCTTTTAAGTCAAACTAAGCTAGTTTGACAAAATATGGCTTTTTAACTTATATTAGTGTGTATGAACTTCAATAATGACTTGTTTGCTTTTGTTAGCCTATAATGTCATATTATTATGTTTATTACTTGGTCACCAAGTGTTGGATCATCATAATACTTGATTTGACACTTTTCTCATCTTTTTAAGCTCAAAGAAAGTAAAAAGCTACTTTTTGGCACAACTTCCAAGGTGGCTAGGAACTTTAGTGTATATATATATATATATCAAAATAATTTTTTTATTTAATTCTAAGAGAAAATTCGGGTATATTTCACATAGGTTCGTTTCTTGATTTTTCGAGCTTAACTCTTGTCTTAAACGACTTGGACTTATAACTTTGAATTCTTTTCTTTAATATTAGGATTTTAATATATGCTTGTGTAGTTCTCACTCTGTCTCGGGTCTCAAGCTCAAAAAGGTTAAACGGTTGGACCGATTCTTCTTACCGAACTTAGGTTCGACATTTCGTTTCTTTTGAGATGTTCTTTCTTTTCTATTCATATCTTGAGTTTGGATTGTTACATTATTCTTTTAAGTCTTTAAAGAAAAAATTATTATTTATGATGTTTTATTAACCCTTGGAGTCAAACAAACATTTGCCAAGACTTGGACTCACTCATGGCAACCAAACCACTTTCTAAGCATTGGCTATCTTTATTAATCAAAATTTTAGAATCTGTTGGTCTTATCGTAAAATACTTTTAACATACTTAGAATCATTCGTTTGTTACAAATTTTATGGAGTGACAGATATACATGTTAGGAACATTGTTCATGAAGAAATCTAAGCTCAGATATGTTTCTAAACACGGTAAAAAATTCATTGAACAAAATAGGTCCAAAAATGACATTGTTTGGTAAAATTGAGTTTTAGGAAAAAATGTTAGGTCAAATCACTTCAAATAAATTTTATATTAACGATAACTCAAAGATCTAGCTCTGGACATAAAGCTTGATTTTAGGAAATTATTTTGGTATTTTCTAAAAATCGTCAAAGTGGACTGTTTTCCTGCTCGATTGGCGTCAAAGCGTAGAAATTATGTTTTGAGTACTTAGACGTCATTTGGGGCTCTACCAAAATTCACACATGGTAATAATAACCTCATGAAGATTCAATAAAAGCAGGTTTTGAAGAAGACACTTTTAGGTCCCACAAAAAAATTCTGGTAAGTGGTTAAAAGGGCCTTTTTCTTGGTTTTGTTTTCTTCAATAGACTTGTTTCTATCCTTGTTTAACTTATTTTTTGGGTCCATATTTGATATTGAATATAAAAAATCTGTATATTCCAGAGATCGTAACACCCTCATATCATACTTGTCTAACTCATAGAAAAGAAAACAAAACACAAGGCGTTATTCCAACCACCTCCACTATGCTATCTCCTATTCAATTCTTTTTTTACCTTCTTGTTTCTAACCTTGTTCTTTGGACTTTAAATCTTATTAAATGTCATAGAGAGGGCTTAGAAGAGAAGGTTAAGGATGATTTTAGGAGTGCCTACCTCGAATACTTGATCAATGGAAGTTAGGACTTAAACTTTAGCCCTCCCGGGATCAACCTTCTTTCTTTTCTCCTTCTTTCTTCTTCTTCTTCTTCTTCTTCTTCTTCTTCTTCTTCAAGACTACTCTCTCTCTAGGAACCCTCACCTTGACTGAAAATAACAAGGGAAAATGGTGGAGAATGGCCTTCTATTTATAGACTTGAGAAAGGACTTAATGTGTAATTTACAAGGACTTAATGTGTAATTAATTTGAATAGGTTGGGGACTAATTCATAATTATAGCCTTGTAGGTTGATGTATTGTCAAGAGATGAAATGACGAAGAGTTGGGACATTTTAACTGATTAAAACTCTTTCAGCTAAAAAGAAGCAAAAAAATGTCCTAACTGTCCAGAAAAATAATTTGACAAAAAAAATAATCAATGTATGTGACTTACTTAATTCTCAAGAATTAATATTTTATTTTAGAATTAATTTCGTATAATGTAAAAGTATTAAAACTATCTAAAATTGCTCTATTTATACTGAAAAAGTGAAAATGCAGTATAAGTTTGCAGTTCCCAATGCAAATATACCCAAAATACAAAAAGTCAACTTTTTTGTACTTTTTGGGCACACCACCCAAGGTGGCCAGCCACTTGGGGTTTGCCCCCTTCTTTTTTTTGGAATAATTTATTTTTGCATTTTATAATTCTTGAAATTATAATTTTGGGCCAAAAGAATTAAATTTTGGCCTTTCTTTTATTTTTAAGTTGAGCTTGACCCATGGACCTTCTTTTTAATTTTTTTGTGGGCCTAAATTAATTAATTTGGGCCTTATTTGAGTTGGGTCAATCTTCCTACTTGGGCCTCATTTTAGTCTTGGGCCTTGTGTGTTTTTGGGCTTTAGTGAATAAATAGGCCTGGGCTAACTTTTGTGTCAAACTTTCTATTTCTTTCTTTATTGGGCTTAAGGACTTGGACTCCCAACTTTGTAACATTATACCAACACTATGTAACGATCCTACTCGGACCCTAGTATTAGTGACGGATAGTTCACGAACCCATAGAGTACGAAAGAGGTTCAAAACCCTAACTCGAATCGAAAACCCTAAGTTCGGCCCAAAAATTCTAAAAAGGTTCAAAACCCAGACAATAAAACCTTAGCACCCAGAGAAACTCCCAACATTCTAAATGAAGTAAATATCATAAAATAATGAGTTAGAAATCAAAAATTCTCATAAATAGGGTAAAATGATCATTTTGCCCATAATATAGCAAAAAGTTTTAAAAATTTAAATTTTGACACATGGATATCCTAAATCAGTGATTTAAGTACAATTAAGTAGCAAAGGACAAAATAACATCAAAATAACAAAAATACCACTTGGTGGCCGACCACCTTGGGAAGAGTGCAAAAAATAAATTTTTGCTTTCTTTTTAGCTTAAAATAATGAGAAAGGTATTAAATTAAGCATTATAATGATCCAATACTTGTTGAACAAATAATATACATAATAATATAGTGTTATAGGTTAACAAAAGTAAACAAATCATTATTGAAGTTTATACACAACAAAATAAGTCAAAAAGTCACATATTGCCAAAATAGCTTAATTTGACTTAAAATACTACATCTATTTAATCAATTGCTATGGAAATTATGATAATACATGAAAATACTATATTTATCATAAACATACTAAAATAATAGGTCTCAATAGGAAAAAATACCAAAAAGATACATCAAATTAACTTTGAATGCATTTTCTTGCATAATAAGGGCACGAAAATGAGAAAAATCCCTTGATTGATGAGAGATCAGATTGTTGTTCCCCAAACTGAACCCTAGCTATATTTATCTTCCCCATATCTAATTTTGAGCCCCATAAAGTGGAAACATCTCAAATCATCTCACATCTCACTTATTAAAAAGAGAAAAAAAGTATTTTTATCGTACTTTTTGTTCCCTCTTGTCCCCTAGCCTTTGCCTATATAAAGCAAGCCAAACACCCTTTTCTCTACATGGTATTTTCGGCCAAGAGAGGGGGAGAGACTAGAAACTCTTTGCTCTTGAGTGTTAAGGCGAGTTTGAAGAAGAAAAAGAAAAAAAAGAAAGAAATCAAGGAGATTTTCTAAAGCTAAGTCCAAATCTATCCTCCACCCTCCTTCGATCTCTCAAACAAGTAAGTAAAAACTCTTACACTTATGTCTAATATCCCTCAAAATATCCCTCAACACACCCCTTTAAACACTTTAAGAATCGAGAACCAAAAACAAACCGAGAAGGCGTCGTGGTTGAAGATTTGGGGTTGCTATATTTATAGATGATATGAGATATTGTTGTATGTTGTTATCTTGGAGTTTGATAACCTATAAGCATTATGGAGCCTTGGTATTAATGTTTAAAACACAAGCATGCAAATAAATGGGACAAAAATTTGTCATAACATAAGTAGAAGACTTGGACCCAAAGAGACTTGATTTTTGAGAACTTTGATGTTTCTGGCCTGAACTTTGGAATACCATAACTCAATGTAAAAACTTGATCTAAGCATTTTCTTTATCTCCATATTTATATTTTTGTGTTAGTGTTCATCCAAAGTTAGTTTCAACTCATTTGAATAAGTAGAACTCGAGATATTGCAATTTTACCAAAGTGTGTCGTTTTTTAACCAGTCAACACCACCAACCTAAAAACCTTAGTTTACAATGAGATCCGAGCTTTTGCCAAAACATAAAAGTTGTAGATAACATGTATATCAACATACCCACTGAAAAAGAGCACAAAATATTGAGTTTTGATAGGTCAAAACGCCTTTGAAAATCTCTATAGAGTTTTTGCCCTCAAGGGACACTTCTGTCACATATTTTTGTGTAGCCCAAAACCCCTACTTTTAGTGACCTATTCCACAAGTGGTCTACAGGAATATTGTAGATAACATATGGATGTACTTGTTATGTAAAAATCAGACCTTAAAGCCTTAGGATGATTTCCCAAAATCATTTCAAACCCTCTGTCTAAAACTAGCTCTGCTAAGTTTTGGCGGCTGAAAGAACCTATTTTCTAAAATGGCCAAAAGGTCTAACTTGTTCCAAACAATTATACTTAGCTCTAAACATGAAACTTATAGGGGACATGTTGAGCTAGAACATATGCAAAAATGGGCTCATCTGGACTTGATTTGATACCTCAAAGTCGAGACCAACAGAAGCATATTTTTTGTAAAATTTTGAGAAATGTGCTGAACTGTTTTTGCTTAGGATGTTTTGTTTACCCTCTTTCCTTAGGTTTTGGTGTTAGTGTTGAACATGAGAGTTGTAGGAAATACTTTTATCTAAATGGTGTTTAAAAATCATAACTTGATTCCAAGTCTAGATGCCCCAAAACCTTATCGGCTCTTTTAATTTAATACTCGATTTTGGCATTAAAAGTTGTTAAGTGTGAATTGAGTACCCTTTGCTATGAGAATCGAGTTGTTGTATGATGATCCATTTCAATTAGTTGGTTAGGGTTTCTAAGTGAATGTATGATGATTTAGAACTCATGCTATCAGGTTGAATTATATCTTGAGAATTATAATTTGTGCTTGACATACTTGTACCTTATACTTTGCGCGTTGTATCATGAATCTTGCCATGCTAGTTGATACCATTCTATAGATGGTTGTATTTGAGATCCACACCATACATCATTGACATTTTCACTTGCATCCTGGCATATTGGAGTCCATCTGTGTAAATAGTTGTTGGGATGGGCTGTATTGAGATTGTCGTTCTTGATTCTAAGTCTAGCGCGTCTCTGCTTGCCATTTTTAAAATTTTTTTGGGATGAATTCCCTTTGTACACCCTGGGTGTGTCCCCGGTGTTATAAAATTGGTTTATACACCCTAGGCGTGTTCCCGTTGTTTGAAATGGTTTATGAATATTATTGGGTGTCGTTAGCATTCTGATTTCGATAGCTTGGACTTTTGGATTGACACTGGCGAAGGCATCACGAGTCTTAAGGTGGGACTAACCGCTTGATATATGTTTGATATGACATGTTTGATATGACTGATTGATTGATTATTGAATTTGTTGGCTTAGAAGATGGCACGATTATTGAATTTTGTTGGCCTAGAGTATGGCGCGTGTTAGGGTTGGTATACTGAAAATCATGTTTTAGTATTTTATTTTATTTTAATAAAATTTATTTTTCATTTTATAAGAATCTTTATGAGCAATGTATGTGTATCATTTCTTCAATGTTATACATGGATGTCCGATATTCTGTATAGTATTTAATCTAGTGTGTAGAGTACGATTTATACACAAAAGATCAGATTTTAGATTTTTGCAAAATATAAGTTTTATATTTACAGTTTAGATGGAAATGGACATACCATCGGTACGACTGTAGCACAGAGTTTTTGTAGGCTTGTCTTGGTTATGGGGAACAGATAATAGCGTCGTCTATTATTCCGACTCTCTGTGCTAGTACACTTTGTGTGTATTGAGCGGGACATTTGGAGTAATTAATTTTATACAGACTATATAAATTAATTTACACCCTAAGATTATTATGAATAGTGCTTATTCTCTTAATCTTGAAATAATTATTGATTTGTTTATATTTAATAATTGTTGTTTTGATTAATTAGAAGGTGCGATCTTATATGGGTCTATATTCCCGCTGACTTGAATAGTAATATTATTTATATGGTAAATATTAATTATTGATAGAATTCACGTCCCGAAAGATCGAGATTAACGATACCCCCTTAAGGAAGCTTATAAGTTTTGATCGGGCCAAACCTTGCAGGTGAATTTGATTATCCGGTGGTCAAATAAGTTAAGGGAAAGGGCGTAAGAAATATCAAGATACCGATTAAATTAAATTGTCAGTAATTAAATTTAATTGGCGGGTATCAAAAATCTTAACATGGGGAGAAATGGTAAGCATTTAATAATAGGAGCTCAATGCTATATGGTTTTGAGATTATGGGTCAGAGTACAATTATTGTTCTTTAGTGGTGTGAACTGTAATTTAGTGTTTTACGAAAATTGCAGAAATCGTTGCTAGTTTTCCATAATTGCAGATATCGCTATGAGGTTTGCTTAATTGCAAAAATCGCTGATACGTATTTATGTTCCATTGGAAGTCTTACTCATGATTACTCCCCAAGTCCCTACTGTAACGCTATAAATATGCGGGTAGGTTGAACCAGTTTGATTGAACGGTTTGTGAATGATGATTATTTTTTTTAATCACATGGGTTGACCGTGATAGATCAAATGTGAGCCTTCGGGACATAGGATCGATGTAATGGCTAGTTTCTATTTTTAAAATATCTGTTAAGATTATTTAAGAATAGGTTAAACATATCCAAATACGGAGGCGGCACCGGCAATGGTTCGGGTTTTTACGGGCCATGGATCGTGATAAATTTTTAATGGTTTTAAACAGTTTTTCTGGTGAGTTTTCTGCAGTATTTATGAATAAAAAATAGTATAAAAATAAGTCAAAAATAGCGAGAAAAAATCACCAAAACATCCCAGTTTTGGCGGCTTTGCCGGCGGTAGTTCGGCAGTGGTTTTTATGATTTTTTGGGCCGTTCTTGGGACTAATTTTTGGATAGTTTTTAAAACATAAAATTATAATAAAACATACCTCAAAATACTATCAAAAATCAAAAAAAAATTAGGCCAAAATCACAACCCAAATAGGTGGCAAACAGGCCAGTGGTGGCAGCAAATTCTAGGCTATTTTTTGACAATTTTTCGGGTTATTTTCTAGCAGTTCTTTTGATAGAAAGATTCTAATTTTTGAGTGCTTTCCAATGGTATAAGGAACGTCGAAAATGGAGTTCGGATGAGGCCGGAACGGCCTCAGCAAGTTTGTGGTTTCAAGTGGCGGTGTTGGGGATGCAGCGGCAACAGCTTTGTGCAGTTTTTTTGGCAGTTTTCTGGGTTATTTTTGAGCATATTTCTTCATAGAAAAATAGTACTTTTTGAGAGTTTTCTTTTGATATAAAGTACATCAAAAATCGAGTTAGGAAAGAGGTCAAAAAAGCCTCGGGAAGTTGGTGGCGCAGTCCTGTGGTGGACAGCAGCATTTTTTGAGGTTCGGGCCTTTTTTTGGCCTTTTTCCGTACTGATTTCGAGCAATTTTTTTGACAAAAAAATTTCAAATTTCAAGAGTTTTTCAACGGTATAAAGCTCGTCGAAAACGAAGGTCGGATGAGGTGGCTCCTGTCACCTAAAGGTGGCGGCAAGGTGGTGCTGGCGGGGGTTGGTAGTTGTTGGCGACTTTCTCTCTCCTGGGGTTAATTTTGATGTATATTATGATACATATGAGACTAATATAATATATATTGATATATCAGATAGTATTAGAAAATCCTGATGCAATCAGAACACATGAATCGGAGATAAAAAAAAGAATTATTACAACTTATCCTCTTTAAGAGACTGAAACGCTTTAGTGTTTCACTTGAATTATAAAATCGAAATATATGCATATCGTGTGTATATATATATATATATATATATATATATATATATATATATATATAAACTG
>JAULJZ010000024.1:7416452-7428396 GCA_032270985.1 Heliamphora pulchella
TGAAAACAGCTCTTTTGCTCATAAACGAAATGTTCCAAATCATATTGAAAATTCTTGCTCATTCTTACTATTTTTTCAATATGAAAAAGAATAAAATGAAAAATGAAAAGGAAACGAAAAATGAAAAGGTCATGATAAAAAAAACACAATCATTTCTCTTCTCTTTTGTTCTTTTCTTTTCTTTTATTAATTAAGTAATATTTTCTTTTCTTGCTTGAGAACAAATTGAGAGAATGGTAGGGGTCAAACTAATTAAGAATAAGTTAAGAAAATATAAATTAAGGAAATTTGAATACATACAACGTAAATCATTTGATACAGTAGTAAAGAAAAATGATAAGATCATAGGTAATGGAAATACTAGGAGAGAGTAGACCTAAATTGACATAAAATGTAGTATTAAGAAAAATATGAGCTTATTAAAACTAACTGAAGATATGACCCTTAACAAAACAGAATAGTGTGAAAAAATTTATGTAATCGACCCCAATTAATTGAGACAAAACGTTAATTTGATATGGTTGATTTGGTTTGGTTTAGTTCTTTTCTCTTGATTCCCAAATGGACTATGATAAACAACTGAGCAATGGTGATTTCAAAAAATCTAGCAATCAAGAAAAATCAAATAAAATCCAGTAATATAAAACTCAACAACTAATGTACTTTATCTCATGGGTTACGAGCAGGCATTTTATCATTGGTTTCTAATCTACCTTCATGTGATTCCTTTTGAAGAATATACTCGAGGGTGTGTTGAAGGGATTAACCTAGGCGGCGGCGACGGTGGTTGCGGTAATGAGTGATCTAAGAGAGAGAGAGAGAGAGAGAGAGCAATGGAGCACTCCTTTTGATCTACGATTGAGGCTTTGCCTTTGTTTTGGGTGGGAAATAAAACTTGGGACAGTCTCGAGAAACGGGTTTTATATATATGAAACGGGTTTTATATATATATATATATATATATATATTACTTTGTTTATTTTTATTTTAAAAAATGTTACATTCAAGAATTTTACTCTAAATTTAAAATTAATGGTTTAAATTTAACGATTTATTGTGTAAGTCTCACAGGAAGTAAATTTGAAGTATTAATTTTTTAATTCTGGATCAATTTTTAGATATTTTTTAAAGGTATGTAGTATAACTATTTCATTTGTAGTAAAAGAAAATAATTATTTTGTGAAATTATTATACTTTTTTTACTCATTTTTTAAGATGAGCTATAAAGATAGAATGTCGATCAAAATATTAAAAAAAATTTAAAAAGATAAAAATGAGGCAAAATAAGCTTATAAGCTAAATTTTAAATTGTTTATCTTTGTCTTTAATGAGGTTGCATAATTTGATCAAAATTCTTACTTGTTACTATTTCTATGATCAAGATTTCAAATATATATATAATTATTACCAAAAAATTAAAAAGAAAAAAGAAAAAAATAAGCACACAAATAAAAAAAATACTAACAATTTAACTGAAATTGGACCCACAAAGGAGTGGTTCTAAATACACACAATATTACTAAATGCACTTCCTATATTTTTTGACAATGTAAAATTATGATTAGGAAGAAAGCCCTAATAATTTTTTTCTCTAAGTCTCAACCTCCCTCGCTCCCTCCTTTTCTCCACCTCTCACCACCAATGGTCGCCGTTGACCACCCCTCTCCCACCCTCCACTGCAATCGCCGGTCCTCCCACACCCTTCCTCGCCTCGTGCCACCCTCTTCTCGCCCCTCCCCGCCTTGCCCTTGCTCCTCGCCGTCCTTTCTCATCTCTTCCCCTCGTGCCGACCTCTCCTTTCTTCCTATCCCTCTACCCCACTGTTGCGACCTCCTTCCTCCCTCCTGCAACTCTCCCCTATCTTCTCCCACTCCCACTTCTCTACAAACCCTAGATCTGATATTAGGGGTGGTTTGGGTTTGTCGAGAAATGAGAGAGTCGCGAGAGATAGGAGGAAGGTTGCAGCAGCGTGACGAAGGAAGAGGGAGAGAGAGAGTAGAGAAAAGGGGTGGCGCAAAGGGAGGGGATGGGAGAGGGCGGTGCGAGGGGAGGGGAGAGGAGAGGGCGGCACGAGAGGAGGGGAAAGGGCAGCGCAAGGTGGAGGCGTGGGAAGAGGTTGGTGTGAGGCGGGGAGGGGTGGGAGAGGATCGACGACAATCGTTGTGGGCGGGAGAAGGGGTGTCAGCGCTGGCTGAAGGTGGAGATGAAGGAGCTTGGGGGGAAAACTATTAGGGTTTTGTCTCTAATGATAATTTAATATTGCCAAAAAAAATTAATAGATATATTTAGTAATGAAGTGTGTGTAAAAGGCCTTTGCCAACCTAATGTGTTCTGAATGGTAGACAAAGTTTGTTAAAAACACAAATAAACTAAAGATGGATCATTTTTCTCTACTGTTAGTTGTGCCAACACTGTGATGTTGGCTCACGTAGAGGTTACCCCAATTCCATTTTGATTATCCAAATCATTCATTTTATTACACTCAATATATAGATCATTCATGTAAAAAGATTAAGTTGATCTATTATTATGACGTATATGAGCAAATCACATATTTCTTAAAAAATGAACGATATGTCTCCTATAATAATTAGCAGTACTAAACAAGCAAGTCATCGATCCGGAGAAAGAAAAGGACCACCTATGGAAAAAGTAAAGAAAATGAATTCACTTAACTCGTTAGGCCTTTATAATAAAGGCGATTCAACAGCCTTCATTGTTTTAAGACAAATGTGATTTATTCATACATCTAATGATATTCGGTTAACTTAATTTTTTACATTGATGCTTTATACAGTAAGAGCAATAACATAAACGATTTAAATCATCAAAATAGTACTCGCATGAACCTCACACGTGCCAACAGATAAGCAATCTATCTCTAATTTAATCATGTATTTTACCCTTACGGTTTGTTTTTCCATTTAGTTTTAGGTTTCATCTGGTAACACAACTTAAAGTTAAATTTTACTTTCTATAAATTTAAACTAAATAAATAAAAAATTAATTTAGTTAAAGAGTAATTTAATGACTATGTAAAGAGAAACTTATAATGTAATTCTTGATTTCTTTGTGATATTATGCACACACACACACACAAAAAAAAAACCTTAAAACCGATTTTAAGCCGACGCGACCATGCAATAAGGCTTTTTCATCTGTGTTTCAATTTCGAATTTATGGAGACATAAATATCATAAAGAAATGAAGTGACTCAATAGTATTTATTTTACGGCAACTAAACATTTTTTTTTAACAAACATCCTTTTGTTCATCTCTTGTTTATTATAAACTGTTACTATAACCTAGTCCCCTGACTAGGTGTGATTAAAAACCAGCCGAATGCCATAGAGTTACTCTGTTTTCACTTAACCAACTCAACATAAATGTCAAAAGCTTATAAATGCAGTCAAATCACAACAGAAAGAGAAAAATAATGAAAAAGCATCATCTTTTTAAGATCATTTGTTTTGCATACAAAATCAAATGAACATAACTTTACATCAATTCGAATCAAGGAATTGAACGTCAATCATGTATTCTTTTAAGTCAGCCAGGCTTATAATTTATCACTAACGCCCCGATTGATAACTAACTTAAAAGCTAATTTTTTAATTTTTTGCATTTTTAGCAAAAAAGCTAAATTGGGTTTAAATTAAATTGTTTAATAACTTAACTTTTAATCTAACTTTTCCCAAGTTGGTTGTTTGGCTAAAAATTTAACTTTTTTGCTTTTTATTCAAAGTGGATAATTTTACCCTTCTATATATTTGATAGTAATAATTATATTTAGTTGGTAGTGATAGTAAATAAGTTATAAATAGGAGTATTATTGTATTTTAAGAGTGGTGGGAGTTTAAATAGAATATTCTGTGAGTTTGTGTTTTGATTTGAGTTTTTAGCTTTTTTTTGTTTTTTTGTTTTTTTTCCAAACCAACAATTTTGACTTTTTAGTATTTTTAGCTAAAAAGCTAAAAAGTCAATGTTTCCAATTAGGGCCTAATGTAGAACGGAATTCCAATGTTTAGAATCTAAAACGTAGTGAATTGGAAACGCAAAATAAAATAAATCATTTCAACTTAAAAGGAATTCCAATGTTTAGAATCTAAAATGTAGTAAATTACTGGGAAAAAAGTATATGCTCGGAGTGGCTTCCCACAAAACCAAAAATGCTTTCTCAAGCTGAGCAGTATACCATTTCAGGCATTCTCCATTTCCCAGTAAACCCAACATTAAGCTTGATTTTTTTTTTCAAAATGGAAACATCAAACAACATGACATTCAAAATATTAATTTTCTTTTGTTTTCTCAACAACCACACAGGAAGACATCTAATACAAAAAAATAAGTCATAAAATTTTAAGAAAAATGCTCACCGACATCCCAAAACTACAGAGGTGGAGCACAGTAACGGTCATCCAATGATCAGCATAAGCCACCACTCCATCTCCAACGATCCCTGCGGACAAAGTCGCCGTCGTTGCCCCCCGACGGCGGCGCAAGTGGGGCTCGCGACGGCAGGGCTCTCGACGGCGGCGCAAGTGGGGCTCGCGACGGCAGGGCTCTCGACGGCGGTGCAAGTGGGGTTCGGGAGGGAGAGAGAGAGAGAGAGAGATCATAGATGGATAAGCTTTTTTGGAAGGCGGTAGGGTATTGCTAAGTTTTTTGGGGATGAGAGAAGATAATCTTAAAACGATATTGTTTTGATTTTCAGATTTTAATAAAACAAGTAACAACGTAGATTTGTATAAAAGTTTTTGGGACGAAAAATATTCAATTGCAAATGAAATTTTTTTGCGACTGTCAATTTATTATCATACATAAATAAAATTTTATTTATTTGCGTAGGTCACATTTTTTATTTTAAATAAAATTATTTTTTGCATTGATTTTTTATTTATTTGCATCTGTCATTATTGTAATTTTAAAAAATGCTTTTTGCATTAAAAAAATTGAGTTGATATAAAAAATCTCAAAACAAAAAACATTTTTTGCATTAATAAATGAGCATATGCAAAAAAAAGAAAACCAAAAACCGGAGGCAAGGACTTTTTCTAGTAGTGTTTCTCTAAAAGAGAAAATATAGTGATTTTCTTTCTATCTTCTTTTTTTTTTTTTTACTTTATGGTACTCAAATTCAACATAAATCTTCAAATTTCTCAATTTTATTTATTTTTTTGGAAAGGCATAATCGTTGACGGGATACAAGCAATGCAGTTGTCTTGAGCCCTGACTTTTTATTAAAATTTAGGGTTCATTTGAATTTAAATTTAATATAAATATTTTTAAAAAATTTATGTTGATGACCTTCGATGGATAGTTATTATAATTTGTATATTTTTTAATTTCAAGTTCATGTCTTTCTGCTTTCTTTTAAATTTTTTTAAATTGTAACAATTTTAAAATTATTCTAAATCATTAAAAATTTTAATTATTTAAAATGTTAAATAATACAAATAAAATATAAAAATTAAAAATTACGACCAACATATATTTAAGTGATAATTTTTTAATACTAAAGTGTTAATTCTTATTTTACCCATTCTAGTCACACAAAATATTTAAAATATATATATTTTATTGTTAAAAAATTTATAAGAAATAAGTTAAAAGCATAATATATGAATGATACTATGCTGTATTTAATTTTGTATAAATTTAATTTTGTTAAAACATAACTATTGTTTTTGTCCTCAGACTCTAAAAATAATATCAAAGAGTTTAAACTTTTTTAGAATAGAAGATGTGGAAGTTCAACAAGCTTCCTAGCAGATTGTTTTTGAAAAACTTAATATTTCTCCTTAACACTTCTCAATCATTTGATTCTATTCCCTCCTCTTCCATTCTTGTTTTGAACTTCTCATTCCTTCGGGGACATTCAAGCAATTTTTTAACATGTGAACAAATATTTTAACATTTCAGGCACCTTTGAGGAACCCCAATATGTTTCAACCCAAATTCCATAAGGTTCTTCGTGTCCTAAATTTATAAAAAAGAATTTTTAAATATTTTTGTTAATTTGTACCTTAATGCAAACCCGAGCAACAATTATCCTACTCTTACAGTGTGTTGGTTCACCCCATACAAGAACTTACTATGAGTTACCGATATTGCTTGCTAAATAGCTCATTCTTTCCTCTTTCTACAATTCAAATGGCTAGTTATATATTTTTATTCATAACAGCACAAACCAAACCAAACCAAACCAAACCAAACCAAACTGAGCGTCCAAATGCACTCCTGATGTAGAGTTATTACGAATCTTGAGATACAAGAGTGTTGAGATATGAACCAGTGACTCAGAATACAGGGAGACAAGGGGGTTGATGTGATAACACAGAAACCTATAATGGTGACGCTTTTCTCTGCATTAGTAAGCGAAACCTACAACATTCAATCAAAAGCAAAATTAACAAGTCAAATGAGAGCATGTTTCTAGCAAAACTTCAAAATGCCCTAAACCAAAAATAATTAGCACTTCTCAAACACAAAGCATGTGAGTTCTCCAACCAATCGCCCTCGCAAGACAACAAGCTTCTGCCGCCAAGGTATTCCCCGGGGGATCTTACAGAACTTACCGCCTACTTTCAGGACAAGTTTGGAAGACAGAATCAGCTGAAGCATTGAAAATAGGTCAGAGATGGTTCTCCTTGCAGCAACCGGAGTTCCATGATGGCTCTCCTCCCAATGAGCCAACACATGCAATGCCCTGTAAAAAGGTCCATTAGAATTTATCTGGAAAGTGCCGGAACTAGGAGCATTCCTTCCAAGTTGATAATTTTCGACCCCTGGAAAATCTAGCATATCTGTTTTCGGGGCGCAAAAAGGACACCCCACGAATTTGAATGCAAGATTTTCAATATTAGGAGCTCAAGGTGTCAATTTACTTGTTCTTGATGAGTTTACCCCGAAAAAAATATTCTAGAGGTTTGTTTTCTATTCCAGATAGAATATTTGTTTACGGGGTAAACTTCTCAATAACAAGTCAATTGATACCTCGAGCTCCTGATATTGAAAATCTTGCATACAAATTTGGGAGATCTACTTTTTGCAATACTACATTGTTTTCTTATCAGGCAAGCTATTGTAACAACACAATGAGAGAAAAAAAAAATACTGGTCATGCAGGGACGCTTCAGCCTTCAGCAAAAGCTTTATGTCGTTGCTAGTTCAATTGGCCAATGATCACTGTGCATGAAGTATTTAAAACCGGCAAGTAAAACAAAGCTTATGATACCAATTGAAATAGGACCCACTGAAACCAATAAACTTTTGGTGTACTTGCTGTTTTCTTTAACACTGGGTTTGATCGAGCCAGAATATATACGAGATGGATTCTTCATGAATGAGGAATATGTGTTGACTTCTTCTCTCGTTAAGGCTGGTTTTAGTAACTTCTGGACAGTCCGAAAGTGACTATTACACACGACATTGGCAGATATGTCTTCTCTCAGAGCTACAATTCCAGCTTCCTGGCATAGGCCCTCCAGCTCCGCCCCTGTGAAGAGCTCAGTATCCTCTGCTATTTGTTTGAGATCAACATCTTTGCCCATTTTCATGTTACGTGTATGTACACGAAGTATCTCATATCGAGCTTCTAAATCCGGTGGTGGCACATAAAGCACCTACAATTTCATAGAAAAGAAATTATCAGAACCCTTTGCAAATGAACACATGACTTTTAAACAATCACTCCCAAACAAAACTATGCATACATGTCCATATCTGTTGGAAATCTGGAAAAGGAAAGTCAGAATCCTCATAGTAATTATCCAAGAGCTCTGCAAAAAAGCACCTAATTCTAGTGCAAATAACGCATATCTTGCTAGCAAAAATATTGGTTAACCAACCTTTCTTTATTATTTGTGTGTGCAAGTGCTTATCAAGATTCATCCAGGATAAACAATTTTGGAAATTCAAGTAGTGGATTCAAAAAAGATGTAAGAAACTTGACAGGGTAAAGTGAATTCTATTAACTGATTCATGTAAGCCATTGAGAGTAGTTTGGTTTATCCATTTTAATTCTTGGGTATTGCTCTCTTTTTTTTTTCTTTTAACTTTGGACAAAGATAATTGGTGATGTTAATCATAACGTGATCACCCATTCACGATTAGCAATTCACTAGAAGTCCTATTGCAGTAATTATTGGCGGTTACACAATGGTATTTTGCCAAAAAAATCCTAATTCTATTATCCACACCTATTTTCTGCATCATAAGAATGTGTTACACAACTGCAAATCCTTAATGGCAATAAGCTAAGAGCCACTATTCATCCACCCCTTCCTGTATGTGTATTTGTAATCTCTATGTCAACCCCTCACTTACCCAATCTGTAGATTACACAATCACACAACCTAACTACCTACAGACAACCTAGGAAATTCAGTCCACCAAACACCGATATAGACTGAAACGTAACAAAAAAATGTTAAGCCCGGATTGATGACAGCGAGAAATGACATGCAAACGCTACAAGAGAAAAGAACAACGGATTGCTCAGAAAAAATCCTTACTAGATCAAAGCGTCCAGGTCGCATAAGAGCAGCGTCAATTGCATGAGGGCGATTTGTAGCCGCCAAAACAAGAATTCCCTACAAAAGAATCAGCATATATCAAATTAAGTTTTAAAAGCTTATCTTCAATTTATCATGATGATGTTTGAAGTGAATAATTATCAAAATCATTTATGAAGTTCAATGCTTACTTTTGCCTGTTCTAAACCATCCATTTCAGTCAGCAAGGTAGATAGAAGCCTCTCTCCTACTGCAATGTTGCTGCTTGTTTTACCTCCTCTGCCATTGAAAGGTCAGAAAAAACAAAACTAAGCAAAAAGTACCAAAATGAAACAAAATGCATATTTCAAGAAGCTGGAGAAGACAGGTCTCAATATAGAGAATAAAGATGTCTGTTCTTGTAAGTAGACGCCTCTTTATATTCACTTAACCACTGTAATAATGCCAATTGCAATCCAATATGAATGGTTAACGAATATGGGAATCCATCCATGACCACATTATGGTCTAGATATAATCATCATTTTTAGTTGACTTGTCCTAAAGCAATAGATGGTAAGAGAAAAGCGAAAGGGGTGGAAGAGAAGAATTTTTAAATTAAGGTCATTTTTCTTGTTTGGTTCCCTTAAAATAAGAGAAAGGAAAAGAACAAGGAAGGAAAATTTTTAAAAAGTTTCCACCATTTTTCACAAACTATCATCCTTCATACTAGGGTAATTGGACGGAGATTTTTCATGAGTTGGGAACAACGCATTAAGCACGACTACACAAGTTGAATAACTATTTTAAATTTCTCCAGTTTCTTCTCCACCAAACAAGAGAAAGCAACCAATTTATTTAGGGTAAATTACACTGACCTCTCCTGAGGTTTATGACAAAAACAAGAACACCCCTTCTGTTTTCTGAAATAGTATTAACCTCTCATGTCAGTAAAAAATGTAAACTCCATTTAATTTTTTTGCTTAAAGACGTAAATACCCTTGCGTCAAAATAACCCTTCTTTTCTAAGCACCCCACTTCTGTTGTGGATTTACGAGAAAGGGCCTAACTGCATGCCAGCAAGCCAACTTGGGTAAAATTGGTTACTCTTTAGAGTTCATTTTTATAGCAACATCAATACTTGCATTAAATTGAAGAATTACAAACCATCCGAGACACAAACATTCGTCTCCAATCCCAATTCTGCAGATCCGTGCAGGAGCATAAAAGTCTTTCTACCATTCCCAAATCATCACTTGTTAGAAAGAATCAAAGCCAAACACCTCGTACCAGTTTTTCTTATACTGACAGAAGCTTTTCCATTTATCATACCAGTATTCAAGTGGTTGCCTTTGTTTTTCATTTTCTTTTTATCAGCTTATCAGCAAAAGTTCACCATCATGGGTAAGCTAATAGCCTTAGTAGCTCATTGATGTACATAGCTGAGCTGATCAAGAATATAATGAGCTTAGATTAAGCTTGAGGCAACTTGAACACCTTGACACTTGTTTCAGAACCAGAACATCCCAAAAGAGTATTAACAGAAAATATAGAGGAAGAAAAGGAAGAGGAGCAGGTAGAAGAAGAAGAAGAAGAAAAAGAATACAACAATAAAAGAAACACTTCTTTTAGCATCTTATAGCCTGCATCCACGTTTTAGGACATAAAAAGATATGTAAGGTCTACTGGAGTGAAACCCTCAGCTGTGCAACTAAAATCCACGATAGGATTGCATGCAAGCAGGGAAACTAGTAACTAGCCAATGCTGTTATCAAGTAGAAATAAATTGCATATAATTTTTTAATACTAGGGTAAAATGTGTAGAATGTAAAGAACAAGCAACGGGAAAACACTAGTCGAAGCAGTAGCAAGAAAAACGATGACATGCCATCATCGAGAGCACGAGCGGCCTAAGAGCATGCCATAGCAGCCCCTACGCACGTCCCATGCTGGTCTTTTGCATTGCCATGCCATTGGCTGAGCACCGGCAGCTCATAGGCACGCCTGGTTATCTCAAAGGCACACAGGGCAGCTCCTATGCCCTTCCAAGTTTCAACGCTAGCCTTTGGTGCTGCCAGATTTTTTTGCCAAGTACGGCAGCCCATAGGCAACCCTAAGCAACCCTTTCGTATATCCAATGCCAGACGTTCTCAATAACAGTGAATTCTGCACTTACTAAGATAAATTTTATGTCCATGTAAGTAAAACTTAGAAAATCCCCCATTGACTTCGTGAAAAAACAAAAATCATGAAGGGTATATAGCTTGCTGTTAGTTAAATGAAAGCTTCAAAGCTTTTGAAATAAGAATTGTGAACTTGAAGTGAAAATGAAAAAGTTTGGCAACCGAAGGACTGCCCTTAAGGCAGCATTTGAAGATAAGTATTCATTAAGGATTTTATACAAGAAGGTGAGAAACAATTATATCAACTATATAAGATATGTTACCTCTTTTAAAGCATGAGAATGCTGATCTAGAACTTCACCAAAATTTTCCAATCAAATTGATAAACAATATATTCACTACACACATCTTTCATCAAAATTTTTAAATAACTACCTATTTAACCACTAAACAATAGATTCACAAAATATGAGGCACAAATTATGTCTTTAAAAATGTAATATGCTTCTTTTCTTTTCTTTTTTCTTTTTTGGGCTTTTGATATTATAATAGCTGCCAACACAATTTTAACTGTTTTGTCTTCATCAAAATTACGATAGTAAGGCTCTCTCATTGGAAATAAGGTTATGGATCATCTAATTGCCAAATGATCATCATCGTGCTCACCTATGCCAAATGATCAAAAGCAGTGAAGTAGCTTTCAAGGGATGTATGAATCAAACAATGTATTAAATTAGTGTGTGTGTGTGTGTGTGTGTGTGTGTGTGTGTGTGTGTGTGTGACAAAGAGAGAAATTCCATGGGACTAGAATCTATGGGGATTGCTTGCAGCTTGCATCAGCTACATCCATTTTAGGTAGGGTTAAAGCACAAATGAATTATCCAATGTCTATAAACAGCCAAAAAGCTACAGAAAAAAAAGGTACAACATAGAGAAGTAGAGAAGAACAAACACAAGAATCAAACGAAGAGAAGAGAGAAACAGAATGACGAGCAAATTAGAGACAAGATGAAGAAACAGCAAATGGAAGTAATTAACACAAAATGAAGAAACGATGAGGGAGAGAAAATGGAAGAGGGAGAAAATCAACAAAGAGAGAAGAATTTGGGGGATTTTGATGATGAGTGAGTACTTACAGAGAGTTGGCGGTGTTTATTGAGGGTAGAATAATGAGTGACGGTTTGAGCAACGATATCACCAAATCCCCAAATCAAACCAGAGCTGATGACCTGAGTCTTAACTAGATGCCAGGGTTTTAAATAACGGCCGTTACGTAACGGATCGGCCGTTACGTAACGTAATATTGGAAGGCCGATCCCGTTACTC
>JAULJZ010000024.1:7438518-7450114 GCA_032270985.1 Heliamphora pulchella
AATAATATTTGTTAAACAATTTTTTTTCTTAAAATTATAATTTTTATTCATTTATTTATAAATCAATATTATGCGATTGTTTAGCTACAAGTATCGGATCAACTTAAATTTTTAAATGAATAACATCTAGACAAACTCTGCGTAATAAACGAATCCGATCATAAAAACATATTCGGAAATTAAACCATCTTAAAAGCACAGCACGATACTGTGCTTTTCCTATTCCCGAAAAGATGTATATAAGCATGAATACCAGTGATCTTGCATTAATATATGACAATCTTAGTTCTTGATTAATACAATATTGTGTATTTATTTTTAAATATTTGAACACTAATTTATGTGTTTAATTTTTGTAACAAAATAATTCGAGTTGCACACACAATGTGTATGTGCCGACCGCTAGTTGGGAATTAAACTTGGGGATCTTTTTCTCCCAGTGGAGAGTTTGCGGAGAATCTTAATTGAATAACTTGACAAAGTTGGTGGCGAATTCAGTCCATCAGTTTATAGGCTTTTAATAAATAACTATTTGCTTTTAATTGTTCCAAATATAAATGAAGCATCTACTAAAAATAAGCTCTTCTACTTACGGTGCATTGTACACCGCAATGACTATGTGGCATACACATTAGCAATCGTGGGCCTACATATTTCATTTGTTTATATGCAATGCGGTGCACGATGCACTGTGAGTAAACTTACTGCCCAAAAATATAGATAAAATCAGTAAAATTGAGCAACCGAGATCCCTCCTTCCTCCCATCAACATGAATCTCATATATTAACTAACAATATTTGGATTTCCATGTAATCAGTATGTCCAAGTAGAGGGAACAGTCGAGAAAGAGAGAGATACATACCTTGCGGAAAAGATTGCCGACAGCAAGTGAATGTGGCGATAGATGGCACCTACGGTGCCCAGATAACTAGGCGAATAGAGGGTGAGATTGAGAGCGGCGATATCTCCTACGGCAGCAGAGAACAGCCGCGCCTCCGGCCAGTCGAAGGGCAGAAAGCGGAGAGAGATATGGGCGAGAGACGGGGAGGAGCGAGGCGGCGAGGGACGGCCAAGCGGCAAGGCGGCGAGGAGACGGCAGCGATTGATGGAGTAGTGACGCCGACAATGGTGTGCGACGAAGACCAGCGAGAAGCTTTGGTGCTGGAGACTGGCTGTCGGAGGGCTGTTGGTGGTCGGCGAGTGGCTGAGGAGTTGTTGTGGTTGCGATGGTCGACGAGTGTCTGAGAAGTTGTTTCGGTGGCTGTGGAAGGGTTTTCGGTGGTCGCGAGTGTCTGGGAAGAGGTTTAGGGTGTCGGCGGTGGCAGGGGCTAGGGTTTAGGGGGTCGCCGGTGGCTGTGGTGGGTAGGATTTAGTTGTATACATTTATTACACAGCGCCGTGAGTCAGTGAGTGAGTGTGAGAGAGAGAGAAAAAGGGTTTGCATAAATTTTGGGATTTTTTATCATGCAATCAGATTTTTCGGAGCTGTGAAAACTTAACATTGAGGTACTTTGGTTATGAAATTATTATTTAAAATTAAAAATATAAAAAAAAACTAAAAATTAAAATTTTTTTATTAACCAATAAAAAAAACCTCTTCTTAAATTTCTCAAAAAGCATATTCTAATATATTTTTTTTAAAACTAGAATATACTTTAATTTTATTATATATATATATCATATTTTTTATACAATTAAGGGTATTAATTAATTAATTTATTATTATAAAATAATTACAAAATCTGAGATGTTACACATCTTTGTCTTTTAATTTCCCAACAAAAATGAGTAATCGTGTCGCTACCATAAAATTTATCACTGCCATATTAGATAGGAGTACCATGTAAACTTGCCGTATAGTACTCCGAAAACACCAAATAATTACTTGCTTAACTTTTTTGGTTGCCATGAAATCGCGTAAAATAGAATAATTATTCTTATTTCTATATTTAGTATGTTTAGTTAATGAAATAGAATATAATGTAAAAAATTTAACAAATAATAATTAATTTTTATACGTTAACAAAATTTATTGAAATCTCATTTCGTATAATAAAAATAATAAATTATAAATCTTATGATACTCGGTTATTAAAAATGTGTTGTGGTAACCCAAAAAAATAACTCAAATAACATTAAAAATGTGTCATGGAGACGATGGTAGTGCCAGAGTTAGTGGTGGCACCCAGAGGCAACTTTGGTAGTGGTGGTGGCAGTGAATGGCGATAGTGGTGGTGGTGGTGGAGCGACAATGGCAATGAAGTGGTGATGGTGCCAGCGCGTGGTTGTGGTGATGGCTACAATGGTTGTGGTGATAGTGGCAAGGGTGTGGTGGTGGGAGTGATGGTGATGGGGTGGCAATGGTGCTGGCGGTGTTATGGTGGTGGTTGTAGGTCTTGTGGAGATGGTTGGTAGCGACATTGGTAGTAATAATGGTGGTGGCAAAAAAATGGTAGGGTGGTGATAACAATAATAGGTGTGGGTTCAAAGATAATGGTTGGTGGTAGTGACAGCGACAGTGGTGGTGATGGTGGAGTGATGGCAACAGTAATAGTTGGTGGTAGCGATAACAACGATTGTGGTTGCAGTAATGGTTGGTGGTGGTGGTGGTGGTGGTGAGGGCGTTAATGGTGTGGTGAGTAGCATAATTTCATGCTGAAATGAAATACGTACTCTTTAAATTGTAGAAAGAAAAATAGGTATTTTTCACTTTTTATTACAACTATTTCAATAGAATTACAATTCCATTTAAAATTGCATATCAAAAATAGAGAAGTGAGTTTGAAACTAAATGGTCATTCCATTCTAACCTATTTATTCGTGCTAAATATGTTCTTATATAAATCTAAAACATCACTATATTAGTTATTTTGATTAAACAAAAGTAAAAGAAAAATTGGTTTGAACTAAATGTCTAGAATTTTGTTTATTTATCTTTTATGAACATTTTTATATTTTGATTAAATTTTTTTATTTTTTCAAACCATCTTGATGAGATGAACCAAAAAGGTAAGAAGTTTGATTAAAAAAAATTTTTATTACTAAAGACAAAAATAAGTAACGTAAAATTTATTGGCTTATTTTTGTCTTTTTTGAATTTTTTAATATTTTAATAAAAAATATTACTTTTTCATCTCTTTCAATCAGATGAGTCAAAAGATATAATTATTTGAAATGATGAAAAAAATTCACTAAAAACAAAAATAAACAAAATCAAATAAGCAAATAAACAATTATCCCAAATAGGTATATGTTTATTTTGCTTAGTCACTTTTTTATACATGTATTTTAATATTACTTTTTATTTTAATTGACTATTTAAAATTTTAAATTTATTTCATATATTACTCTTTATATAATTTAGAGAGCTATGAGGGCAAGCTAAATTTAGCTAAAGCAGAGATGAAAATAGTCATACCTGTTGGAATTGCTCTAACAACCACAAATTCATTTAGGACAAGGGTGTTTATTTTAGCTTATTTTTTAGTTGTTAGTTTTTAATTTTAATTCAGTAAAAATTTCAAAAGAATCAACAATTTCTCTTTAGAGTTTTTTTGCTTATACTTCTTATTTTAAATCAATAAATACAAATTTTACTATTTGAAGTTATAAATTCATAATTTTAACAAATATTTATAACTCCTGCTTTAAGATCGCAATTAAAAATAAATTGTATATGATGAAGGTAGGGAATATAAAATTATTTACACTATGCTTAGTTAGCATGAAACAAATAATAAAATAATAATAAATAAGTATTTCTAGTCGTTATATGAAATAAGAAAATAGTTTGAAAATCTAAGTCCCCACAATACCCTACTTTCTATAGTATTAGTTATTTTCTCATTTAATCTCTTATATATCATATAACTTGTTCGATAGTTCAATGCGAAAAATCTAATTAACTAAAATACTAACAAAAACATCTGGAGTTTGATTTTTTATTTTTGTTCATTCTAATCTCTTTTTAGTCAAACAAACAAACTACGGGTTGAGTTTGCACAAAAATAAAAAAATAAAAAAATAACGCAATATAATCTCAACTTATTAAGAAATCAAACAAGACTTAAAGGTATATATATTTAAAAAATAATTAATTTCTCGTGTTTAATAGTGAAATAATTATTAATATTATATTTTCTAATTATTATATATTTTATAATGAATATGTAATTTATCTGCTTTTTATTATATTCACAAACTAAACATATAGTCCATAAAATATGTAATTCTAAATATTCCTCACCTCTCACTTTAAGGTTATTTGATAGAATTAAACTTATATATTATAATTAAAAAATACAATTAAACTTCAAACAAAAATTATAAATATTTATTAAAATTATAAATTTATAACTTCAGGTAAAATTATATTTGTTAATTAAGAATCAAAAGATACAATAAAAGCCAATAACCACACCGGGTTAAATTTTTAATTCTTTTTACTTAATTATAAACTAAAAATTAAAAATTAAACGTAAACACTGTTCATACGAGGACGAGTCGAAAAATGGTAGACTTACTCTTTATTAATAAGGATAGAAATTTCTGCATTATTAATGCTCAATTAAATCAACAATAAGGGAATTCAATAATTCCATCATGTTTTCCAGATCTTAACAAATTGCAGAGAAAAAAAAAAAAAAACCCACCTCCAATAGTAACCATGAGAATATGCGTCCCCACATTACACATGCAAATATAATAATTTGACAAAACAATAAATTTTTTAAAAAAATTTACAATATGCAAATCATTATCATAATCAGCAACATTACTATGAAATTAATTGTTTCCAGTCACAAAATTGAACCGTTAACCCAGAATAGTAGCATAAAAGGAACCAACCCCTGATCAATATCATATTGGGATACAAAATGGATGTGAGAGAACTAAGAATGTTCCAAAATGGATCTCCCAGTCTAGTGCAACACTGGCTCCAATCTTCCCGGCTCCGGCACATAACACATCTGATGAAAGAAGTTGCAACAAAAAAATAAAATCCAGAAAGTATCATCAGCATCGTTGTCAATGAGAACGGTTAATTTTTTAGAGATGCCAACAAAAGCTCCAGTCTGCTTCTGGCGCCTAGACAAGGTATCAAGTCAAGTTTGATGGCCTGTAAATTTCTACGCTTCCTGCGGATGCTTGGTTCGCTGCACGATTACTTCCAAAATTCTTACGGTTTGATTCCCTTGCAATTCTCGAACCAAACTAGAACATCAAAGCAGCAAAGGGTTGTGACATTTAATATCGAAATCCAGCGCGAGGGAAAAAAAAGGATAAGAGAGCAAATTGCAAATGCATGCCCTATTCTTCAACATCTATTGCGGGTCCGAGTTAAATATCACTATAAGTTTTTACTCCAATTTTCCCAACATCTTTAGATGAAATATAATCAGCCTTCCTAATCAATTTTGTGAGCCAATTCATATGGAAAACACTTGAGATATTGATAATACTGGAACAAATAAATAAAATATCCGTATACAAGTTTTGAGACTCTTGGACCTTCATTATCACCAAACAAGGAATACGAGAGCAAAAGATGAAGTTCTACGCATATGTAGAAAGTTACAGCAGAATAAAAACATTGGAAACTTAAACGCACTAAAAATCAAATTTCTCTTATTTGTTGTGACGTTTTCTGCTGAGTGCTGGGCAAACTGGGAGATCATAATTATTCAACTTCTATTTAAAAAAAAAAATTCCACACCTGGATTGCTCTTTTAGGCAGAACAGCCGCTTCATGCAAACCAAGCAATTGGGCAACCTTCAAGATTGAGATGCACAATTTAATGCTCGCTCAGGATTTTCACATGACACGGAGGAGTAAAAGCATATTATAAACATGATCGAGGTATCTATAAAATCCACAAGAATCGAAGGTAAAATTTAACATGACTTTGTGCAAGAACGCATAGATTGCAGTAAACTCGAAAGTTTAGACATAGCATGCACCTCTCTGAGAATCTTCTTATCTCCCTTTCCACTTGGTTGATCAAGGTCAGCAATATCCCACAAAGGAATTCTGAGAAGGGTCCTTATAACATCCTCATCCAAGAAAGGAAATCTAGCCTAATGGACAAAATGATGAGAAAATGAATATGCCACAGAAACCTGAATATGCCACAGAAACCAACCTATGGAATTTGTTTCAGTTATCAGAAATACCTCCTTGCCATTATCAGCAATACATCTATCATCTCTACCTAGGTTTCTCTTCCAAATTCTCTGCATGTCTAATTTCATTTCCTTATGTAGCCCAAGCCAACTGACAATTGTTGAACCACAACATGAGCAGAACAAAATTAAAATGTACAGAACAAACGTGTAAGCTAACAACCCTGAAAAGGATGCGTGAAACAATCAAATGGCATAGAATTTATGTAAAATACAGGACACTCATATGTTCTGTACATAATCACAGTATACCTTCCATTCCTGTATTTTGTTTTATGTCGCCCATAGCCAGCACATTGCTCATCCGCACCAGAACCAACTAGGAGGATCCTGGCCTCAGACTTGTACTTAATGCACCGACAGTTCCCATTACCATTGGTATTGCTACTATTATGAATCATTTCTTCATAAACGTAACCATTGCCAGAAGCTGCCAACCATAACGCTAAACCAATATTGAGGTCCTGAAAAGGGAAATTAATGTTATACATGAAATTGTGAATTCAAAAAGAAAGGTGTGCAGAAAACGAAGTTGGGTATTCAGAACTCAAAAATAATACACTTCCTAATCAGGGCAATGTTGTACGAAAAGCTTATAAATTATATTATATCTGAAAATAACTTTGAAGAAAATTGGCATAAATATATTCCATGATTCTAGGAGCTCTGAATTTAATAACAACATAATAGTAAAAGCCAAGTGTTTCCCTAAATGCTAGACATAAGCTTCGTAATTTTAGACGGATACCATATAGGTCCTTGCAGGATTTATAAGTGACATGACATGCTTTGTCTCCAAGGTCAGCTTTGACAATTCAGCATCAATCTCTACAAGTTTCCATCTGCGTTATAATGTAAATCAAATTCCATGTAGCGAGAACAACAATCCTAAACAATTCAAAATCAGAAGAAAAAAAGTAAAATGCATCTGCTCGTAAATAAGTGATTCCAATCGTCCATGGGTTATATACAAAAATTGATCACATAAATCACATTCATCTCAGCAACAAAGTTAAAGGTTTGTTAAAATCTATACTAGCAAACCATGAGCTAAAATTTTTTGCTATCCTAGAGTGTGAACTTTTTCTTATTTACCTTCATTAATGATAAAAAGCTCTCAGGTACAAATACCTGTTTCAACATTATAGTATTTCTATTCACGTGCTTTTCAAACTACTAGGGATTTGTCACTAAAATATCTTATTCGTAATATCATTTGTGACCCTTCAATTTCCTCTCATTGCAAATCTCCAGATAAAAATAAGTTAAAGCATACAATGAAACATTAACAGATCTAGAGCAATTGCACTGGAAAGACAAGAGAATGTAAATAAATACATACTGCCATACCTTCTCAATGGTAAGATTCTTTTTAGTTCCTTTATACCAGTCCGGGCAGAAATTCTGTCAGGAGCAGACTCATTGTCAAAGCTTATGTTAAGCAGGTCAATTTCATCTGTGATCATAAGTTCAAGAGGGGTCATAAGCACAGCAGCTAATTACAGATAAAGGAACCATAGTACTATTTTGGGATCAATTATCTAGCTAGCGTCCAACTAAAGAGGAGATCGTTTATATCACACAGTTCAATTGGTGCAACCATTAATCCTCAGGAACACAATTCTGCTTCCTTGTCTGACCAATCATTCGTTTCAATATCCCCATTTTGAACCACCCTGACCAAGCATTCGTCTCAATATCCCCATTTTGAACCACCATACACACATATGAAAGAATTGTTATTCGCATATAATATCTTCACAGAGTATGCCTCCATTAGAAAGTTCATGTCACTGTTTGAGTGACTCTGAATACCTGAAGTGCCCCATAGTTTAAAGAAATCTAAAAAAGAAAAATGAATTCAAGTCTTGGAAGAAACATGAAAGTGGCCATTGGAGAAAGAACAGAAAATCCTATGGCAACAAGCTACAAGATCAAATAGTGGGAACAAGAAACAATCTTAAGCCCTTAAAAAAATCAAAAAAGGCCAAGCCCCAAAACTCATCTCATACAACAGAAGAAAATAAGCATAAAGGAATATCCTTAAAAGAGGATTACAAATTTACAAGCCTAGAAAGAAACAAAATTGAACCAAGCTTATGCAGCAACACTTACACTTGGGATCAAGGCAATCATCCAGTAATGCCGCAAGTATCATTGAATCCAATCCACCAGAAAAAAGTACAGCCACAGGAGCATGTCCCTCCTGTATATTGTCACATTCAGCATCCTACGTATCTCATCCAAAGAATACAATCAAACAAGGAAAAAAAGAAACTATCAGGAGAAGAATTTAACATACAGGCCAAATGCACTTTATTGATGTTAAATATGGGGAAAATACATTCCCTAAGTCTGTCAATGCATCGAAGTTAAAAGACATGCTGAGCATCCTTGGGCCGAGTAATCTGATAGGCATATACCCAACTCCCCAGTCCTGTGCTTGGCTAAGCCAGTGGATTGAGTCTACAATATATTAGTAAGCATTCATTTTGAGTAGCTACAATCGCCGGTTCTAGGGGTATTTCTCTTATAACCAATTCAAGTAAACTGGGTTCAACAATGAGGAATCAAGTCGTGCATTTCTTCTTAAAGTGAGGCCAGTGACCCTTCTCCCAATGGTTCTTTGCGGGGTTTCCACCTTCCATAGCATTTGGCTATCCGAGCATCTGTCCGTCCTGTTCCAGTATTCAAAGATGAAATCCCCCCGGCTTTCTTCTTTATTAATGGCAGAACAAGGCGCCGGTCTTGTCGGTACTCTATGTGAATAAAAAAAGCAAACCTAGGTGTCTAGCTTGTGGGCAGCTCTAAGAGGGGATTGTTTTTCTCTTCCCTCCAAAATAGCATAAGAGCAGCGGGTGCTACTCTATGTCGGTAAGGCTTCTCCTGGGTTGGGTGGTAGACTTTAATAAATGGTTTTACTTCTAAAATCTAAATACATAGAAAAGGCAATAAGTCCAAACGTTGAATATTCTTGACCCAAGTCATCCAAAGATGGCCCAGAAGTTCCTACAGAATATCAAAGACACCAAACAACGGAGGCAAATAAAATTCCTATTCCAGTCAACAACATGGTCCACTACAAGAATTTTCATGTCATAAAACTAGTACAAGGTAAACTCATAGTGGAAAATGTAAAAGGAAAAGAATAAGAAGCTGATAAAAGATAAGGAAAGGACAAGAGGGAGTTTTCTTTTTCCAATCAAGAGGGGGAAACAGTGTTCTAAAACAAATCACCGAATACGTTATCCACAACATTCAAATTCCATCTTATGAATCAGAAAACTTCATCAAACTTTCATCAGATGCAAACAATGCAAACAATGCAAAAATTCATCATGCCGTATGTCTATTTTATTTGGCCACCCAGTTTTATCAACATTTTGGCAAAACCAGAGCTCGTAATCATGGGCGTAGCATGAAGGTTCTCTTTTGAGGCTAGCGTCACTGGGTTACCAACTGATGTTCACAATTGGAACTTCAGACCCTCATGAAGCCGTGCTACTTTTAATTTTCATGTGCCTGAAGTTCACTAATAGGATTCATTGACCCTGAACCAGAAAGCAATTGAGGAGAATGACTAATAGAAGCTTAGGAAACAGCCATAACAAATATTAATTTGACCAATTAAATTCAAAGCCTAATCTAAATACAAACTAAAAACAGTATTAGAAAAACTGATAGTGTTCAGGATTCCCAAAATAAACAGTAGAATTTCAGATAATCTGGTAAAACTTATAACCTTGACTATGAAAGAAAAAAAAACCTCTATAAGATATGTCATCATAGAGAATGAGATACACCCGACATTTTGGTTTTCATCAAAGCATAGTAATCAAGATCATACTGTCTTTCATCAACATATAGGAACCACAGCAACTGTATTTCAAATTAATAATTTCTGGACCTTGTACATTGTATTCATTACGGTGCGCCGCATCACAGCTTCTCTCAAAGCAATCAGAACTGCCTCTGAAGGCAACAGGACTGGTGCTTCTATATACCCTACAACAATCAAAACATGCAATGCAATCTTTCAGAGAAAATGCAGGGCATCTTAATTCTCCCTAATTCAACAGGAGTTTAATCAAACAATAAAATTTAAAAATTAACAAGAACTCGGCATATAGTTTCATTTAAAAAAAGGTTACAATATTAACCCAATTCATATGGCAGTTTGGTTTGAAGAACTGAATGCCTGTCACGTTGAATGCTAGGAAACTTCATTCGGGAAACATTTAACTCCTCATGTTTCGGTTGAACAAATGTTCTTTCCCAGTTGATCAGTTCATCTAGCATGGGATCAGCCCATTCATGTCTTTCAACTTCGCCAACCATATTTGCATCCAATTTCGAACCACCTACGTGGATACTATATACCCCACATGAAAGCTCTTCCCAAGAATTAACGTCACTAATTCCACCTTCTTCTCCAAGATCTGCAAGCAAATTGAAGTATACCACTCACTAACACTGTACATGAATAAAGTCTTCACTAACACTGTACACGAATAAAGCCTTGTATATAGACAGTAGACACGGAATCAAATTTAAAGCAATAGTTCAAAAGTCTATAAATTAGAAATGCTTAGGATAGAGAGTGAATTACAAATACCACAAGGGGGTAATGGTGGTGTTTCGGATAACTTTTTGTATCTAGCTTTTTTTCGTTATAAGTGATCCTTTTTCAATTTTAGTCCAAACTTTCGTACCTTTTCAATTCCTCTTATCACGAGGAATCAAAAATGTAAAAAGGTTTAACCAAAAAATAAAATAAGTTCAGAAAAAGCAAAAGAAAAATGTTCTCAATCAAAATGCAGCTTTTATTGTATTTAGTGAACTTTTTTCAACTTTGATAAAATAAAAAAAAGAAGCAAAAAACTTTTAGAATCCTCGCGACGAGGGAAATCGAAAAGGCAAAAACTTTAGACCAAAATATTAAATAAAAATCTAAAAAAAGAAAGGAAAAAAACTATTTCGAATAAGTTTTCACAAACACCACCAATATGCAATGGTGAACACATATGGTTTTAAAAATCGGCTATTACCGTTACGTAACGCCGTTACGTAACGGTTTCGGCAGAGACCGAGTCACGTTACGGCCGCTATAGCGGTGCTACCAAAATTCGCAGGCGTAACAGCCATTACGGTTACCGTAACGATCGTTTCAGTAGCGTAACGGCGTTTTCGGCGCGTAACGGGCCATTACGGTCGTTACTGCACAGTGTAACGGAGCTCTCGACTGTGCGGCATGAGAGCGTTCTGTGATGGTGATCCCGAGTCTCCCGACATGATATTTTTGTCCATTCTTTCCCATTCTTTCCTCCAAACAACAGATTTACTTAGATCAGGCGATTTTTTTTAATTTTCGAAATCTGGACTGGATCTCGCGTCTCGACTCTCGCCGATCGC
>JAULJZ010000024.1:7456331-7467509 GCA_032270985.1 Heliamphora pulchella
GGTTGAAGGGCTGTCAGCACTGTTGGAGGGCTGAAGGGAAGTCGGCGGCTGGGTGGCTGGGTACCAGGGTGGCTGTCAGCACTGTTGAAGGCTGAATGAAGATCGGCGGGGTGGCTGGAAGCTATCGGCACTGTTGGAAGCTAGGGTTAGGATTAGGGTTTCATGGTGGCTCTAATATCATGTTATTAGACAGAGAATAATAAGAAGCCGTACCCAAAAGGATAGGCGAGAGTCTTATTTATACTAAAACTAGGCAACGCTATTACATCCATACACCCACACACTTGATAATAAATAAATAATAATAATACTAATACAATATATATCTAATCACCAGATACTATTCATAATCAAGTTAACAATGTTAAACGGACAACACTTTTTGATATGCAATAAGGTCTTACCCGGACCTCATATTTCTATATCCATATAAAATTGGTCATGTCTATGTTTGTGTCATACAAACTTTGTTGAAGGCAGCCCATAGGGTAGACAAATTCTACTTTCATAGTGGCCTAATATTTTTTGTAGAGCGAAAAGTGTGAAGCGAAAGTATGGCGTGAACTGGCTGAATTTCAGTAATTCAGGCTAGTTCAAAGTATGGTGGGTACTGTTCTAGAGTTTTTGTTCCTAGTGTTGCTTCTAGAAACTCCTTAATTACCTGTGTGCTGATTTGACTCAGATGATCTGCCATTCGAATTCAAGGCATTGGAGCTTGCTTTGGAACTAACATGCATGTCTCTTGATGCTCAGGTATGCATAGCTGGGTAACGGGGATTGCTATTTCTTTATATATTATAACCCTATCTTCCTCGAAATCATAATCAGGAGATTTTGAGAACAATCTATTCTGAATCTCTGATATGGTGAGACATTCCTTACAGTACCATGAAAGAACCATTTTTGCAAAAGAGATTGGTTGTGCAAAGTTAAGAATAATACTTAAATGGTAATATGTCAAAAGATATGTGATTTGTAAGGTCCTAGAACGTTTCAAAAATATTGTTAAGAGTGTTTGGTCACTTCAGACTCACTGCAGTTGGGTACAATTCCAACTATTAGTGTTGTTTGTCTATGAAGGCCTGTCCTTATTGCAGGAGCCCTCAGGATTTATGCGGCTAAGTCTGAACTTTATATGCCATCAATTTAGAGATGGTAATCAGATGCAATTTGTCTGAACCCAAACAGTCATGCCGACACGGCCCCCCATCCCCCCATGTTAGCTGAAATCCTGATTTGCATTATTTTCTATCTACATCAACTAAGCTATGAATTATTTTAGATTCTGATAATAAAAATTATTGCTATCAAATTTATGAATCATCAACTAGAATATTAGGGGTGCAATTATTTTTTATTCTAACGAGCACAACTATTGCTTTGGGCTGAATCAGAAATTATTGGGTCTCAAAATTACCCACCCAATTTTTTTTTTTATTGCTTTGGCACAGAAACATCAATGACTATTCAATACTATGGAAGTGCATCACATAATATAAATAATTGATAGGATTGTGCAGGCTGAATTTTGACACCTTGTTAGCCTAATTCTTTGACATTGAGAATTTTATTAATTAAAAGGTGAAAGATTTGCAAATGGAGATATATCCAGTGCTTGATGAACTAGCATCTTCTATCAGCACTCTTAATCTAGAACGTGTCCGCCGATTCAAAGGTCAGCTCCTTGCCTTGACTCAGCGAGTGCAGAAGGTAATGACAAGATATATTCATCCCAGCTTGTTTGTATTTGTGTTACCACTTTTCTCCAACGCATATTAGCTTTTTCATTAATTTTTCAGGTATGTGATGAAATAGAACATCTTATGGATGATGATGGCGATATGGCGGAGATGTACCTTACAGAGAAAAAGCAGAGAAAGGAGGCTTACCCCATCAGTGAACTGTATTCTCAAAATAATGTAGCTGGTGGGGTCAGAGTGGAGTCAAATGCTACGGCTGTTTCACCTGTGGGGTCAATTAATGGAGTGCAGAAGTTACAAAGGGCTTTCAGCAGCTTGAGCTCAAGCAAACATGGAAGCTTAATTGGTTCATCTAATGGTGGGCAAAACATTGATCAACTTGAAATGTTGCTTGAAGCTTATTTTGTTGTCATCGATAGCACTCTGAACAATTTGTTATCGGTAAGAGAGGTTAAGAATTTGAACCTATTTCCAATATCTCAATTGGTCAATTACATTGGCATTGGTGCAGTTGATTTCTTCTTTACCAAAAGTGGGTTCAAATCCCCTAGCTGCACAAACGTGGGTTAGCGTGCCACTTATTATGACTTTTTTAGCTTTGACATTCAGGATATATATCTCCATTATGGTTTACGAAGCTCAAGCTTGGACATAACATGCATATGATTAAATAGGTATAACAGGGGTAGCATTGTCTTCACAACGAAAGATGATTTCACTTTCCCATACTAGTCATTAAATAAATGATCTAAAGAGCTTCATATCACACAAACACCAGTCCGAGACCCCCGCATTCCGCGTTACTGGGGCTTCAAAGATAGAATGCATGAAGCTTTACCCACGTGTGCAGAGATGCTGTTTCATATCACACAAGCGCCGATCTATAAAATTTCTAATTACTTTCTTATTTGTGATGGTGCAGCTTAAAGAATACATTGATGATACCGAGGATTTGATCAACATTAAACTGGTAAGAAGCATATAACTTCAGTTTTTTTTCCAACTACTGTACATGTATTTGAAAAAGAGAGGTCATTACATTTCTGTGCATGTAAAACAGGGCAATATTCAGAACCGACTCATACAATTTGAGTTGCTGTTGACAGCAGCTACCTTTGTGGCGACGATATTCACTGTCGTGGCAGGGATCTTTGGGATGAATTTTCAGGCTGCAATATTCGACTACCCATATGCATTCAACTGGGTTCTAATTATAACTGGAGTTTTCTGTGGGATACTGTATGTTTCTTTCTTGTTTTATTTTAGACACAAGAAAGTTTTTCCTTTGTAAATTTTATATATGGAAACTAGCCCACTGGAGATGACAACTGAATTCTTCACACAATGTGTTGCTTTTTTTAAGTGTACAGTGATAAATTTTGAAGCTTCTTCAGTATCAACATTTATGATTTAAACCTTGTTGCCAATGTCTTGGTCTTTTCCTGCCTACCTTCTTTTCCCTTAAAGTGTGCTTGATTATCGAGAACACAAGCAATCGCACAAGGATAAAGATTTTTGTTCAACCTACATATGCACGTAAGCTTGCCTTCTGTGTCTTTTATGCAAGGACATGATTATCTAAAATTGATCCATAAAAATTTTTAAATAGAAAGTTTGTGGGATGGGAAAGTAACAAAAAAGATTCAATCGAGTCGAGGATCTTAACAAAAAATTTCATGGATACACCCTTTTTTACACTCACCATACTCGTAGATGTATCTAGGTAAATCATTTTTGTAAGAATAGAATTTCTTAATAGAGACCTTATACTTAAAACGTTAATTTTTACTATGCTCTACTTAATGCGCTTTATGGCTCTTATGATCTCTCAATCAATGGCTATGAGATCAATGTTAGAATCTTTGAGACTCCAATAAACAAACTTGCCCACTATGTAATAACCCAACCATTCGCATTCATCACACATGACAAGAGACTGCCAAGAAGATCCAAGTTTTGGTAAATAGGCTTAGTCAAATTAAGTGTTTAATATGCAAGGTGAAATGTTGTACCACTGCACGAATCAAAACTCAAAGCAAGTAACTCCATCCACACCGGAATTAAGATGCCAGAGTCATACTTGGGCAACTGTCCATGGTGCATGCCAAGATGTCTCTGTAATCCCGTGATATTGTGAAGGAGTCGTAAACCTCCCCGTCCCTACTTTTCTTGTACTCAAACAACAGATTTGAATGGTCAAATGCAGTGAGTTTTACAAATCCGTAGTCATAGTCTTTGAAAACACTCCAGTCGGTTTGAAGGGTTGTAAAATCTGCAAGGCTTGCTCCTCCACCCCCTGCGACTATATGAATTGTCCCATTCAAGGTGCCCTTATAATCGTGCTTCTCTTGATTTGTGCAAATGTTCTGTAGCAGATTAAGAAAAAAGAAAGTGAGCATCAAAACGTCGTTAATAATAGCCAGAGAGTAGAATGTAACTTTTGGATAGTAGCTGAGGTTAAGATAGACTCTGCTTATTTTATTTGCAACAGGTTATTTTATAGGGTAAATTACATTTACTTCCCTTAAGGTTAATTAAAAATACTGATAGCTCCCTTCCGGTTTATGAAATTACTTGTCAATTTTGTCAAGAGGATGCCGTTAACGAAGAGTGATAATTTACTATTTTACGCTTAGAGCCTGTTTGGGATAGCTTTTAAGCTTGGTTTTTAAGAGGTTTAGCCTTTAAAAAAAAAGAATAGTAGAAAAAAGTGTGTTCGGGATAATTTGAAAAAGTAGATATTAGAAGAAAAAAAGAGGAAAAAAAAAAGATTTAGCTTTTTTTGAGTTGTCTTGAAAGCCGTGCAAAATTAGTATTCCAAACAAACTAGCTTAAAAGCTGGGCATTTTAGAAAAAGCTAGCTTTTTTTAGTAATCCCAAACAGTTTAATCAACTGAAACCCTTTCTCTTTAATTTAAAAAATGAAAAAGACCAAAATAGCATTAAGATTTAAGAGGTTTATCACACCTGGAGCCCCAAGTTTGACAAAGAGAAAAGAGAGATAGGGCAGGTGGGAGAACAAACAGAGAGGTAGGAGATGAGAGACCGAGAGAGGGGAGATGCTAGACATAGAAAAGAGGGAAGAGGGATTGGTGGCAGCAGTGGCATGCTAAAGCGGTGACTTCTTTAACAATCTTGTGGAGGGAATGCCAAGAACACGATGACAATAAAAACGTTTAGAAAGAGAAATGCTTGAGCAATGCTAGAGAAAGAGAGAGAAGATATAGATACATTTATAGAGAGAGTAGGGAGGAGGTGGTGGTGGCTGGTGGGTTGGGTTTGGGTTTGCAGAGAGAGACACAGAAGAGAGTGATGAGGGAGACGGTAGTGGTCTACCATTGAGTTTTTATAATTTGAAAAAACTGTGCTTTTTGTGGGATTTGGGAATGAAGATCTAAAGTTCATATTTTTGTCTTTGGAAATTCATGGTGACTTTATCAATCTTGTAGCGTTCTTTTCTTACATCTCATTATATATAATTTATGGCAACCGAATTCAGAGAATGGGTTTTTGCAGCAAAAAATATGAAAATCTCCAGTGACAAACATTTACGCTTTTGAAAGGGGTCTCTGTTTGTCCTCAAGTGGGATGGGGCTGTGTTTGTCATCAAGTATTCAATTGATCACAAGCTGAAGAGTTCGATGGAAAAAATTGAGTTTTTCTGGCCAAATTCCGATAATAAATCTGGACGGCTGCTACCGAAATCAATGCCAAATGAATTTTTAGGCTTGCGAATTCTGTTATAGTTCACATTGGAGGAAGCACCTTGAGAGTTTTAGTTGTTTGCACATATAGTGGGCTAGGGAGAAGAAGAAGGTTAAAGAAGAAGGGTGACTAGAAGGGGGGATAGCCACAAAGATGAGAAGGATGGTGAAGGGCAACAATGTAAATTGCAAAATAGTTTTATTGTATTTTTATTATCTTTGGGTTTTTATTATTTGATCAAGGGTAAAGTAGAAAATTAATAACACGAGGGTAAAATAGAATAATTGCTGGTATCAGCAAGTTTTCCGTCAAATTTCTTAACTGTCAATTGACGAAAGGGGGGGTTAAAAGGGAAATACAAAAGTGAAGCAAAAAGTAGGTCAGTGTAATTTCAGACACCTGAAGGTGAAGGGAGCTATCGGTATTTTCAATTAATTTCAGGAGAGGTAAATGTAATTTGCCCTATTTTATATTAACTTTAAAAACAGAACACAGTTCAGACACCTGATCTTTACTTGCCACGGGGTAGAATCTAAGGTTGTGTATGTGTGTATGTATTTATATATATACTTTCTTCAGACTGAAAGAAGCCTTTAGAAAACCATTTTCCTGGTCATCCTAAGTTATTCCTCCAAGAAAGCAACCAGAGTTTTGCCAAGTTTTAGCAAGCAAACTCAAAAATGATCCAAAAAATATTTTCAATTTCAGAATGATTGGGGAGTAAGATAAAACAAAGGTGAAAGCCAACTTTCGTTAGAGTGGTAACAATTTCAGAATAGTGAGAAAAATGCAGCTAATAAACATACATAGATAATTCACTATTGATATAGTTAAGAATACCTGGTAAATGGGGCATGTCCTTTCATAGTTCTGCACATGGCCATAGATGGCTATGTCAACCTTGTACTTCTGCCAAAGTTTCTGAAGACTCTCCCTCCCCATTGGTTCCTCAAATGATCCTTGTTCAGCATACCAGGTGGCAGAGGAATAACCCAATACCCGATGAGCAAGGAAGATCAGCCATGGCTGTTTTTGTCTGTCAGCAGATGCCAGACAGTGCTCGATGAACTTATATTGCTCCGTTCCCTCTCTCCAATCATGTTCTGTATCGGCTATGCAGAATCGAAACATGCCATATTCAGTGGAATACCTGACAGCAGAACACAATAGCAAGTCAGTTCCTTGTATATATAGAAACAAGGAATACGAGGGAATTTGCATTGAGATTTTTGAGGATACAAATAATAAAATTACTACTCTGAAACAGTTTAGGCTTTTAGATGAGTTGGTTGTTTACAATCTAATATGGTATTAGAACAAGCAATAAATCATATATTCAAATCTTGTCGTCTACATGATAATTAAAATACTTAAATATGTTTGGCTTGCTTATGGAAGATAGCTAGACTCCACGTGCAGAAGCGTGTTGAGGATATAAATAATAAAATTACCAATCTTCTCTAACAACTTATACTTTTAGATGAATTGATGAATAACAATCTAATAGATATTAATGCCTAGAACTTTCCCTCTGCGTGTGTGTGTATGTTTGGGCCTCATTTTGTACTGGGAACAGGAAAGTTGTATACAACCATTCAAAAGCTAATTCTGCCAAGGACAAACTCTGTGGTTGCAACAAACACAATCAAGAGTAGGTAGTAGTTTCTGAAGCAATAAGAGGTAAACATGTTGTTATGACTTAACTGAGTCAAACGAGAAAAGAACACAACTGCAATTATACAAGAACACAAGATTTATGTGGTTCGACTTAAGCTTACCTCCACGGGTGAAGATTGGCAGACGATACACTATGAAAGAAAATAATACAATGAGCTGACAATATCCATAACTCTCACATAAAATCCTAGATTCCGAGTGCCCAATATATAAATATATATAGGAAACCCTAATAGGACTAATTGGGTTGGACCCAATAACGGGTTATAAGAGAAACTAGGTTAAATATAAGACACCAATCCACAACACATTTATTCCTATTTCACTGAATATAAACCAAAATAAGAATAAAAAATATCTAACTGGTTGTTATCCCAGTGTTCCCTTACCAGAATTTAGCACTGTTCTCAGCAGGAACATAAAACATAGTCTGAACTAAGACACCACATTCTCCTCCTGAATCCATGTTCCCATAGAAGGAACCTGTTCCGGGCCAATCACGTTCGTGGTTACCGCTGCAAGGAAAAAACCTCAATCACCACATAGTACATTGCAGAAGAGTATGTGCTCTAACATGTTTTGCAAAAAGTTGCAACAAACCTTGCAAGCATGTAAGGAACAGTTGAGGCGATGGGCTCAACCTGTGCAGTAAACTGATCCCACTGTGAAAGATATCCAATTGCATAACAAATGTCACCAATGTGGAACACTATATCAATGTTCTCCAAGTCTCTAATAAGCTGCTTAGTGGTGTTAAGAGAGCCAGGCTGGAAATTAAAATATTCATTAGAGCCATCAGCCTCATCCTGCATGATGGAAAATGGAAAAGAATAGATAAGGTAAATATTCCACCATTTAAAGAGTATGACAAGACAATCGATCTAAAAAACAAAAAACAAAAATAAAGGAGGTTTAGAAAAAAAATGACATTTTATGCATTTATTTATTTATCTATTTATTTTTGGTGTTGACTTGGAAGTGATTCTTAATTACTCTTTTTAGAAAAGCATTTCTGTGGAAGCTACCATGCAGTTACATGGTGCCAGAATACCTCTATAGGTTTTGTGCCAATCAATATTTTAATATCACAATGTTAAAAGTACATGAAATGATACGTTAAAAATCATAAACAAACCAAATCAAAACAAACTAAGCCTTTGTCCCAATCAATTGGGGTCGGCTACATAAATTTTTTTACGACATATGTTAAAATCATATGTCAGTAAATTCATGGCCATCATAATCAAGCCAACAAATATGTAGGAAGAATTAGCCAAATGGGTTCAAACCTTTCCCATATCTCCGAATATCACTACACGTTGGAGAGAGTTTTGACCAGGATAAGGAGATGCCCTAAATTGGTAAAGTGAACTCCAAATGTATGTACCATTGAACAATCTATGCCCCAGCTTGTAAGTATATCTGCATAATCAATATGAACATATTTAGAGTTAAACTGAAAGAAGAATTGTGGAACGGACAGCAAAACTCAGTCATAACCCCTTGCTCTCTGTCTTTAATCGTACTTATCTGGGGAAAAGCATTTACGCCTTGAACTTAGTCGGTTCAAGAAAAACTTAAGTAAAAAAGAAATGGAAAGAAAATATATTAAAGGTACAACATTTGGTTAATATTATGTCTAACCTAACATTTAAAAAGCTATATATCTCTAAATTAATAACACATTGCTACAAGATCCAAAATGTTAGAATATACAAGCACAGGATATGACATACACTGAGTTAGGCCACAACTCTTTCAGAAAACTAGTGTGTATGAATCCAGGATCACGCCACCCTACTGTTCTTGCTGGAGCATCTGCGTATAGAAGTTATAAAATGAATTCTATGCCCAGAAAGACAGCTGTGAAATCCTTCAGTTAATTTAGACCAAGAGAGCCAGAGAGGAGAGTAAACAAACAAAGAAAATGGTCCCCAGAATACCCATTATGCATAGCAATAAATCCTATAAACTTGAACTTCCAATCATACGCATCTCACTTGACGTTGCTAGGATATCCACTTGTGATTGTAATGAAATATAATCAAATAAAGATGTGTGCCTGGCTTATGTATCAGTACTCTTTCTGAAGCACCGAAAAAAAAAAAAAAAAACAGTATGCATTTTCCTGTTCCCATGAAATTAGCATTTTTGTTAGAACTAAGTAAAATGCAACAAAATTTTCCATGTACTAAATGATGTACTGGTTTGAACAAGAAGCACTATTTAACAGAAACCAGCAGAAAATGATACATGTCCTCTTATGCTTTAATTTTTTTGGATCAGCAACGAAAAAGATCTGTGATTTATTCTGCTATGCGATCTGCTTTATGGAAACAAATGAAAACCACTTAATTCTTTTAATTTTGGTCATAATAGACATCTAACAAAACCACATAGTTCTTTGAACCTTGGTCATAACAGACCAACGAGAATCACATATTTTGCTCAAATTTATCTTAATTTTCTCATGTTATTATTGAAACCTACAATTTGTAGACACAGAAATAGGTGTTGAGTGTTGACACAGATCCAAGTGTTGATTGTCTACAAGTACATGGACCGACACAGTTGCCTCTAAATTTAAGATACTGGGATATGACCATACTTACCTGTATGTGTGGGTGTGTGAAATGTACAATGAGCACTACCTGAAAATAGAGACATGGAAGCCTAGTACACGAGACTCTCGCATGCGGGGTCTAGAAGGGTCAGATGTGCACAACCTTACTCTCCACAAGCGAGAAGGTTGTTTCTGCATTTTTCAAAACATCTATTTGCTTTGTAAATAAATGAAACAGAGATGTACACAGTTATACTTTACATTTCAGAACAAAAAAATGTTGTATTTGTATCGTTTAGTTATTTTCCTTTCCCAGCACAAGGGAAGAGGTCTAAGTTAAAGGACTTCATTGCACTACTATGTGCACTTCTCGGCCTTTCACTTGAGCCAACCTTGACATTTTAAGATTCCCTCTTAACATCAATAATCTGGTGCTTCATGGCCTAGTTATGCAGAACAATCAAAACATTCCTTTAGTTGCTGTATGAAACGTCATCTCAACATGAGAATCTGTCCACGAATCAGTCATAATTTGGGTTTGTTGAAGTGATGAAGTCAAACTGTTCCATTTGAAATCAAGTTTTCGAAACTTTTGTGAAAATATGTTAGTAAGATAAGGTTGATTTTTAGTGCATAAATCATATTCCATATTCAAGTATAATTAAAAAAATTTTTTTTGAAAGATTTAAGTTTTACTCACCACACATGCTGTTGCGGTCAAAAGTAAGTGTTCCAGCTGGGGATCGCCTTTGTTCTCCTCCTTGTGGACCCCATTCAACAAAAGGCTCTGCTTCATTGATTCCATATCCACTTGTCCAAGTTACAGTCATCTGAGTGTTTAATGATCATCATTTCCCAAAAATAAAAATAAAAATGCAAGCCCCACATATAAAGGATAACAAACAATCTTAGAGTGTTCTAGCCATGTATTGGCAGGGCATAATCCTGTCCACAATTGCAGAGTTTGGAGGCAGACCAATTATTTCATCTCCACCTCCCTTATCAATGACGCAACACACACACACACACACACACACACACTCACTCCGGAGAAAGTAAATATTCACCAATCTAATACATATTCTCCCTTGCTTTCATTATTTACTATACATGAGCTCTAGGAACTAAACTAACAGAAAAAACAAACTTACTTCATTCCACATCTTTCCCTGTGCCAAGCGTGGGTAAACTGGTGCATTTGGATTTGCAAAAGTAATTGTGTTTGATACTGCAACCAGCTTCGGCTGTTTTAAAAAGAAGCAAGATGCAGAAACTAAATTGTAACAGCGGTGGCACATGGTTAACATGCAAACAGAAACACAGTTTTTGTTTTTTTCCATAAAAGAGTCAAATGAGAGAGGAAAAATCAAAAAGTAAAAGAAGGATATAAGCTAGATGAATAAAGAGCAGAGGATGGTTTGCTAGAGATAATCATAAACAAGCAATGAGTTGATTAGCTCATGTATTAGGAACAAGAAAACGTGGCACCATTAATATGGTTATTAATGAAAATCAACTACAAATCATATTCAG
>JAULJZ010000024.1:7476726-7489222 GCA_032270985.1 Heliamphora pulchella
AGAATAATTTAAATAAATATAATAATATAAAACAAATTTTTTTTTTACATATTGGAACTTTAATATACCACCTAAAGAAATGTTCCATTCATTGAATTGTGCTTTCAGAGATCAATGAGAAAGCTTATATGTTGATGTTAAAAATCGCAAATTTTTGTGATGTTACCTCTTAATTTATGAGAAAGCTTTCAGAGATCAATGAGAAACCTCTTAATTGTGATGTTACAAAAACCATTACACATGTTATGATCAATGAGAAAGTTTTTGTGATGTTACCTCTTAATTTATTTCTTACTTTTATTTTATATTATTTCTTCCTTTGTAAACGAACTCCATTGATATAAATAAATAGCTATTCCCTCTTGATAAGGAACCCAAATTGTTGGAAAAAATTAAATAAAATAGCCTGCAACAGAATAATATTTTTCTCTCCTTTTGTGCGTGATTAAATGAGATCAATAATAACAATAAAAATAATAAACAAATAATTGCACGACGTTGATTTTTACGTGAAAAACCTCTGAGAGAAAAAACCACAGGACCGAAGTCCGTTTCCAAATCTTCACTATATCAAAATAATGAGTTTACAGAATTAACTCTCTAGGTATACCCAGAGAATGACAACATCAAGAATAATATTCTTGAAAAAATATTAAATACTGTCACCGTAAGATGAATTCTAACTAAAAAAATAAACTCAAGTTTAGATCTCACCGGTTGACAATCGAAACCGTTGATTATCAAGAATCAGGCGCTGAGAGTCTGCCCTTAAAATCTCATAATGATCGGATTTCGTTTGACCTTCGATCTATGCACAAAAGTGGACTGTTTTTCTTCCCAAAGAAAAAACTCCCTCGCGCTCACTGTTGCGCTGTTGCTTCCTTAATTCTCAAAGCTTGAGAATTAGATTTTGCTTCAATGATTGTGTGCCGCCGTATCCCTGAGGAGGGATTCATATATATATATATATATACACTAAGCCTATTAAGAAAACTACTTCAAATTGAATAAGGATTCCTAATATAATAAGATTTCCTAATTCAATTAAAATTTATAAAACTAAAATCATGAACTCTTTTTTATTTTTTTTATATAATAAAATATATTAAACCTAATATAATTGTGCCACCCCAACGGGGCGTACACCAACACAAATCTACATAATTTTTTTATTCTTTTATAATTTCTTCTTGAAGTTGATTTTGTTTTGTCCATAAAAAATTATGAGAGCCCTATTTTAAAACTTTGCCTATAATTCCTAAAAATTCAGGACCAGCTCTGCAGTTCATCTCAGAACTACCTGTCTTCCTCGTTGCAGTCCTTATTTATTTTGTTGATAAAGAATAAATAGATAATCCCATCACCCTATACCCATATAATTCTGGTTGAGGATTTTTTTTAATAAAAAAAAAAAACTATAAGAATTGAATTCTGGAACTTATAATATAACGAGCTTTGATTAACAAGATTCTTTTGAAATCGCAATTTTGATTCTTCAAATTCCAACAAATTTGGCATTCCCATCACAAAAAGGCAAGAAACTCCCACAATTTCATGCAAGTCATTTTGTCCCCCTAACCAAAATTATGTATCTGCCAAAGCTTTTTAAAGAAGAATAAGAAAAGCAGCCCTAAATTTCATAAGACCCTGAAAGAATACATGTGCTTCATGGAAACTTGAGTACATAATTTGATTTCAAAGTTACAACCACTGCCCAAAATGGCAAAGCCTTAATGTATGGATAAGTTCTGAAGTGAAGAAATGACAAAAAAAAAATGAAGATATATACATATACATTGCTATATAAAACATCTAATATGTTTTAAGGGGTGTGTATGTATCAACATCCTTGCTCTGTGTGTGCAAATGCTATAAAGGTGTCCTGCACAAACATGACAGGACAGCCTCACAAATCTGAGAATTCAAAACATGGAAATTGGGTACCTTCTTAATATGCATAATACTTACAACACATCTATCAATCTTAGAACCTGGAGCTCTCAATGTACATTTTTCAAGCCCTTACAAGAAAATAGACAATGTAGTTAATCCACACCCAAGTTATATCTGATATGTACATATACATACATACATCTATTTTCAGTTTTATACAAAAACGACAGAGAGATGACTTATATACCTTATTCTTTCTTCTTTTTCCTTGCTTTTTTGGGGGTTATTTATTTTTTTTTGGGGGAGGGGGGTTATAACATTTTCGGTAAGATGCACCAAATTCAAAGGTTATTCCAATCAAGCCACTGAAGTGAACTTTCATCTCTTTTAAGCTATTTCGAATCACAGGATTGAGCACAGTTAAATCTCCCCTCTTACCCAAATTAGATGGCCAGAGTTGTACTTGGGCAACTATCCACAGTGCAGGCCAAGATGTCCCTATAATCGCGAGAGATTCTGAAGGAGTCATAAACATTACCATCCCTGCTCTTCTTGTACTCAAACAGCAGGTTTGAATGATCGAATGCTGTGAGCTTTACGAATCCATAATCGAAGTCCCTGAAAATACTCCACAGAGTTTGGGCAGTGGAAAATTCCGAAAGGCTTGCTCCTCCACCCCCAGCAACCACATGAATTGTCCCATTAAGGGTTCCCTTATAAAAATGTTTCTCCTCATTCGTGCAAGTATTCTGTACCAAGAAAAAGATGTCAGTTTGAATGTTGGATATAGAAGCATAATATATAAATTCATCCTGCCAATGATTTGATAGCCAATGCATGTTTCTTTGTGGAAAAAAAATATAGTAGAATGCTTTGATCATAACAAAAATACTAGTATTCAGTGGGAAATTGCTTCTGAATAACTGTTGGAGAACCCAAAGTGTGACAATAATCGCACTTACTCATAAGAACCCATGATCAGTAATGCAATCCATTAACTGGAGAACTTCACCATGCAAATGGTTCAAATTTTCAATTTTAGTCTCAAACTAGTAACTTATTGTTGCCGGATGACCGCAACTAAAGGAACCAGGAACTAAAAGAAATAAAGAAAGGAAAAAAAATTCAAGGAAATCACAAATTCAATATTATTCTCAATGTCAATAAAAAAATTCAAGGAAATCACAAATTCAATATTCTTCTCAATGTCAATTTTAGTCTCAAACTGGTAACTTATTGTTGCCGAAGACTGGCAAGTAAAGGAACCAGGAACTAAAAGAAATAAAGAAAGGAAAAGAAATTCAAGAAAATCACAAATTCAATATTATTCTCAATGTCAAAAAGCTACTCAATACAATAATATGCCAATATTTACAGGCTAACCACAAGATCCTATGGAAAGACAATAAAATCCCAAAATAAAAGAAACTTTCACAATTAAAGTTTCAGATCAAATCTGAATAAAATAAATAAACACTTTTCTAAATAACACAAATCAACTCTTTTGGCCCCGCATGACGTATGTGTGATGAATCCTGGGTATTGCATGATCCCCATCACTTATCAAGATGGACTGTAATTACAATGGAATTAGCTTTTGTATAAACCAGACTCAATGGATTTCAGATAGGCAAAACACAGCCAAGAAAAGGGAAAGAAGATGTTCATCATTTCGAGAATTTGTGACTATACCTGGTAAATGGGACATGTCCTTTCATAGTTGTGTACATGGCCAAAGATGGCTATATCAACCTTGTACTTCTGCCAAAGCTTTTGAAGACTCTCCCTCCCCATTGGTTCTGCAGATGAGCCTTGCATAGTATACCAAGCACAAGAGGAATAACCTAATACCCGATGCGCAAGGAAGATCAGCCATGGTTGCTTCTGTCTATTAACAGATGCCAGGCAATGCTCGATGAATGCATATTGCTCAGAGCCCTCTCTCCAGTCATGTTCTGTGTCAGCTACACAGAATCTGAACATGCCATAATCAGTGGAGTACCTGGTGGAGGAAGATATAACATTCAAACACAGTTCCTCTGGGCTAGTCTGTTGTGTGTGCCCAAAAAAGTAAATGCCAAAAATGTACACTCCCGCCCCCCGCCCCCCCCAAACCACACACAGACAAGAGTCAAAGTTTCATTGGAGGTCGGAATTATTTTTTCTGTATCCTCCAATATTGGACTCTCAGCTATTTAAAAGCAAGAAAATCAGTGGTGGCAAGTGGCAACAAACATAGCCAAAAATGTAAAGCTATTTGCAGAAAGTCTGAAGAATAATATTGATGAGAAGAAGAAGAAGCAATGTGTTATCATATGTAGTTCGTAGGTCTAGTCCAGGAATACAAAATTAACATATTCCAAATACTCCTGACATTTGTGTAACTTTTGAGTCATTGATTCTAAAAAAATTGTATAGAATTATATATGCTTTATGAAAATTGGGTTAATTGAAATAGTTTCACAATAGAAAAAAAAAATGGAAGTGATGAAATGTGTACGAAATAATAGTATCATTGGGATCGATACACAAATCACTTTAAATACAAGAGGTCAAGTAGGCCGAATGGCGGATTAAGTCCGAGTGGAAAGGAAAAACAAAGAATCGATGAAGAGTGAAGAAATAGATTCATCATTCCATTCCAATCAATTCAAAAACGAGAGAAAGAACTAATGCCCTCTTCAGGCATTTCAATTGAAATATCCAAAAATAGTAGTTTCCATAGGAATAGTATTCTTGCTTACTTTGACGATCCTCGATGGAGAAGAAAGAGTCTAGGAATGACTCAATATGGGACTATAGAAGTGCATTCCATTGTTAAAAAAGAGGATTTTATTTAGCATCCAGGAGTCCAGGAATGTAGGCCAAAGTACCAAATGAAAGTATATCAATTTTTTTTTATTCCCGAGGAAGTGCATATCTTACCTTGATCTTCTTCCACAATAGAAAAAAATGGGGGTGATGAAATGCAATAACATAATCATAATCCATATTTTCCGTAACATAAAATAAATAATCTAACAAGTACATGGATGTACACCTATCAATATAACACAAAACGTTCATGGAAACTCATACCAGAACTTAGCCCTGTTCTCGGTAGGAACATAAAACATAGTCTCAGCCAACACACCACATTCTCCTCCTGAATCCATGTTCCCGTAGAATGATCCTGTTCCGGGCCAGTCACGTTCATGGTTGCCGCTGCAAGTAGGAACTGTTAATTGTCACAAAAGAGAGCGCAGGAGCCACAGTTTTGAATTGTAAAAAAGTTGCAACGCACCTAGCAATCATGTAAGGCACAGTTGATGCAATTGGCTCAATTTGGGAAGTAAACTGATCCCACTGTGAAAGATATCCATTTGCATAACAAATATCTCCAATGTGGAAGACTATATCAATGTTTTTCAAGTCCTTAACAATCTGATTAGTAGTGTTAAGAGACCCACGCTGAAAATTATTATATTCATTGGAGCCATCAGCCTCATCCTTCATGTTTTAAAATAAAAAAGATACTTCAGAAACAGAAGCACACTGGGTAAATGGAATTAGGCTTTAGAGTGTATGAATAAAATCTCAACAATTTTGTCATGCAGTGAATATTATGATGAAGTGTAATTAATCAATCATAAATGATCATGCCTAGCAGAAAAAAAAGAAGATAAATAGAGGACGATGTTCAATGTGCATAATGAAGTTTAAAGGAGTTCAGACCTTTCCCAAGTCACCATAAATGACTATGCGTTGTACAGAGTTTTGACCAGGATAAGGAGATGCCCTGAACTGGTAGATCCGACTCCATATATATGTACCATTAAACAAACTATGCCCTATCTTGTATGTATACCTGCATAACCAGTATTCATTAAATGTTCCTATAAACTGCAAGTAAGCTTGTGTCACAGACTGCATCACTCTTTAGTACCCGTAATCCAACTTGAAGTAGAATTTGCATTTTGAATTAAATCCATTTGAAGAAAACCATCATCACAACATACATTTTTTTTTTTTTTGCCACAATGAAATAGGTATCTCATTACATCATCAGATAACCTTGTATTTTGAATTACCAAAAAGACATGTATATTTTATCCACAAGTGCCACCCTGGAGACTCGAACTCAAGACTCAACAACCGAGGTACTTAAATCGGATCACCAGGTGCCATTGAACTGCAAGGGTACAGTCAATAACAGCAAACAAATTCACCATTCAAAATTTGTTATTATACATCCCATTGATTATGCATTTCTCTATCTATGTATGATCCTTCCATATATAAATCCCGTCTTAATGTAGAGCTCATACTTCTAAAAGTTTTAAGATAATTTTGTTTATGTTATTTGTTTGGTGATGGGGTACATATACAATTTTACTTAAACCAAGGGCCTCTTTATGCATAAGTTACAAATTTAGAAAGTAAAAGCTTCCCCTATCCGGAATCCTTGTTACTTTGACATGTAATTTTTACTATGCATTCAAAGTTGCTCTAGTCGTCATGTTGATTTATGAAAAGATATATAGACTTGGATAAATAAATAAAAATTAAACGAAAAAGAATTTTGAATTTTTTTAAAGAGGAGGTTAGAGGGAGGATTTTTTTTTTTTTTTTAAAGCATCTGTTAACCAAAAACTTAACGCATCTATTACCATAGTTATATACTATCAGAAGACACTACATACAATGAGTTGGGCCACAATTCCTTCAGGAAACCAGTGTGTATGAATCCAGGATCACGCCATCCCACTGTTCTAGCTGGTGCACCTGCAATATGGAAATAATAAGTTATACGATGAATAATCTACCATAAAGAGTTTGCCACGAAAATCCTGACTGTTTCTGTTGTTACGCGATCTTAGATAGAACTCAAACTCAAAAGTTAACTATTGAGGTGAGGATGCCCTCACGCTTATATACTGCACATTACTTTTGTACTCAAGCAATTTGAGGCTTCACTTCACAGTCAACCAAAAGAATGACAACCCCAAGAACACCACCATTGAATGACAATGAATGCTAAAAAATTCAAGTGCCAAGCATGAATGCATTGTTAGTAGTAATGTTTGATCACATTCCCAGTCAGACAAACACTTGAATGCATTGTTAGTAGTAATGTTGATTTTCCTGTTCCTATGGAATTAAAACCATTTCTGCCACGAGCAATACATGTTACAGTAATCTGCATAAACAATTCACTTCGTAACAGGTATTGGGTACAAAAAGCATTATCTCAGTAAAAACAGCGTGAGGGAGCTAACAGACCCCTTGTCAGCGTGAGGGAGCTAACAGACCCCTTGTGCAATTATTAAATATTGGTGCGCAGAACTATTGAGATAGACATACTTTGTCAAGCGGGATCTAATCTATAAATGCACATTAAATTTTAATCTGTGATATTTTATTCAGAATGGAGATGTTGACATCAGAGTTCTATTTTATATCCATCATTCTGAAAGGCATGTGAAAATTCAGTATCACGGATGAGATCATCGGCCAGAAGCAACGCACCTCATATCCATGCTCACGAATAAATTACACAAACAAGATTATGTTGTGTATTCACATTTATATATATTTACGCACCACACATACTGCTGCGATCAAAAGTCAGTGTCCCAGCTGGGGAATAGTGTTGTTCTCCTCCTTTTGGACCCCAGTGAACAAAAGGTTCTGCTTCATTGATCCCATATCCACTTGTCCATGTTACAGTCATCTGAGTTTCAAGTTAAAGTGTAGCATCTCATCAAGAAATTATTAAAACCCGCAAGAAATACTGAATAAATAAATGTAAGGGTATTAAGCAACAGAAAGAAGTCCGGCCCATTCAATAGCAAGGCAGGTATGAGCATCTGCACAAATTAATAGCTTTCTTCTACTTTTGTCATACAAACTATGCATAGTATCTAAGAACTAAAGCAACAGAGAATTAAACCTACTTCATTCCATGTCTTTCCTTGTGCTAATCGCGGGTACACCGGTGCATTTGGATTCACAAAAGCTACAATATTTGACACCGCTACCAGCTTTGGCTGTTATTTAAAGAAAATCACTAAATTGCATCAAAGGTTGGTCAGGTCTGATTCACAAGAAAGAACATAAATGGGATTCAGTTGCGAAGTCAGCCAGCTTGATAAATATAAATTGATACATTAAAGATATATATAATTTTAGTAATTAATGTTTTTCCACAAAATTTTGGCCTGATATGGTAGTTTGGTAACCTTATAATCCATCACAAAACAGACAGATTATTTCCGTCCAACTTCCAGCTGGTCACCGTAAAATTTAAAGAACATAGCGAGCAAACGCGGAATAATCAGTGGTACTTTGTAAAATTCTGTTCATGCAAGAAATATGGGAACAGCAAGACAAGTACGAGCATACAGTTAACAAACCACCAGAAAACAATGCAAAAGAGAAGTCTGATCTCTGCTTGATTAATTGAAGCCTCAATGATCCGTTGCCTGTATTTTTGTACTCAGGATTTGTGTAATTTGCATATTGATACTGCAACAGAAGGGTGACAGTTTAATAAACAATTCAAAAACCCCTTCTTCCGCAGGCAAAAGCAGGCCAAGAAGTCACAGAAGAAATTCAAGAAGCACAGCCTGAACCTTAATTGGTGCAGTACACAAAAGGGGAGGAGTAACCCGTGGATTCTCAGGGAGGCAGGAGGAAACACTGAAATTAAAAGAAAAGAACGGTCTATTCAGATTAACACCATCAAGTTATGTATAACAAAATCAAAGTCAGGGAAAAATCGTATTTACGTGAAATTTGCAGGTGAAAATACTCCAATCCAGTCATCAATTGATGGGTTCGAAATGCTATACTCCAAAGTCAGCCACTCAGAATCTTGCCCCTAGAACAGAGAAGGAATTTTGTATCAGAAAAAAAAGAGGACAAAATCCTTATTTGGCTTTCAGATGTTCAAACTCTTCCTGAGTGAGTGCCAGGCAGAAACTGCAAGCAGGGCATCCCCATCTAGGATTGAAGTACAGTTAACTAAATAGTTCAGTTTACATTGGGATCCAATCTCATTGATAGCATACTTCTATTCTATTTTAACTATACACATTTGGTGTGCCTCAAATTTGAAGCTGTTTGGGTTTCTTTAAACCAAAATGCCTATCAAAATTCCATTTCTACAACCCTCTTTATTTTAAACTTTTGAGGGCACAATTTGAAAAGCACACCACTGCACTACAACTCCGATTTCCCGCAATACTCACATTGTAACTGCTTTTTTTTAATTAAAAAAAAAACTACACATCTCTCTCTTCCTCTCTCCTCTTTGAAAATTTTCTAATTTAACATTTTCCTTGCAACAAATTAAAAATTTTCTCATACATGCCCTGAACTCTGAAAGTGGAATTGAAAATCACCTTTAACCCAAGAACTGGAGGAAAGGCTTTAATATAAGCAATGTCATCAAGAGCCAATACTGCCTTGTGAATTCCAATCCTTGAGAGGGGTTGGTCTCCATGTGATGTTGCCCTTTCGAGGCTCGTGATAGCCCACCAAAATGCCAACAAAATCAACCCAAAGACTCTCATCTTGCCCAAGTTTGAACAGTCAAACTCAATCAAAAGGAAGATTAACTTGCCATTCTAACCCTAGTAAGGAACCACATTGAACGAAAACTGTTAATTTCTATGACCAGTTCCAGCAAAACAAGCCAACATAAAATCTTTTTGTAGAATTTTCTCTAATCATAATAGGAAAATTCCCAGAGAAAGGGAATTCTTTAACACACGGAACTGCCATTCACCCACAAAATTATCTGCCAAACAGAAATTTTAAATTCACACACACACACAGATAGATATATATCAAAAGTGCTCACCAACCAAGAATGTTAACCGTTTATGTTAGGCTAAGTGTCTTGTATTTTATTGAACTCGTATCTATTATATTATTTGGTCTATATGTAATTGGGTTGGGTAGAATTAAGTCTCCACTAGAAATTTTTTATGTATAAAATTTATAATAATATGACTTATGGACTTTTATGAGTTTTACGTGTGCTTATAAATAAGACACTGGTTGAAGCTGTAGGTTGAGATAGAAAATTTGAGAAATTAACTAGCTGGTAAAGAGAAAAGATACGGGTATTTTACTATTTCACATTTGATGTATTGAAATTTTTTTTTTCTTGGTCGCGGACGTAAGCCTATGTGGGCCGAATTAGGTAAATTCTCGGTGTTAATTATTTTTCTGCATTTTTATGCATGAATTTTCGCTTCCGTTTGCCGGATTCAAATCCCAACACTACATTATTATGAATAAATCTGAAAATTGCCAAATAAATTGGATAAAACAATGCTTAATCTGAGAAGGGCTGACAGTCCAAACACAACTGAAAAAATTAGGAACTGGCTAGCCAAAACAAACTGATTATAGCCCACTAGATAGCAGCTACAAGTAAAAAAAGCGCGCACAGATTCAGGGGACAAAACTGATCTGCAGGAGAAGTGAAAATGGTAGAGAAACCAGTTATGAGAACTGAATCTAAAGAGATCGTAAATAACAAATTGAAGACTTTACCGATAAGTTCGTGATGATCTTTGAAGAGGGGTAGAGGGAAGGAGTGCAGAAATCCATTAAAAATTCTCTGTTTATCGCAATAATACGAGGTCTAATTATATGGTACTCCCAGAGTACATGATGCCACCTTTTATTTTTTACAAATAAAAATGTTTAATGGCTCAGTTTGTTTTAATATAAAATATTTTTTTTATAAAAAAAATTTTTTTTTAAAATTTTATTTTTAGTGTTCAGCTGACACATGTAAATATTTTCAAAATAAAATTTAAGGTATTTTTCTATCAAATGTTTTTATAAAAAAATATTTTTTTAATTTTATTTTTTAGTGTTCAGTTGACACATGAAAATATTTTCAAAATAAAATTTTTTATAATAAAATTATAAAAAACATTTGAATTTGGTTCGATGGCTCTTGCAACTTTGTTAATGTTTGGAATAACTTTTCCTATTACTTTTTGTGATTTTTTCTTTTATTTTTTTATTTTTTATTTTGTTTGTCTAGATTTTTTTATTTTTTTATATTTATTATAATAAAACAAATCTACAAATACAACCCTTGTAACAAGCGTTGAAAAAAGTTTATTACCGAAAAAAAAGCATTAAAAAACTTTTAAAATAACTTTTTAAGACTTTTTCATCTTATATAAATTTTTTTTAATTTTATAGTTATTTTTTTATTTTTTTGGTTTTTTGTAACGAGATAAATTTAAAAAGTATCATTGTTTAAATTAATGTTTAAAAAATCTCAATAAAGAAGAAAAAAAGGCTTAAAGTAGCTTTTTAAAACTTTTTTCGTTTTATATGAATTTTTTTAAAATTATTTTTTGATTAATTTTTTATTTTTTCATAACGAGAAAATTTAAAAAATATTATTGTTTGAATTAACCTAAAAAAAACTTCACTAAAGATGAATAAAAGCCATATAATAAAGCCTTAAAAAATCTATCCCAAATAGTAGTCACTACGGTCGTTAGTTTATATATCTTTGTTTTAAAAATTAATACAAAAAATAAAAAAAATAGAGAAGTGCATTTCAAGACACATTTATTAAGAAAACAGAAACTAACTTACCAATTTATTTGAAGAAAAATAATTTTATCTTATAATGTAAAATATTTTATTTAAAAGTTTATTTATTTATTTTTTGTTAACCGAACAATGAAAACTATATAAAATATTTTCTGATACCTTGGTGTGAGCAAAGATTTATTACATCCTAAAAAAGTGTTTAGAATGTAAATAAGCCTCTCTTCTTTTTTTTTTTTTAGTTAGTTAGCCTTCAAAATGTCAAAAAAGAAACACAAATATAGGCTAAAAACAAATTTTAAAAAAACAATATTATAAAACCAAACTGTTTTCTAATTTTATTATATTTATATTATATTATATATTAACAATTACTCGTGTCTAAATACACTTTAAATATAATTTTATATAGTGAACAATCTCCGTAATTATTTAGAGTACGTAATAACGTATTAAAAAAAAATTGAAGCAGTGTCACTCTTAATTTTAAATATAAGTAATGACAAAAATATATGCATATCAAAATTAAAATGTATTAAACTAACTATATTTCTTGGCTATATGTATGTACACATATTAAAAGTATATTTTTTATATTTTGGCTTCTGCTATTTTTTTATGAGAGAGAAAAAGATAAACTTAAAATAAAGAAAAAAAAAAGCTAAAATTTAAAATAAAAAAATATGAGAGTTGGTTAATAAAAAAGGAGATAGATAAGCCACATAGATAAATCTTAAACCTTTGATAACATCACGAATATTTGTATTTAGTAATATAAATTATATATAAAGAAAAAAAAACTTCAAATGTTGTGTTCCCTTATACCTCTTTTCTTTTTCTTTGTTTCTTTTTGTATAATTTATTTTTTTTTATTTTCATAACGTAATAATAAATAGGGTAAATTATACTGACATCCTCTGAAATTCACAAAAACATCAATCATCTTTTCTGTGGTTTTTAAAATGTCACTAATCTGCTCTCTGATTTAGTTTTTGCATCAAATTAGTCAAATCGTCAAATTTCAGTTATT
>JAULJZ010000024.1:7500577-7514175 GCA_032270985.1 Heliamphora pulchella
CTTCAAATCAGGAATTCTTGCTTCCCTCATGTCCCTGAACAAAGAGAACGCTGACTGAAAATCTTGGCTCGACATCGATGCATCTATTAGAGTATCATATGTACCAGCATCCAACTGGAGCCCTGAACTACTGATCTCCATAACTAATTGAGTTGCTTCAGCTGTTCTTTGCTCTTTGCAATAAGCTCTTAAGATTGGCACATAAACCCCAAGCCCAACAGAACAGCCCTGAACATTCATTTCATCAAGAATGTTGTGTGCCTTATCCAGGAAGCCAAGATTAACACAAGCACTGATAATGCCATAACCAACTGACTGTTCAACTATGACTGATGGAGGTTCAAGCTTTTGAGCTTCAATTATCAAATCCGCTAAACGCTTGATACTTCCGTTCTGAATAAATCCTTTTACTACTACACAAAAAGTTTCTTCACTAAAATTTGAGTCCATTCCACCTCCTCTCAAATTATGCAAAAAAGTAGCTGAAACAGACTCCAAGCTACCAGATTTCACATACCCACTAACTAAATTACTAAGAAACGTCCTCTTATTAGCAAAACCAAACCCACTCATCAAACCTTCTAACTCAACAATCTTTTCTTCAAGACCCTTCAATGCATACAAATAAGCAAGAAATCCAAAACTCGATTCGTCTGGCCTAACGCCCAAAACTGACATCGTCTCCACAACCCTCTCAGCATCACTGACAGATTCCAGAACAAGACAACAACCCTCCAAAGCCGCATTACAAGCGACCAAATTCGGTTTCATAAAATGAAGTTTCTCATCCAAAGCAACCCTACAATTCTCATCAAAAACACGCAAAAAAGCTGCAAAACTGCCAATTTTCCTGCTAATTTCCACAAGAACATTGCCCCAAAAACCGAAAGGCATAAAATACCTATTCTTGAACATGCACTTCACCAGTGCAAAAGCGGGGGCGGCCGAGTTCGCGTTTTTCATTGAATTCAAAAGGTTTTCAACAGTTCCATGCTCCAACAAAATTGGGTTTTTCTCCATCAAAAACACAGCGGAGGCAAATGCCCTTTTGAGATTGTGGGTGTCATTGAGCGAAGACAAGTGGGTAATGAGAGAATTAGCGAGATTCTTACTTGGGAACGAAGAAGCGTTGGTGAGAGCCTTGAAGGACTTCCATGCATCGTCGGTGTTTTTGGAGTTGAGGGATGTTTGGAGAGTGGTCTCTAGGGTGGCCTGGTGATCTAGGGTTAGGGTTTGTGGAATTTGGTGTTGGGGTTTGGGTGGGGGTGTGGAGGCTGGTCGGTCCCTCTTCAAGGCAAAGATTGATGGTTGGAGGAAAGAGTAGAGGCTTGGCGCTTCAGGTTCAGAGGAGAAGTGCTTCTTTGGGAGCAAATACAGAGCTCTTCTCCACATTCTCTCACTCTCTACTTCCCCCCTTCCCTACAGGCAGAAGCTGTTCAAGAAGAGTATGGTTTAAACTCAAAAGTAACTGTTTAAAGTTTAAATTAACTGTTTGGGCTAAATGTTAAAAATTGCTTATTTTTAATTTTTTTGAGTTTTTTTTTTTGTTTTTGGACTAAATTTTTTTACTTTTTCAAATCGTTTTGATAAAATTAAACTAAAAAATAAAAAAATTTGATCAAAAAATAAAAAAAAAATTCACTAAAAACGAAAATAAACAACATAAAACTTGACTTATTAGCTTATTTTTATCTTTTCTTAAATTTTTTTATATTTTGATCAAAGAAATTTACTTTTTTGGTTCGTTTCAATAAGAAAAGTCAAAAAATATAATAATTTAATTAAATAATTACAAAATTTTACTTAAAAATCAAATAAACAAATAAGCAATTATTCTAAACTGGCCATAATGTAGTTTTTTTATAAATTTATTATGTGAAATCAAAATGGATTATTGCCTAAATAATTATTTTCTTTTTCCAAAACTTAAGAAGGTCCAGTTATTGCTGTTGGCCCATTATAAGTTCACAAAATGAGGTTTTAAGAGATTTTGAAAGAAAATAATTTTAAGCTTTTGTTTTGGTTTCAACATTAAGTTGGGCTTTTAATTTTTTATTTAAGGTCATAAAAAAATCTTACTCTCAAATGGTAATTTTTTTCTATGTGGCTCAATGCCACTTTCATGTAGTCAATTCAACTTTTTACTTATTTAGGTTAACTTTTTGATATTTTTAAAATATTGACTTTTTACAACAGAATAAAAAAAAACATCTTGTAAGTTGTAGATATTTTTAGAAAACTCATGATTTTTTTTACTTTTTTTTCTAAGAAAATAATTCGATACACTTTCCGAATATTTTCACTTTTAAAAAAAATCATAGTATTCTCAATTAAAAAAACAATAATAGACTAAAAAACAAAACAAATTGTGGCAGTATCCCAAACATATAGATTAAAAACATGAAAATATTTTAGATAATTTAACAAAAAGTAAAAAAAAAAAAAGAATGAAACTACTCTAATTTAATTAATCCCAAACAATCTAACTTTTTGTTTATATATTTTTTTAAAAAAAAATCAAACATGTTAAAAGTAAAAAAATTTAGGCATTCTAATAAAATAAAATTAAAAAAACTAATTTTTAAAAAATACCAAAATGGGAGCCCAAACCCGTTAGAGAATTACTGGTAAAGGGCCGAAAGTTAAATAAAGTTTACTAAATATTTAGGTGATGTAAATAAGAAGCTGGAATAGCTCAGTTGACTAGAGCGTATGGCCGTTAACCATAAAGTCGGAGGTTCGTCCCCTCCTTTTAGCGCTATTATCTCTTTTTAATTTCTTTTCCTCGCATTTGAAAAAGTGCAAATTTAGAAAGACGCTAACAATTTTTTTTTCTATACAGTTTTTTATTTTTTATTTACAAAAAAACAAAAAATATGTTTTTGTTTATATTTATAAAAAATTAAAAACATATTTAGTAACATAAATGTTTAAAAAGTGGTTGTTAGAAATTATAGATGAATCCAATCAAAATTTGTTTACAAAACAAGTTAAAACACATTTTTCTGCTTCTTAAAATTTTGAAAACTGTTTACAGTTTTTTGAAAATAAAAATAATTACCAAACATGTTTTCGTTTACAGTTTATAAAAAATTTAAAAACAAAAATAGAAAACAAAAAATATAAACGTTACCAAACGGCATCTTAGTAAGCCAAATTTTATATTATTTATTTTTGTTTTTAGTAGATTTTTTGTCTTTTGATTAATTTTTTTTTCTTTTTAGATTCATCTCATTGAAACTATTTAGAAAAATAAAAAATTTAATCAAAAGATAAAAAAATAATTTTTTTTTAAAAAAAAACAAAATTTTCAATATTTAATCCAAACAGGGCCAATAAACATTGGCTCCGCGGGAAACCTTTTTTGAGTTATTTATTTATTTATTTATTTTCAACTTTTTTATATGTTGAGAATTTTTTTTTCCAACGGAGCCTTTATACATAGGCTCCCGTGTGGAGTGCCAAATATCATATTTTTTTTATTTTTCTTGACTTAATAAGTACAACCTAAGTTGTATCAAACCAGTTGGTACAAAATTTCGAAAAAAAAAATAATTAGGAGTCCTTATTAGTGAACTTATTTAGAAATAAGTTCTAATTAGTTTTTAACTATTTCATAAAGTCTCATTTTAAGTATATAATTACTTTAGACAAATATATCCTTATATGAATTATTTATATAATATACAGATACTGATATTATTTTTTCTTTTAAAATTGAATCTCTCAACACTAAAATAGATAATTCAACATAAAATGGAAACAAATCTACCAAATTAGAAGTTTCTACAATATTCGATCTATGAAGATAGAAGAAAGACGACTTCAATGAAAGAATCATAACAAGTATTAGATTATGATATGCTACTCTCAACATTATAGAGAGAAGACCAGAAGAAAAGTAGAGAGAACGAGAAGAAAAAAGCAAGAGACAAGAGGAGTTTATGTGATTCATCATCATTTTGTTATATATGAAAATAAATAAAATAAAAATGATAAATTTTAGAAGTGTATTTACTTAAACATATAATTATTACAAAAAATGAGACATTTGTTACCGAGAATAAGACAATATTTTAATAAAAAAATGAAGCATTTTATAATGTCTCATTTCTTCTCATATGAAACAATTTTTTAAAAATAAATGATACATTTTATTTTATTATATTTTATGCATGAATGAGTTTTTATTTGTTATAAAAATAATATTTGAATTATTTTATGTGCATCGGAATACAAATAGCATTAGCCATTAATTTATTTTAGGTCTAAGTAATCACAAGTAATAACAAAAATAAACCAATTACATAAATTAAAGACTCACGATTTTTTTACGTGAAAAACCCAACTTAGGTAAAAAAATTACAGAACTAATTCAAGTCCAAATAATCAAACACTAACAATTAAACAGTTACAAGACACAAATTACAGACTTTGATCGAATTCTCAATCCAAACATCTTAAGCTAGCTTGCCGAATTCATATACACTGTTCTTCACTTGATCACCGCAGTAACGAATTCTCGAAACTACACAAGTATTGAATCATCAATACTTTCACACTAACAGAATCCACCGTCGGTAAACATAGAACGCCTTCTAAGTTCAAGCATGAATGATCTACGTATGTTTAAGACCCGAATAATACTTCAGATTATACTTATGAGGCTCTATATTTTATGTCTCTGAAGTGCCATTTCGAGTCAGGCCTATGCTCAATTATACAGGCATAAGAAGTCTAGTAGATAGAGTTTCAATCGAATTGAAATTGTCAGGGATCTGCTCAAGCGAATTTGGAACCGTTTAAACGATCATGTGGCAGTCTGCATTTTGTCTTATCTTCAATTGCACAGACTTGCTTCATTGACTTGAACCTTCTACTTGGTCATTTGTACTTCGGTCTTCTAATTTATTAAGACATATGATTAAGGATTCTTGATGATTATAGGTAGAGATGGCAATTTTACCTGCTCTTGCTTTTCTCGACCCGTTTTGTACAGGTTTTCCCCGTACCTGTTAGGTAACAGGTATGGGCTATATTTGCAATCCCCACTCCATTTTCTCCCACCACGCACTGTATATAAATTTTATTTTTTAACAATATTATAGGACTAAAGTACAAAAATATTATACTTATTTTTAATTTTTTACTTATATTTCTTATTTTTTTTATTTTTAATTCTAGTAATTGATTAATATTATTATTTTAATATCTGATCATGTCATTATTGTTATTATTAATCTCTTTTAAAATAAAAAAATGTATTTTTCACTTTGCCTCCGCTTTCGCCCCATCACTTCCTCCATTAATTTTTTTTTTACCCTGCCCCGCTAATAAATGGGGTGGGGATAGGGAAACACACACCCACCCCAAACTCACCCCCTTGCCATCTCTAGAAGGATTCACAAAACAATAAACTTATCCTAATTTAGCCACAAGAGTCCTAGTCAACTTAGAAGTTTTACAATTACAATACAACCTGAATTGCCATAATAAAAAAATTTTAATTTAAACAAAATAAGTATTAAATTCCTAACATTTTTTAATTAAATGACTCAATTCTCTTTAATAAGATGAGATATGTCTATTAGTAGAAGAATATAAGAAACTTGTATTTTGTGTAATCGATGAAATGTTTTATTTATTCAAAAAAATATTTAATTTTGCATGAAATTAGACATTGTAAAATGTTGTATTTTTCTACCAAAATATTATTTCATTTGCTATGATAAATATCTTATCACTGTAATCACACATTTTTAACTCAATATACTTTCTAAAATTTATCGGTTCTATTTTATTTGCATCTATAAGCACAAAAATGACGATGAATTGCATGAACACTTTAGAGTCATGCGCCGTTATCTTCAATTACACTAGTTTGTACGCCGTTTTTGAAGAATCTTCAACCCTAGATCATGGAAGATTCATGATCATTTTTGCAAAGAGTATCATAAAGAAAATTTAAGCATTCTTGGTCCAATTTTTGGAGGATTCCAGTGATATCAATGATTTTCAAATAATAATGTTTCTTTTGTTAGAAATGAAGGGATCGAAATCTCAAGAACCAATGACAACGTATACGAATCAAACCAAAAAAAAAAACTACTACTCATAACCGTCCGAACACCGTCTGGACGGGAAACCCTAATTTATTTCAAATAAAAACAAAAACAAACTCGATAAACCTAACAAAGCAGAACATGGATTATACCTTCGAAATCTCTCTGATTTGATCTCATCTCAACATTTTGAACAGAAAATCTAAAAGATTCAAGCACAAATCTAAAAGATTGTCTGCACCTTAGATCTTCTGTCGTATTCCCGTATACCAAAACCTAATTAGAGTGTGGGCTCTAATCCTTCGAATTTCAACCCTGACCTGGCTGAGTCCTTCTTCTCTATGATTTGCACAAGAGTGCGAAAACCCTGATAATCGAAACTTGGCTGCTAAGGGTTATAATGGCATATATATAAGCTAGGACAAGCATCTAAGGAATTAATAAAACTCGGGCTCCTTATGTGATTAGAAAAATCTAATTCAATCTAGAATTAATTTTTTAAAAATATAAATTATAATTTATACCACTAAAAAATTATAATTGCACTCCCGGTCCTAGTTTAAAAATTATCTTTCGAGCTCCTCGTTATTAAATGCTTATTTATCTCCCAATATTTAGATTACAGATACTTATCAATTAAATTAAATTACTGACAATTATATTTAATCAACCTCTTATAATTCTTTAAGACATTCCACTTAACTTATTTGATATGTCGGATTATAAAATTCACTTGCAGAGTTTGACATAATCAAAACTTATAAACTTCTTTAAGTGGGTATCATTAATCCTTATGCCAGGATGTGGATTCTGTTAATATTTAATATTCACCATATATATAATGACGTTGTCGAATTCACTGAACTTGTTGACCCATAAAAGATCTATTTTTTGAATCAAAACAAAGAACACTAAATATGCGCGTCTATTAATTATTTTAGGATTAAGAGTATAAGTACTCCTAATAATCAAATGGTGTTAATTACTTTATATAGTCAGTATAAAAATAATTATCCCAACACGGTCTTGTTCATACGCACAAAGTGTACTAGCACAGTGAATCGAAATTATACCATTCTCCATAAGCATGACAGATCTATTAAAATGCTGTGATATAGGCCTACTGATGGTGTATCCAGTTCTATCTAAGACAATGAACAAAAAAACTTAAATTTCATAAGAACTGATAATCTGGTCTTCTGTGTAAGCTGAACTCTACAATCACGCCCCAAACATCCGGGTCACGCGAAAGCGCACCAAAATACCCATTTAAAAAAAATAGGTTTCATAGTTGAGAATCAAAATACAACATTTGGATAAAAATTTCCCAAGTTCAACTCTCATAAACAATAAACATGCATTCTCATACATGAATAAGCATATCCCCAAAAGCGTACAAAACCAGCCTCAACAGGCATCACATGTGTAAGTACACGTCTCAAAAAAGAAAAATTACAGCAAGTCTTCCATTACCTCTGCAACTAGGTCAATTCCACGTGCTTACCTGATAAAATTTTACAGCAAAAATCCCACACCGTGAGCCGAAACCCAATAGAAAATAGACCGTAAACTGTAATACAGGTCATGCAATCATATGGTGGGAGCGGACTCGACCACAAAAGCTCAAAACAGGTTTTCCTCTCAAAACCATCAGTTTTTCATCCTTGAAACTATGCATATAACCTGACAGATATCATGTCACAGTTAAAGGAAAGCAGTAAAACACAGCATTCTCTACTCGGGACACGCAACCGAGGAGACACGATAAAATGCAATCCTGCGTACCGACTCTGTCAACTCAAGATAAAGGCAACAACTATAAACTCTCATCCATTACCCTGGACCCGTAGGTTTAGTAATGACAAGTTCTATATGGAGTCACGACAACGACGTCATTCACAGAGGCACCCGAACCACTCATGGGAATAACCCGAAGGTACAGAGCACGTACTGTTTAATTTACGGGACCTGAGCCCGATGGTACAAAGCACCCACACATACTCAATTTACGAGGATTAACCTAAAGGTACAGAGCACCTACGCTGCGCAAGTTTCTGGACTTACATCGATGAGCAATGGAAGCCCAACTCAACAATACCCACTGTCACAGTACATCTAAGGAGAACATTTCAAAATCAACCCGCAAAACAGATACATAACACATGTATACAAAGGGATCCAATCCATGAACCATGGAGATCAAACAAAACATGTCAAAACATGATTTTCACCAAAACGTTTTAGAAGTTGAGACTCAGCCCCAAAGACTACCTCCAAACCTTCAACAAACACGTTTTTCACAAAAACCAAACCTTTTCTAAAAAGGAACTCAACCTTTTTCCCAAAACGAACAACCAAAATGGCAAGCAAACAGCATGCATTTCAGTCGATTGGACCCACCCCTAGTCGACTGAAAAACACACTGGAAAAACTAACTTTTCGAACATAAGGCACTTCAGTCGACTGACCCCATGAGTTCAGTCGACTGAACTCCCAAAACGATGATCCAGTCGACTGGACCCAAAGGGTCAGTCGACTGAACTCACTCAGAAAATATTTTTTAGCTACGATTTTGACCTTCAATCGCCAAACCAAGCTTAAAAAACACCCGTTTTGATACCTAGAAGCATACCCGAGCTCAAGGCTATCATAAAACCTCGAAAGGAACATCCATATTTCGATTTCATCCAACTGAACGTCGAAAAACTGTTTTAACCCAAAATCGGATTTGAAACATAAATCACCTTTCATGCGTTTTTAAACGGTAGAAACATGTAGGATTACATGTAATACCCTCTAACAGTTATACAGTCTAGGATCCTACCCCAGTGAGTTCAAAACTCAACGTCTCGATCCACGTACAAAATCGAGCTTCGCCAAAATAAAATTCTGACTGGATGGTTGCATAGACCACGATGCCGATACTACGGATCAGCAATTGGTTTATCAAAAATCAGGCCCCGGACCCCCGAAAAGTTAGAGAGAAAACTGGAGGAAACTTAGAAGTTAAGTTTTGAAAATATCTTTTTAGAAAATATCTAAGTCCAGATATTTATAGGCCTCCAAAATATCTATTTTTTTTAAATTTTTAAAATTCGCACGGCAACTCCCTACAACCCCAGGAACCAATCCCGCATACTCAGATAGACTTAAACATGTATTAAAATGAGTAAATCATACATCTTAGAAATATATATGCAAAACACATCACATATAAACATAAGTCTCATAAAGGGACGGGTCCGGGTCTCACAACTCTTCCCCTCTTAAGGAATTTTGCCCCCGAAATTCGCTACAAGGTCACAAAGGAAAAGCTCCGGGTATCTAGCACGCATCTCAGACTCCAGCTCCCATGTTGCCTCTTCAACCCCGTGATGAAGCCATAGGATCTTGACATAAGCAATGGCTCTGCCCCGCAACACTTGCTCCTTCGTGTCAAGAATCTTCACTGGACGCTCCCCATAAGTGGCATCCTCATCCACCCGCAGCTCAGCCCAATCTAACACATGAGAAGGATCAGGCTCGTACCTCCGAAGCATAGAAACGTGAAACATGTTATGCATAGATGCTAACTAAGGTGGCAAAGTCAGACGGTAAGCAACCTCCCTAACCCTGTCAAGGATCTCAAAAGGCCCAATGAAGCGCGGTGATAGCTTCCCGCTACGACCAAACCTCATCAAACCTCTACGTGGTGAGACCTTCAGGAACACATGATCCCCCACTGCAAACTCCAAAGGTCGCCTCCTCTGATGTGCATAGCTCTTCTGGCGACTCTGCGCTGTCAGTAGGCGCTGGCGAATCACAGCAACCTTCTCTGTCGTCTCTCACACCATGTTGGGTCCCAAGATTGTGGTCTCTCCCACATCTGTCCAACACACGGGCGATCTACACGGTCTACCATACAAAGCCTCTTACGATGCCATCTCAATACTGGACTGATAGCCGTTGTTGTATGCAAACTCTGCTAAAGGTAGATGATCCTCCCACGAACCTCTGAAGTCAAGAACACAAGCCCTCAGCATATCTTCCAGAATTTGAATGGTCCTCTCAAACTGACCATCCGTCTGTGGGTGAAAAGCGGTACTGAACATCAAGTTCGTCCCCAAAACCTCCTGAAGACTCTGCCAAAAGTGCAATGTGAAGATCGGGTCTCGGTCAAAAACAATAGACACTGGCACTCCATGCAACCAGACTATCTCCCTAACATACAAGCCACTCAGTCGTTCCACCGAATCCCTCCCTCGGATGGGGAGAAAGTGTGAAGACTTCATCAACCTATCAACCACAACCCATACGGCGTTGCGTCCCCTAGGTAATCGAGGAAGTCCTAACACAAAGGCCATCGTGACATGCTCCCACTTCCACTCTGATATAGGCAACGATTGTAGCAATCCTGTCAATTTCTGGTGTTCTGCCTTTACCTGTTGACAGGTGAGGCATCGAAAAACAAACTGGATCACATCTCGCTTCATTCCTGTCAAATAGAACTGACGACGTAAGTCATGGTACATCTTCGTGCCTCTAGGATGCACTGCAAGGCGTGAATGATGACACTCATGTAGAAGATTGGCTCGGTATGACTTGGGCACAAACAACCTCCCAGCCAACCTCAGACTTTGATCTGAACCCACAACCCATCCAGCTGTATCCTCTCCACTAGCAACACGATCTGGTATCATCTGAGCCTCCTGGTCTGTCCGCTGGACCTCTAGTATATGTGCAGTCAATGCTGGTCGTGAAACTACTAAAAATAAAGTGGCACCCGTCGTTGTCTCAGGGAGACACAAATCAAACTCTCCAACCGCTCCAAGCATGTCCCACTCATGTATAGCCACAGAAGCTAACGACCCGTGAGATTTCCTACTGAGCGCGTCTACCACAACATTGGCCTCCCCTGGATGGTACTGCAAGTCAAAATCATAATTCTCCAACAACTCCATCCATCGTCGTTGGCACAAGTTTAGGTCATTCTGTGAAAACAAGTATTTTAAGCTCTTGTGATCGGAGAAAATCTCGAAATACTCACCATAAAAATAGTGACGCCATGTCTTCAAGGCAAAGACCACGGCTGCTAACTCCAAATCGTGTGTCGGGTGGTTCCACTCGTGCATCTTCAATTGTCGAAAACCATAGGCTACAACTTTACCGCCCTGCATCAAAACACATCCCAAACTGTCGTGTGATGCATCACAGTACACAGTATATCCTAAGCCTCGCTCTGGAATGATCAACACCGGCGGGCTAGTCAACCTCCTCTTCAGCTCCTAGAATGCTGACTCACAAGACTCACTCCAACCAAATAACACTCCCTTCCGCGTCAGACGCATCATCGGTGTAGCGAGTCAAGCAATGTCCTTCACGAACCGCCGATAGTACCCTACTAAGCCCAAAAAATTGCGAATCTCAAAGACACTCTTCAATCGCTCCAAACCTGTCACAGCATCAGTCTTCGACGAATCCACAGCTACCCCGTCTGTCGACACCACGTGTCCAAGAAACCTCACCTCAGACATCTAGAACTCGCACTTCTCATACTTCGCGTACAAGCGGTGCTCTCTCAAGGTCCGTACGACGATTCGTAGGTGATCCTCGTGTGCCTCCCTGGTGGGTGAATATATCAGAATATCATCCACAAACACTACCACAAAGCTATCCAGATAAGGATGAAAGATCCGGTTCATCAAACTCATGAACGTAGCGAGAGCGTTCGTCAGACCGAACGGCATAACCAGAAACTCGTAGTGACCATAGTGAGTCCGAAAGGCGGTCTTCGCTATGTCCTCGTCCCTAATCCTCAACTGGTGGTATCCTGATCTTAAGTCAATCTTCAAGAAGTAGCTCGAACCCTTCAACAGATCAAACAAATCATCTATCCTCGGCATCGGATACTTGTTCTTCACTGTTACCTGATTCAGCTTCCAGTAGTCGATACACAAATGCAAGGATCCATCCTTTTTCTTTGCAAAAAGAGTAGGAGCTCCCCACGACGAAGTACTCAGACGTATAAACCCTCTATCTAGCAACTCCCGAAGCTATACCTTGAGTTCACGCAACTCAGCGGGTGCAAAATGATAAGACGGTATAGATATGGGAGCAGCTCCGGGAACTAGATCAATAGAGAACTCTACCTCCCGGCTTGGCGGTAACTCAAACAGATCATCAGGAAAGACATCTGGATAGTCGCAAACCATCGGAGGTAACTCTCCTCGAACCCCAACTACCTCACCCAACATAAGGGCTGCAAAAAGAAAACCCAGGTTGCCCTGGTTCCGCACAACACTTGGCATAGACCTCAAACCCTCATACTGGTCACCCACAAAACAAAAATAATCTCCGTCTGGTGCACAAATCGTCTCCCTCTGTCGATCGCAATCGATAAAGGCATGATAGGTGGTCAACCAATCCATCCCTAGGATGACATCAAATGCGGTCATGTCTAGAATAACAAAGTACTCTAAACAACGATCGGTGACCTCCAACACGCAAGATCTACAAATAAGACTCAACTTCACGCTCCCACTGACCAGGGTCTCCACGCACATAGTACTACCCAACCAGTCCATTTTCAACCCCAAAGTAGATGCAAAAGTAGATGATATAAATGAATGTGATGCTCCGGTGTCGATAAGAACACTGGCCCATGATCTGTAGACTAGAAAAGTACCTCTAATCATGGAGGTAGTGGCAGCAGCATCAAGCACGACCGGTGCTCTGGATGAACTAAGATCTGTAAGAACATAAGCTCTGGCTGGTCCGCTGCGGCTCTGAACTGCCGACAGTCTACCTGACTGCACTGATGCACCCCCCTCTACAAATCTGGATAGCTGGCGTCCCTAGGCGGATGGAGCAATAGGTGCTCCAGCTGTACTCTACATACTCCCTCCTCTGGGGCAGTCCCTACGGATGTGCCCAGACTGGCCGCACTCAAAACATATCACTGGCCCCCTCCCCTGAGCCTGCGACTATGACTGTGCCTGAACAGGCGCTGCACTCCTGCACTCAGCCGCACGATGCCCTGGCCGCTGGCATATGTGACAAAGAAGCCCTCTCTGATCTGATCTTCCCGTTGAAGCTACGGGAGGCGTGGATGCAAAAGACTGTGGCGGATACGACCCCACTGGATGCGAACTCGGACCAAATGTCCGCCGGCGCTTGTTCTCCATGCGCCCCTGATCCTATGTGCGTCGTCCACCTTGCTGACTCCTACTGTCCCAGTCTCTGCGCGTCTCATTCAAAGTGTCCTCCACTTTCATAGCAATCTCCACCAGCTCTGTAAAGACTTGCATCCTGAACGTTGCCACTCCGTCTCGAATAGCGGGCCTCAAACCCCTCTCGAACCATTTCACACGGAACTCATCAGCAGGTACAATCTCCTGTGCAAACCTAGAGAGGCTAGTAAACTCAGCCTCGTACTCAAGCACTGTCATCGTCACCTGTGTCAAAAATAGGAAGTCCTCTTTGTAGCGATCCCTCAGAGTCACTGGAAAGTATTTCTCCAGAAATACCTTCGTGAATGCATCCCAGGTGCCTGCCACT
>JAULJZ010000024.1:7538896-7585451 GCA_032270985.1 Heliamphora pulchella
CAAGTCGTGAGGATGAAGAAATAATCTCCGTAACACTGCTCTGTGAGCCTTTGGAGAGGCTAGATCCACTGGACGGGGTTCTCTCAATCATTGCAATATGTCACAAGAAGCAACAAAGAAACAAGTAGCAAACAAATTAACCTCTCAGGTCAAAACAATAGCCGAGCAGTAACCAAATAGTGCCGAACAGTAAAACAGTAGCCGAACAGTGAACGAACAGTGCCGAACAGTACCAAACAGTAGCCAACAATGCCGAACAGTACCGAACAATGCTGAACACTAGCCGAACAGTGCCGAACAGTACCGAACAGTAGCCGAAACCCTTACTGAACCCTTGCCGACTGCACTAGATCCTCGTCGAACCTTTGCCGACTTCCAAACGCGTCAGTCGAACCTTGTGGAAACCAGAGCCGTCGTCGACTCCTTTGGAACAAACCAGAGGCTTCGTCTCCAGAGGCTTCGTCGACTCCAGAGGCTTCGTCAAACCTTCGAAACACGTCGTCAACTCCTTTGAAAGATGGTAGAGGCGCCGCCGACCCTTTTGGAACCAACCCTAGGTGTCGTCAGTTATGTTCGAGCACACCAGAGAGTGCGTCGAACCCTTACTGACCACGAAACCTCCTCGTCGAACCCTCATCGACCACGAAACCTCCAGTCGAACCCTTGCCGACCACCGAAAGCTCAAGAACGAGCCTTGCCGACGCCGGAACTGCAAGGACAAGCCTTGCCGACCACCAAAAAACTCAAGAACAGGAACGAAAACAAAATAAACTAGGGTTTTGCGTAACCTTGCTTTGATACCATGTAAAAGAGAATAATCAATTATCCGAAAAGCTTAACCTCTCAATTAAAGAGGTCCACTATATATACTAATTACAAGGATACAGCAAAACCCTAATGGCCCTTTATAGCTAACGGGCCAACGTACAGATATAACATACACACATCTCATAATAACACTAACACATTTCACCATTATTTATGAAGCCAATACCATTTCAGGCAAATGGTTGAATCCCTTGGTTTATATTTATCAATTTCACGCATTCTTGAAGCCATAGTATAGTGCCATAGTAAACATTCATGGTTGTCAAGCGTGAAAATACTGTTCTACATCAGAGGGCATCCACCTTAAGTCTACCCTTCCCAGCACACCATCTTGCCAGGACCAGTAATGAGCACCATCATGCATTGTGCGTGAAATTAATGATAGATTGTAAAAATATTGAACTCACTGGTATTAACTTCGTCACCTCCCAAGTGAACAAATTTAAATATGAAGACCTTACTGAAATCTGAAACATGAGAAGCACAAAGAATGTTAATTAGTTTCTTATTCTGACATTGAGGGGAAACAACCGATCCAATAAGTAAATAGGAAATATTACCTGAAAGAATTCCATCTATTACTTTGAAGGTAAATTCATTGCTGACATCAAGTGGCTGCTGACAATCCTTTGATGGCCACAGGGAAGGATAACCCGTCCCCCTAGAGGTTTTTGTAAAAAAAAAATAACAAAAATAATAAAAACCAACTGTATTAGGTCGTGCAAAGCAATGAAAACATTTCTTGATCTTATCCACAAGAACACCTTTAAATAAGTGACAAAGATATTTGCGTTTGTATAAGAACACAATAAAACAAGAAATTTTCCCCTTGAAACAGATACCCATATAGATTCCAATTATAACTTTATGAAAAATATGCGATTGGGCCTTACTTAACATAGCAACCTGGATCTACTGGAAATTTTATTTATTTTTTTCTTGATGGTTAACTATGTCTTTTCCTCATTTCATGCCTTATTGGGTGTTATCGGGGTTGTTCGAAGCCTTGGGATTTAGTGGGGTTGGCCCGGGAGAGAGGTGAGAGCTGCAGCATTCACATTTATTGCTCGAGAGGCTTACCCACCGTTCAAGCGGTCTTACTTTTTGAGACTGGGAATAAAAAGTTGAAGTTTCCTCAAGAAGCGTTATTCGTTTTAGATATCTCTCCCTCCGAATTTCTCTCTCCGTATATCCTTCATAAATATAAATATAAATATATATATATAATTAATCTACGCAAAAGGGGGATCATTTTGATTGGAGCAAAGTTCGATTAAGAGGCATTCCAACTTTTAGGATTTTCTCTCTCCTCCTTTACTTTTCAATGATGTAGGATTTCATGGCTTTAGTTTTAGTGTGTGCCGAATGCATGTTTCGTGGCCCTATTTTGGGTTAGGTAGCAAAAATGGGATATTGAAAGTATGCCTACATGTTTAAAATACCACTTTTGTTAAGATTAATGTGTCTGATGCTTAATATAGAAGCCTTGCAGGATTTTGAATATTTAGGGGTCCATAATTATTATGATATTGGATCCTTATAGTGATGATGATGGGAGATAGAGAATAAATCGGTTAGAATAATTAGGCCACTTAGTGTTTAGTGGTTAAATTAACCTTGAATAAAAATGTCAATGAATTCATGGGAACAAGAGTTACAACCTTTCATCTTCTTCAACGACTCTTATAATCTCTCACCATCATTTTTATCATTTTTATCTAATTCTAGAGACTAGAAATGCACCAACAGGTGTTTCCTTTGATAAAATTAAATTAATGAGAATACGCATTAATCATAACTACCAGGAGAGAGCATGTCCTGGAACATCAATTTCAGCCAAAACATTAATCCCTCGTCTTCGAGCATAACTGCAAAAATTAATGTTTTAAAAATGAGTTACCATAAAAAATTAAAACAGAGAGAGAGACAGAGAGAGAGATCAGGAAAGTACAAGTTAGGCATCATATCTCATTTTAACAAATTAAAAAAGACAAGAATTACTTGCCTCACAATCTCCACAGCATCAGCCATTGTATATCGCTCTGAAATAGAATAAGCTCCATCCCACAGTTTGGGATATGAAGGTATCTCCAGAGGGAAAGATTGTGAATCTACAATGTGCCAATGTAGCACATTCTGCATGAAAAAAAATATCTATATGGATCCATATTAATAAAGAAGAACAAGACATTAGTATAATTTTGATGTATATACTTTGCTGACGGTGCCAAAAGGGGTACAATCTCTGTGCAGAGTAACCACACAAAATCAGACTAAAACCCATTCACATAAATGATCTCTCTGGTAAAGTCTGTCAACGGAAAAAGAAGATTCTGAAAAATCCCAGTAAACCAAAAATGGAATGTATTAAATCTGTATTCTGGAATATCTTCTTCCCCTAAGAAAACATGCGACGAAGGAGGAAAAACATCATGTGTCCATATATCACATGTGATGGACTAACTGGTAAAACTTCCTTCCAGCACATGGGCAAAGCAAACATGTGACAAAGGAAGAAGAAGAAGAAGGATAGAGAGAGAGAGAAAGAAGAGAGGGGACAAAGAGGAAACATTTCCAAATAAACTTGAATTATTATTGGAAGTAAGCCTCATATAATGATCCAAGGAACAAAATTTCCATTTGTTTCCATCGGAACGGTTTCGTTTCCTAAGTGACTGAAACAAAACAATAGGGGAGTAACAAAATTCTAGTGTTTCTTTCAAAAAACAAGGAAACATTGTACAATATACCTAAGCAAATTTTATTAAAATGAATTTAAACTTTTTCATAATATTTTCAATTTCTTTTCGAAAATTATAGATGGTTGTTTTCTACTTTATTAAAAATAATATTATTAGTATTTCCACTGCCTAAGCAAACTTTTACTCCATATTTTGTTGGGATCTGACATTTTTTTAGTAACATTTACACTTTTGTATGTAATAAAATTAAGTATTATATTATGAATAAAATACTAATTCATGGATAAATTGTTTTTATGGTTTTACACTTATTCTTTTATGTGAATAAATCAAAACCAAAATCTATAAGTATTTGAAGTACAGTCTAAATCGATTTGTTCTTGTGAGTTTATATTTGCACTATCAAGATTCAAATCACTCTAAATTATGGTTTTTATCTCTTAGTCATCTAGGCCTTATTCGGTAATGTTTACAGTTTTCTATGTTTCATTCATAATAAACAGAAAAGATATTTTCGTTAATTTTTCTAAAAATAAAAACGAAAAATACGTTTTGGTAAATACATATTTTTGTAAAATTTTATTTTGAGAAAAAAGTTGTTCAAGAGCACTTTTGGAAGTAGGAATGCCTATGGTGGTTGGATGTAGTGATGGGCAATGATGGCCAAAGGCGATTTGGCGAAAGCAGAGCCAATAGTGGTGAGGTTGGGGAGTTCATAAGAACAGTTGGTAAAGACGGTTGCCAATGGTTGGAGGTAATGAAAGGAGGCAGGCGAAGACCCCCAACCCAATGACAGTGATTTGTGGTCGACAATGGTGGGTGGAAGTAGTAGCCGGTGAGTGAAGGTGACAATCGATGAGCCTGCCGATTGTTGGGGGAGGGGGGTGGAGGTGACGATCAGTTCAATTGAGGTGGCACATGGAGGTGACAGACATGGGGTGGAGGTAATGGCCAGTGAAAAGAAATGTTGGCCGAGTGGTGGTGATCATAATGACTGACAACAGTAGGTGGAGGTAGCAGTTGATAGGGGGAGGTGGTTGGTGGAAGTGGTGGCCAATGTGAGAGGTGTTTGGGGGAGGTGGAGGTGGCAGCTAGTTATGGGGAGGTGATGGCTGGAGAGGTGTTAACTGGTGATGGTAACAAGAGGTAAAGATGGTCAAAGATAATAAGAGAGAGGTTAACATCCCAAATTTCGTAGTATTTTGTAATGAAAAATAATAATAAATTCATAGTCTTAATTGTATAAAAAATATAATATACATTGAAATTAGAGATAATTTTAAAATTTTGAATTTATTTTGATATGATAACCAAATGATAGAGTGATAGAGCTTGAGGGGACAATTATTAGGAAGTAAGTGTTGTTATGGAAGTGAAATAATAGTTTGGATAGAGATAATTCAAGATAAATTTAATGTTTTGAATTATTACATAACAAATGAAAAATTGTATTGAGATAATTGAATGGTGGAGATAGTAGAGAGTTTTTAGAATGAGGGAATTATCATGATATCAAAAAAAATGATATGGATAAACATAAAAGGTTTAGAGATACAGTAGGATACTAGAGTTGGAGTTCTATATATATCCATACATAAAGAAGGTATGGGAAGACAGGATTTTGTTAGCAGTGATACATGCAATTTTCCTCTTGTTTTTCAACAAGTTATTTTTTGAGGGTTAGTGCTTCTATATCTTCCTCTTTATATTCTTTTATTTCAATGTATTTAGTTTATTCGTGGGTTCACGTATAGAGAAAGATTGATTGGTCAGGAAAAAAAAATAATGACAAAAAATAATAGAAAAAAAAAAGATCAATAAAGCTATTGTAGTGTGTATATACATATAAAACATGCATATATATTTATTCGACTCAATCGGGTGAATATCTTATCATAGGAATGTCAAATGATCTGAATGCCTCTCAATGGAGGATCTTTTCTCATTAAATAGAAAAGTATTACCATAATTTCAGCCTACAATCACTTCTATCAATCAATCTCCCTAAATTAGCCTACAATCACTCCTATTAAACAATACAATCAATACCATAATTACAATACAACTAATCTCCCTCAATCAGCCTACAATCACTTTGTACCATAATTAGAATACAATTGATCTCCCTAAATCAATAATTACAATAATTATGAGTTTCAGCTGATTATGAATTACAGCTGACAAGGAAGAGTGTACTTTTATATTTTTTGACACGTAAAACCTAATTTTTAGGTTATTTTGATTAAATTCTTATCCTAAAATATTGATATAAACTGTGATAAAAAAATATGCATTTTAGTTAATTGATAAGATAAACAGTGCAATTTGACTCAATTATCACAATATTTTAGTATGCTATCGTTTGAAACTAAACGGGGATAATTAATGGCCTTGATGTTATCAAATATTATATATTAAATATAAATTAAAAAACTATATGATAGATAACAACTTTCATAAATTGGTGTATGCAAAATCCTAACAAGCGGGGGGTCATTTTAGCATCTAAATACTTCTAGGTTAGCATCAATTATTAATAGTGATCTTTTATGTTGCATAATTTAGGGTGACTTTCGAGTCATATATTGTCATTCTCATTGCGCATTGTTCATTCTTCGAATCCCAAATGACTAGTTTAGCATGCTAAGTATTTTCAAAAATCATCCCATATTCCTAAATGATTTTTGAAAAAAAAAAATCAAAAATTATTTTCAGTATAAAGATATAAATTTGTGATGTAAATTTCATGGCATGAAATTATTTTTGACTTATTCTTATGATACATGGAGCTTTTCGTACAATCTATACAGTGCGACTTATGAGATTTTATTTTGGGACCGTGTTGAACGTCTAGGGGACGCTCTCTAAAGAGGCAACTCTGACCGCTAGGAAAAAAGTCTGATATTTCAGGTGACCTTTGTAGAGACCTGAATCTCCTTTAATTTTTTTTCTAAAATTCCTCGTATGATTATTGACACGTGTCAAATAAATATTGTGTGCATTTTATTTTGGATATATGGCCTGTGGGCTAAATGACTTTTTACTAAATATTGTTGAATTCACGTGTGATGGGGGACCCAAGAATTTATTTCGGGATTTCTTTATACTTTTATTTATTTTATGAGAGGGTGATTTTAATTAATTAATGTGGACTTTTAATTGAGAGTTGTTCATATGTATATATGTATGTGGGTGTAGATATGTATGTATGTATTTATATATATATGTGTGTGTGCTATATAGATATATATATATATATGGAGCATTATGGGCAAGCTTCTAGAAGAAGGTTAACAAAACCCAATTCCACCCTCTCTCTCTCTCTCTCTCTCTCTCATTTTTTTGCTTTCTCCCCCAATTTTAGAGGCTTGAAGCTCAATATTCACAAAACCATAGAAGGGAAGGTTGCTCTACGCGTCGAGGGCTACATTTCCAACCGAACCGATTTTCATTTGGACAAGTTTGAATTTTTGGGTGTGCTCAAATCTTTGGATTTCTAGCTCTTTAAAGTAGGATTCTAGACTATACTTGAATATTTGTGATTTATACGTAACAAATGTCTTTATTTCTTTAGAAAATGTCAAAGAAAATTGTATTTGAGCATGAACCCTAACTTTGTGGTGGAAATGTGTGATAATGCTATTAATGAGTTAATCGTGTTGTGTTCATGATTGAGGAGCCCAAACTTAAAACCATTTTTGAAGTTAGGAATTAAATGGAGAATATTGAAAATGGTGATTTTTGGTGATTATGAAATGGTACACATGATGTCTTAAAATGAAATATGGTTGATGTTAATGTATCGGGTTAAATTGATGTGGATAAGTTGGGCTTGAATAACTCCGTGGTGAAAGACCAAAAATATATGTAAGATTGGGTGTCCTACCTATCGGGTTAGCCCCCGAAAAGGTGGCCGGATTGTGTTGGCAACTTATAAATTTATAGTTGTCGGTTGGTGCCTTGTGATGGCCGTACAATACTTAACTAAACCCATTTGTTGTGTTAATTGAGAATTAATGGAATTTGGAAGCTCAATTTTGTGGATTTTGAAACTATTGAAGAAGTTGGGTTATATGAAAGCATTTGCATTATTATAGAGACTTGTTTCAAATTTTCTTGGAAATCTTGAGTTGAGAATTGTGAAATAAAATTTGTTAATCACGTGTCATGCATCCATTCTCGGTTAGTCGTGTTCCTATTGGGTTTCGCCTCACGTTGTTTAAAACATTTCAGGTGTTGAAGACGACCCCTTGGTGTAGGAGTAGTACAAGGCTTATTTTTTAGTTATGACGGGTGTTTTGTCTATTTCTTTTGTGATTATGATCATGAATTTGTAAGGCCATAAGGCCAAACCTTTACATTTTTTATGCTTGAATGTAATGTGCCTCCTGAGTAAAGGTTTTGATTCTCATTTTGTAGCTAATTAAATGTCTTTCTTTAGCTTTTGGACCTTTACTTTTCATGAGAAAAGGTTTGGGAGGGTGTTAGAATTTCAAAAAAATCAAGAAAACAAAGTTGAATTTTCGACAGATCGACAGACCGATCGAGCAGTCTGTCCATAGCCTCGGTTTCTTGTGCAAAGTGGAGAAACTATGATCTGCTCCAGACGGATCGACAGACTGGTCGAGCGGTTTATCAAGCAGTCTTGCTTTTCACCAATTGAACTTTTTTTCAAACAAGCGTAATTTCCTCATTCAAGCTCCAAATTAGGTCGTTCTTGTATGTCCACTTTCCAATGGTTCTACTCTCATATTCAAATTCTTTTTGTAGAAAAAGTTATAGACAAAATAGTAAGTGTATTTCATTTTTCTTGCATGCTTTTTTTTGCGTATCTTAGGTTAAATTTCTTTAGAAACATTATTTATATTACCATTGAACCCTTTTATCAAATCCTTTGCACTTTGGGCTATATGTATAAATTATCACTCTTGGATCTCATGGTGCAGGGTCATTGGGCCCCGAGATGTAACCGGAATAATGTTGTTTTGACCATTCGACTTCCACGTTAGATTTATTGACCTTTGACTTCAACCTTTGACTTTGACCGTGTCCACTTGACATTTTCTCATTTGTTTCTGAGCCCTCCTTGCCCTTTTGTTATCTGGACCGCCACGTCATAGTTTTGGTGCGTGACAACCCTAAACTGAATCGCCTTTTAGAAGAGACTCATGCGCATCCCTCGATGACTCTAAGTTTGAAAACGGACCCAAAGGGCTGAGGATGCCCTGACTTTTATTAATATGTGGCACTGGATATTTATTTTATTTATGGTTCCCAACAATTATAGATGATCATGATGTTATCACCATTGTGGTGTTAGCTATTACTATGATGAGACATGATATATTGGTTACTCATCACTGGTTTTGAGATTAGGTGAATTTATTCATAAACTGTATTTTACATAAAATATGGATTTGACAACAAGATAATGTTTTTGTAATATCACGTGATTTTATATTGCTCATTATATGCCATGATTATATTTTAATTATAGATATTTTGAAGATCTCATTTTAAAACAGTATTCTATTATTCATGCTTGTCATTCACCGAGCTGTGAGCTGACGTTGTTTTTAACATTTTCAGGTGATCAATCAAAATACTAGTGGAGGAGTAAGTATTGCCTTGGGACCTAGTACTAGTGACCTTATAGGACACTTCATCTTGCATATCTATTAAGATATTATTTTTTGTGAATGATTTTATTCTTGGTTGGAATACTTGGCAATCAAATAGTTTATGATTAATTGGTTGTTTCAATGGGTTGTTTGTGTCCCACAAATATTCTTTATGAGTTGAATCACCGTTTTACTCAATTTTGTAGCTTCTTTAGGTATTTTTGTTATTATAACATTTGTTTTAATATTAGGCTTTCATGGCTTATCGGACCAAGGCTTATAGCCACGGCCGGTCAAACTCTTGAATTTGGAATGTGACGAGAGGGAATAAGCAGTTGTTTGCAAAACAAGTAAAAATATATTTTTTTATTTATAAGAATTTAATAAATTTTGAAAAAAAAAATTGAAAACGAAAATTATTATCAAACGTATTTTTTTTTAGTTTATGAGAATTTTAAAAACAAAAAATGAAAATAGTACAAAAACGTTACATAGATCTCTATATGTTTAATTAATTAATTAATAGTGTGTAATACATAGATTCCACCATATGTTTCTAAACATTTCTAATTTTGTCATGTTCAAAATGTTCTCGAAATGTTTCTAAAGCATTTCCAAAACATTTTGAAATATTTTCCTTTCTATACTAATCGAAACAACATACCCAAACAAAATTTTGATCCTTGGATCCAACCAATATGGTAACAACTTAAGCCTCAATATTATATATAAATCTCAGAAATAATATAATAAAGAAACAGGGAAATAAACAAAGAAACACTCCGAACAATTCTAATAACTATTTAAACAATCTTACATGGAAATCTTGCTCAAATTGGTTGCATCACAAGAAAAGTAAAATCATGTGCTAGAAATGCAACATTTTTCCACAACTGAAAAGTTGACTAAGGGCAACATCATTATTGTTAATATAATACTTCTCCATTGCAAATGATTGAATTTTTTTGAGGCATACTTATTCATCTAGAACACATAATAAAATGTGAATATTACAATATAAAACCCCATTGAAGGAAACACAAGAACCTTTGAAGATAAGTGGATGGCATAATGGGATTTGGAATTGAGTTTGTTATTTATCTTCTTTTAGGGTGTTGTTTTCCCCTCATATTAGAGGGATTCCCCGGCTTTCGATTTATAGAAATTGGGGGGAAGGGTATGAGATGCAATTTAACGTTTTATTTTTACCTTTATTTTTTGGTGGACTTGTTTTCCTTCTTTACCTCTGTTTACTAAAATTACATTCGTACCTCATAAGAAGGATAATACAAAACCTAATTCATGTGACAACCTCAGAGTGCATTGAGAATCTGATAGTCTTTTCAAAAAATCCAAATCATGTACCGATTACTAAGGGGAATGAAACCAAACTTGCCCCGTTGCTGGACTAACTCATTGCGTCCGCTATACTGACTAATTCAAGAACATTGCATTATAGTTGTGATTTTTCCTTTTTTGATATTAATCTTAGTTCATTAATAATCCTTAATTATAATGAAAGCAACAAGCCAACTTTAAGTAAGAACTTTGAAATCATAACAAACTATTAGAATATGAAGACCACCTGGCAAATCATCCAATTTGGACTGCCAACAGAGCTAGCTTTCTTTTTATTAGAAACTCTACCAATATGCATGGCATTCCATTCAATTCAAAAAGGATGGTATTTGTCAAAAACAGCTAAGTTTCTAGTTCAAGTTGGTCGGTCATCCATGACGGACACTAACCACTATGAGGGCAAACAATTATGATAAGCACTAGGAACTCTAGGCAGACTAGTAGGTGGCTTGTTAAGTAAATTATCCTCCATAGGTCCACAGGTTTGCCTCTTTAGTCTTTATGCAACCAATTCGTCAAAGGGTGTAGGATAATTTTCTTTCAGTACAAGATCTACTACTAGTCAATATTTTATAAAGGAGGAGCCAAAAACAGTAGTATGTTGTGAAATTGAATGGTGATCTGACCCTAGTTAAAGCAATCTGTCCCTAACCCAAATTGTGCCACTAATTTTTTACATCTGCAAATATATATAACCCTCCATGCATCAACTACCATGGCAAGATTTTATCCCATTTTTGTTAGCATAACCGCTATCAGCAGTGCCTCAAAATTCTCACTTCACTGAACATATATACACATTACACACACAACATCGATGGTGAAAAGTCATTGTTACCAATTTTCTGAGGATAAAAACTGTTAGTTATGTCTTACATACCAATTTCGCGTATGCCATAGAATCAATAACCTTCTTTATCATAGGAAGTGGTTGATAGTGTCGAGATGTATCTGCACCATTGTCATTTAGAAGTTATGATTGAGAGATTATCTTTCCTACTAAAAAAACATATGAATATTTTACCAATCTCAAAAGTAATCACGTTTGGGATAAGCTATGTTACCATGTATAGGTTGAGACCTTCTAACACAATGTAAACATAGTAAGAGAGTAAGAGCCTCATGGTAGCAACCATGATCTCATAAGATGGTAAACTGAAATATTTATAAAAGACATTTTGGAGAAGAAAAAAGGAAACTGTAAACACTAAATAAACGGGAAAATGATACTAATGCATATAAATAGGGAAAATGTACATTTCTGATGTAAGATATGTATATAGTGTCCTCTGGTGCTAAATCTTACTTGGTGTTAAAATATAAAAGTTGAGTTGTTTCCTTAAACTCAAGCACTGTCCTGATCGATTCAATGGGATGTGATTTGTCGTAAGTATAATATCATTCAATGGTTTAAAATCTTAATTCTTCCACTATATTTTGTTAAATTTAACCCAACATTATAAAAGAACTACAGGTTGGGTACAGTTAGGCCTTTGGTAATCTTTGATTACCACCTGGTCTCAACCTTTACCTAATTGGAGTAGAGAGGGGGGGTCGTCACAGATACTTTATATCATTTTGATTACATTGTGATTATTTTTCCTTTGCTATTATGGGTTCCCAAAGTTCTTTAGGCAGGTGAGTCTGTTGTTAATTTGTTATCTTATTAATTCTATTTTGTGTTTATATTTTCCTTTTGTTTTATTTCCTTATAGCTATGGATTGAAACCTAAAGTTTTGTTACCACCTCACTGGTTGAGTATGAAACCATGGACCAGAGAGACCTGCCTTACATGATCAAACCTTGTTCATTCTAAGACTTGGTGTTGGGAGTATTATTATACCCTTTGATGACCTGTCCGAACCTGGCATGTTTGTTGTTTGGCCTGTTAGAATAGGAGAGAGAGAGAGAGAGAGAGTACGAAAAAGCGTGTATCTCATTGTGAGGCATACACACGTATTTATTAAACAACGTGAGCATAAGTAGATACTGTGGGCATCCCCACAGGACATTATTACTACTTAATATATTAATACTGAATACATATTAACACCTCCCGTTAAATTGGAGCATAGATATCAATCATACCCAACTTGTTACAAATGTAGTGAACCCGGAGCCTGGGCAGCGCCTTATTGAACACATTAGCAAACTGTTTACCAGATCGAACAAAGCCAAAATCAATAGTGCCGTTCTTATACTCTTGGCGGATGAAATGACAGTCGATCTCGATGTGCTTAGTCCGCTCATGAAACACTAAATTAGTAGCGATGCAAACAACAGACTTATTGTCACACCACAACTTGGTAGGACCCATAGGCGGTTCATCTAATTTAGTGAAAAGCTGTCTAACCCACATGATTTCGGATGTTGCCAACGCCATAGACCTGTATTCCGCCTCAGCACTGGACCACGACACCACATCTTGCTTCTTGTTTTTCCACGATACTAGATTCCCAACAACAAAGACAGAGAATCCTAATGTGGATCTCCTATCAATCGGGCATCCTGCCTAGTCTGCATCAGAATAACTCTCGGTACGAAAATGACCCCGATCACAGAACTGTAGACCCTTCCCCGGGTTAGAATGGAGGTACCGTAGGATACGAACCACTGCATTCCAATGGGGGACGCGAGGATCAGACATAAACTGACTCACATTGCTGACAGGATAAGTAATATCAGGTCTGGTCATGGTGGTCCAATAATTAAGTTTTCCCACCATTCTGCGATACCTGTCAAGATGAGAAAACACATCACCGTTACCGGGAAAAAGCTTCACACTCGGATCCATCGAGGACTCTACACTTCTTGCACTCAACAGGCCGGCATCGCGCAAAATATCAATCACATATTTCCTCTGAGAAATAAAATCCCATGCTTACTTTGGGCCACCTCGACCCCCAAAAAATACAACAGGTGCCCAAGATCTTTAGTTTGAAATTGTGTCTACAGAAAGACCTTTAGGCTACTAATCCCAACACGGTAATCGCCAGTGATAACAATATCATCAACATATACAACGAGAAGAATACAGCCAAAAGTCTGTCCGACGAATGAACACGGTATGATCTTTGCCTGACTGCCGCAGATCAAACTGTTGCACCACCGTGCTAAACCTCCCAAACCAGGCCCGAGGAGATTGTTTTAAACCATATAAAGAACGAAGGCGACACACCAGATCAAACCCCTCCTGAGCAACAAAACCGGGAGGTTACTCCATATAGACTTTCTCTTGAAGATCGCCATGGAGAAAGGCATTCTTGACATCCAACTGATAAAGCGGCCAATTCCGAGTGGCAGCGAGAGAAAGAAAAAGGCGAATGGAAGTCATATTGGAAACAAGAGAGAAAGTCTCAAAGTAGTCAACACCATAAATTTGGGTATAACCTTTTGCAACAAAGCGTGCTTTCAAGCGAGCCAAAGAGCCATCAGGATTCACCTTCACAGTGTACACCCATTTGCAGCCAACTACCTGCTTCCCGGCAGAAAGAGAAACAAGATCCCAAGTGCCATTATTATCCAGGGAAGACAGTTCTTCCAACAAAGCAGAACGCGAACCAGGATGGGAGAGAGACTCTGAAACACTACCAAGAACAGCAGTATTATCAACTGTAGAAATAAAAGCACGTAAAAAAGCTGACAAGCCCTTATAGGAGTCAACATACCAAGGGTGATCCCGACAGAGACGATAAGGGCGATGGGTAGCAATAGATGGCTCACTTACCGACGGATCAACCGACGAGAGAACTGGCTCAGCAGAAGGCGGATCACGGGAGGGCAAAGCTGCAGGAGGTGGTGCCGGGAGCAGCTTAGAAGAGGCGGCAGGAGGATTAGGTGTAATCCAAGAGACCAAAAAATCGGCAGACAAAGGGGAGGGAGGTGACTCACGACCCGGAGGTGGAACAGGAGGAGAAGGAGAATAGAATGGGGTCGACTCCAGAAAGGTAACATCCCGAGATACAACAAACCGACGAAAAGAAGGACAGTAACACCGATACTCCTTCTGGTGTTAAGGGTAGCCAAGAAACACACATTTGAGGGCACGAGTATCAAGTTTAGTGACCTGTGGCCTGGTGTCACGCGCATAGCATACGCAACCAAAGATTTTAAGGGACAGGGAGTGCCCAGTCAACAAAGGAGCTAACACAGACATCGGGGAAACACCACTCAAAACAGTAGATGACATGCGATTAATAAGATAGCAGGCCGTAAGAACAGCCTCACTCCAAAAATGATGAGGAACATGCATATGACATAATAGAGGCTATTTCTAAAACATGTCTATTTTTCCACGTAGCCACCCCATTCTGTTCAGGAGAATCAGGACAGGACGTCTGATGGAAAATGCCATGACTCACGAGAAACACCCTCATGACAATAGATGGATACTCCCCCCTATTATCACTACGCAAGACCCTAACATAGCTACCAAATTAGTTTGCACAGTCATACAAAATTGAGTAAACACAGATAAAACCTCAAATTTATTTTTCATTAAGTATAGAAATGTGGCACGAGAGTAATCATCTACAAAGCTCACAAAATAGCGGAAACCAAATAAATAGATGACCGGACTGGGTCCCCAAATATCAGAATGGACTAATTGAAAGGGAGCAAAAGCTCTTTTATTGACTCGAGACTGAAAATGCACACGCAGGTGCTTGGCAAAATGACACGACTCACACTCAATGGCAGACACGGACTTTAAACTAGGGTACAGAATTTTAAGACTCGACAAACCAGGGTGCCCAAGACAACAATGAATATCAAGGGCAGAAGATGACAAGGAAGAACACGCCTGAGCAGAAGCAACATCGAGCAGGTACAACCCCCTAGAGATCCGTCCTTTACTGATAATCCTCTTCGTCGTAAGATCCTGAAAAATACATGAGTCAGGAAAAAATGTCACGGAGCAACTCAAATCAGTAGTAATCTGATTAATGGATAAGAGATGAAAGGGATTAGTAGGAGTATGCAAGACATTGTATAAAGAGAGGGAATGAGTTGGTGTCGCAACACCACAACCCTCAACATCTACGAAAAATCCATTAGCCACCAAAACATCAGCATGACCAGGAGTCAGCTTATAATCTAATAAAATACCTGATGATCCAGCCATGTAAGCAGAAGCGCCAGAATCAATAACCCAGGTGTGAAGGGTAGCCACACATGCAGTAGGATTACCTGCAAAGGTGGCCGCTGGTACCTCAAAAGAGCTCCTACTCGGTCCAATCTGACTATACATATACTAATCATATTCTGCAACAGTCATCTCAACAACCCGTCTGGTCAAGGTGGGTGCTCCCTGCGGACCGGGCTGGATATAGTCCTGCTGGCTGAAATCAGATGTGGCATTAGCCACTAGTGGGGGCTTCCCATGAAGCTTGTAACATTCACTGCGAATGTGTCCCCGAATCCCGCAATAGTTGCACGTACGGGTCTCACGACCACCATCATGACCTCCTCCACAACCAGACTTGCTACCACCACCACGACCGCAGCCTCGACCGCTGCGGCTACCATAGACACCCACTAAAGCAAACTGATCAGAGATCTCAACAGGAGATGTACCAATACCACGAGACTCATCCCAACGGGACGCCCAACTCACACGTCGGAATGTCTCGAAGAGAGTGGGAATATCTACTCCAACAAGAATTTGAGAACACGCTAAGTCAAACTCGAAGTCCAAACTGGCCAAGAAGCACACCACCAAAAGTTGCTGCCTCTACTACTGAAACTGAGACAACTGATTTGTGAACGGAAGAAGACGATCAAACTCGTCAACCAAAATCTTAAATTGCAGAAAGTGATCCTGAAGAGGCTTCCCGGACTGCTGGGACTAAAAGAAGCCTTTCATGACATCATATATGTGGGAGAGATCATTAGTGGAGGAATAGATTGATTCCAACGAGGACCAGATCTCTCGCACAGTATCAGTATTGGCCACCAAAGCCTGAACGGAAGGATCCATTGAGTTGAGCAACTAACTAAATATTCGAGCATCATCCCGGGTACAAATCCGGAAGGTCGCTGAAGTCTGTGATGAAGGGTCATCAAACAGGTGAAAATCGAGCTCCATGCCTTGAAGCGATTTAATAACACTTTTCTTCCATAAAGCATAACCATTGGCGCCATCAAGTTTTCGATCAACCAACCGTGTGAATGACGAGAACACCTCTGTGGTACGCTGTCGTCCAGCTTCAATCTGGGATTCGCGGGTCACGGAATCCTCTGATATCCTTGTTCATCAACAAGGAACCAAAAATACCACGAAATACACGTCTCAATCCACATGGAGGTACGAGAAAGCCCCACACCAGACCCTCACAGCACCATTAAACCAACAGACATCACTGTGAGTGAAAGAGAACCTGGCCGAACTGGTGAGAGATTTGTCGGAGGCCAAGGAGTGAGCGGCAAGGCTCGGAAGGAGCCTACAGAGGTCGGCAAGGACCTAGAGTAGGTCGACTGTGGTCGCCGGTGGTCGCCGGGGCCCCTAGGATGGTCTGACGGTCGAGTTCCAGTGGTTGGAGGCTAGGGTTAGGGTTTTGCTACTGGTGATAGTTAGGGTTTCGTGGTGGCTAGGGTTCCATGGCTCTGATACCATGTTAGAATAGGAGAGAGAGAGAGAGAGAGAGAGAGAGAGAGAGAGAGAGAGAGAAAGAAAAAGAGTACGGAAAAGCGTATATCTCATTGTGAGGCATACACACGTATTTATTAAGTAATGAGAGCATACAGTAGATACTGTGAGCATCCCCACAGGACATTATTTCTACATAATATATTAATACTGAATATATATTAACATGGCCTTACATGTTAATCTTCAGAGAACCCCGTAGCCATTCCAGTAACTGAGCAGGTGTAGCAGTTGACACTGTAGCTCGAATGATTGATCAGGCGATGGACCGGTTCGGCTCATGGATATTTTTGCTCTCCGACCCCAGATCTTCTGAACCAGACCCCTTTTGGCCATTATTTGGACCTTTATTTTATGTTTTCAAATAATATTTTTGTATCTAAAACATGTCAGGCATGCTTTGTCTTGTAGGTTATTTGGATTAAAGCATCTGGTGTGAGTTGTATACTAGTTACATGGATTTTATAAAAGCTTTGCACGATTTTCTGACAAGCTGCTCAATTTTGGAAGCCAGTTATACTTAGCGTTAAATGTTTCTGAACTTTATTACTTTGGATAAGCCTAATATATGCACATCATTTATTATCATTTGAAAATTTGATAACCATGGAAAATAGTTATTTAAAAAATACATTACCTCCTTATGTGACAGGCAAATGAAGATTACTTTGAGATCTATATGGATTAAGTTTCAAGATTTGAAACTTGTTTCGAACACTTGGTTGTCAAAGAAATCTAGGTGGACGTTAAACGGGCTAGCGTAAATAGGGAGTTACAAGGTTGGCACCGCTATGGACGTAGATATCTTGTCATTCTGTGGGATCACTCCCCTATCTGTATGAACTATTTGAACGATACACCATAAATGAGACCCAGCTAAAATAAACAGTAGAATATCGAAAACACCCCTTGAAAATAATTGTGCACCCAAATCAATTGACTTTAGTTTATTCCAGTCAAACCCCAGAAAAAATGAGTATATCCAGAATTTTTTTAATTGGGTAATCAACATATAGGAAGAGGAATACAGTTTACCAATTAAAATCCCTCGATAAGAGAATCTTGGCTGATCAATAATGTTCCATGGAACTTGATGTACTTCAATCACCCTAGTAGTGAAGTTAAAATGGCAAAGTTGGCTGAATGTCTGCAAGATTTTTTTGTGAGGCATATATTGTGAGATGAAAACATGTCTTCCACAAACTCAAGATCAGCAACTTTTATGAGGTATCTGGAGACAGAACAAAACCTGCAATCCATGCGGAGCCCCATAAACTGTTTGTGCCTGCCATGTAACATTATGAACATGAGTAACAGATATTTTAACTAAAAGCTGCAGATGAAAATGAGCTAACTCAGTGGTGCACAACTTCTTGCCAATTTATGGCATCTGAAACGAACCCACAATAAACGTGTTACACAACTTCTTGCCATTTTATGGCATCCGAAACAAACCCACAATAAACATGTTAGACACCATCCAGGCACCAATACTGAATATTTATCATTTTGACAGCTCGGATACTTGTAAGACACTACTCGCTGCACAATGTCCTTGTCTGTTAACAGTTGCATGAGCAATTCTCTACATGGGCCATGCATGTCAAAAGATATTGTGGGTTCTTCTAAACAAGTGCAATTACTCATGCCCTCAACACTTTGGTAAGTTATGGGATATGTGTCTGATGTGTAGTTAGACATCCCCAACAACTAGATCTATGAACTCGAGTTTACAATATAACTATGCACACAACTCAAATATTACACATGAAATGGACAATTTCAGCTTGTAAACACTATTTTATCCTAGAATACAAAGTAAGGATATTAAGAAATATGAATAGATTGGCTTGATAGGTAATCCTTTCCTTTTCCCCTTTTGACTGAGATAAGAGATAGCCCTTAGATAAATAAGTAACCTCTCTACCAAGAAAGTAGCGCAGATGACCTAAATCTTTCATCCCAAACTCACGAAACATATTTACTTTAGAAATAGCAGCAGAATCAGAACTAGTGATGATCGTGTCATCTACATTTAATAACAAAATAACCCTCCCAGCAGGAATGTGGCGGAGAAAAAGTGCAAAATCATAAAAACTAGAAGTGAAACCAATCTGAGTAACATTAGACTGAAAACGCTCATACCAGGTAGGAGGGGACCACTTCAAATCATAAAGAGCACGCTAAAGACGACTGACAGAACCAGAAGAATGAGAGAGGCCTAGAGGAGGGCACATTTTAACTTTCTCATTAAATTGCCCATTGAGAAAGGCATTCTTGACATCCAGCTAGAAAAGAGGCTACTAACAAATGGAAGTAATAGAAATTAGATTATGAACTGTAGTCATCTTAGCCAAAAGGCCCAAAAGTGCAAAAGTTTCCTTACAATCAATTCCATACTCCTAAGAAAAACCTTTGGCTACTAACTTGGCCTTATAACACTCCAAAGAACCATCAGAATGAATTTTAACTTTGTAAACCCACTTACATCCAGTTGAAGTTCAAAATTTAAGATTTAGGGTTTAAAGAGGAGGAAAGAGAGAAAGAAGAAGAGAAGAATGAGATTTAGGGTTTTCTACATCAGTTCCCTTCACCTCTAAATATTTATATTAAAGTAATATATGTATAAATTACAAGAAGACCCTCCAGACATAAGCTAGAAAAGTAGAATAATAAAATAACTACTCTAATACTCTCCCTCAAGCTGGAGCATAGAGATCAAACATGCTCAGCTTGAAGGATAAACACTGAAAAGAGGAACAAAGTAAAGGCTTCGTGAAAATATCACCCAATTGATCTTCCAGGCAAACATACAAAGTAATAATTTGTTTTCGTAACAACAAATCACAAATGAAGTGATAAACAACCTTGATATGCTTAGTTTGCTCATGAAAGACAGGGTTATTAACAATAAAAATAGCAACTTGATTATCATAATACATCAACATCGATGAGGAAACAAGAACGTTAAAGTCCACAAGAAGATAACGAACCCGTAATAGTTCGGAACCAGTATGCGCCATAGCACAATACTCAGCTTCAGCACTAGAGCGAACAACAACTTGTTTTTTTCCTATGCCAAGTAACAAGGTTTCCTCCAACAAGGGTGTAGTATCCAAACTATCGATTAGAGCGACTATCAGCCTAATCTGTATCACTAAAGCCAACCACACACAAGAAGCGAGAAGGCCAATGAAGCAAACACCAACCACACACAAGAAGCGAGAAGGCCACTATAGCAGACCACAACCTAGTTCACTTTTCAAGTATCGCACAACCCGACAAGCAACCTCAAAGTGAGGTTGACGAGGAGCATGCATAAATTGACTAACCACACTAACTGCATAGGTAATATCAGAACATGTAACTGTGAGATAAATTAATTTTGCAACATAACTGTGATAACGAATAACATCAAAAAAGAAATCACCAAAATCAATATCAAGCATAACCGTTGAATCCATAGGAGTATCAATAGGTCGAGCACCAAGAAGGTCGGTCTCAGATAAAAGATCAAGAAGATACTTTCGCTGAGAGAAAGATGCCTAAAAAAGAGCAAGCAATCTCCATGTCAAGACAAAACAAAGGTTACCCAAGTCCTTAGTATGAAAGGTTTGACCTAAATGATATTATCAACATAGACAATCAATATAACAGTGCTACCAGGCGAGTGACAAAAAAAACAGAATGATCTGCAAAGGAACATTGAAATCCATAAACAAGTACAATAGAGCTAAAGCGAACAAACTAAGTACGAGAAGACTGCTTCAAACCATAGAAAGCCTTATGCAAACGACAAACCATATTCTCACTATCACAGACAATAAGACCATAGAGTTGGTCCATATATACCTCCTCTTGAAGATTGCTATGAAGAAAGAACTTTTGATATCAAGTTGAAACAACAGCCCAAGAACAACTAACCGCCACGGATAAAAGAATCCGAATAGAATTGTGACAAGGAGCAAGAGAAAAGTCTCCAAATAATCAACACCATAAATCTGAGTGTATCCTTCAGCCCTTAATTGAGCCTTAAGTCTCTCAACGGAATCATCTAGTAGATATTCGACAGTGTACACCTAATGACAACCCATTGTTTGCTTGGTAGGAGGGAGAGAAGTAAGCACTCAAGTCTGATTCTGATAAAGGGCACTCATCTTCTCATTCATAGCGTGTTTCCATCCGGGCAATGACATAGTCTGCTTATAAGAAGATGGAATAGAAACAGTAGACATGGCACAAGCAAGGAATGAAGGCCAAAAGAGACACGATCATAGGAAACGTAACGAGCAATAGGATGTTGAGTACAAGTATGTTTACCTCTCCGTAAAGAAATAGGCAGGTCATCAACTAAAGGGAGGACCGCAGATAGGGAAGATGATGTGATCGGGCCATAAGAGATGTCAGCCTATTCTAAGATTGTTGATACACCTGCATGGGGAGATTGTACCTGGACAATGAGGGGGATTAGCAAAGGAAGCATAAGAGTGGTGACATCCCCCTCATGAAAACAAAAAAGGTCTGAAGACAAGTCTTGACTAGCAGAAGTAAAAAAAGAAGTCGACCTAAAAAACGTGGCATCAGCACTAACAAAATATCGACAAGACTCGGGATGATAGTAATGATGTCCGTTCTAAGTACAAGAGTACTAAAAAAAAACACATTTGCGAGTCTGAGAATATAACTTATCACAACCGAGATCAAGAACATGAACAAAGGCAATGCTGCAATGCAACCAAATACCCGAGGAATGAGAAAAAAATGCGAAGAACCATGATATAATAAGGAAAATGGTGACTGATTGGTCAACACCACAGAGGGCATATCATTAATGAGATGGCATGCAATGAAAATAGCATCACACCAAAAATGTCTGGGTACTTACATTTGGCATAACAAAGTACGTGCAACATCTAACAAGTGTCGATGTTTACGCTAAGCGATATCATTCTCTTGAGAGATATGGGCACAACAAATTTGATGAATAATACCACGATTCACATAAAAAGAGTCAACAGTAAACTGGGTATTATTAGATCGAGTAATTTTGATCCATTTGTCAAATTGTGTTAAAAATTTTATTATAAAATTTGTATGAATAAAAGGCAACTCAGATATATTATTCAGTAAAAATAACCAAGTCATAAGAGAGTAATCATTAACAAATATAACAAAAAGTACTAGGAGTTCGAGAAGGACCCCAAATGTAATGAAGGATTACATCAAAAGACGCAAACTGACGACCATGACTACTTAAAGGAAAAAAGCTATAGTGATGTTAGCCTAACTGTGAAGCTTCACACTCTAAACTAGACACGGAACTCAAAGTACGAATATCTACCTTTAGTTTGGTGACCCTACCAAATATGCCACTGAAGAGGATGAATAGAGGCACTCGAAGCAAAGAATATGTGAGCTCTAGGCATGACCAATTTTCAAAAAATAGAGACTATCTTTGTTAGGCCATGAACCAATCATCTTCTTAGTCTACAGGTCCTAAAAACACGAGAAGAAGAAAAAAGTAAAAGTTACAGAACAATTTAAAACTTTAGTCAATTAACTAACAGAAAGCAAATTGGAGAGAAAATCGGAAACATAGAGACTAGAGGGTAAGACAAGGGATTGATGAGGATGAAGAACACGTCCCACGAACACGGCGACAGGAACCATGAGCTAAAATAATATTATGTTGAATAGGAGTAAAATCGGAAAACAAGAAGTACCGGACATGTGAGAACTAACTCTAGAATCTATAATCCAAGAAGGTAAAAGAGCGCACAGGCAGTACCTAAATAAGCTAAAGTAGCAGTAGAAGTGGGAGAATGAAAGAAGGTATGCAAGGTCTGAACAAGATTGCCAAGTTTAGCAGTGAGTGAACCATGAGAATCAAAACTAGAGGAGGCTAAACCAAAAGAAGTTGAAGATGTGAGAAACTGGAGCTAAGAAGTACTATTAGTAAACTGAGAAGTACTATTATAAATCATAAAATAGTATTCATTAATCATTACAAATGAAATAATATATGAACATTTAGTATGTTAGTTATGTGATTATAAAATGATATGTTGTTAATAATACTAATATGTTAGAATGTTGAATTATTATTTGTTAATATATTAGAGGTTTAAAGTATGCATGACAATCAATATTATTTTTTTGCTCGTTTTTGTTATCAAAGATTATCTATTATATTAGTATCTATAATATTATAGATAGTGAAATTCTTTTATCATACAACAATATCATACATTTTATTTTGGAAACAACATAAATTCTAAAAAATATATTTTATGTGTCGAAATGTCAATTAAAAACTACATACATTCAGTTTGTAGTAAACAAAGCTAGGATATGTGTATCAATGAATTTTATGCCATTTTCTAGTGCTTGAAAAAAATTCACGTGCACGCTTACCGATTCCTGTTACCGGTTGACCGATGCGACCGATACCCGTTACATACAACCGCAACCGTTACACTGGCCGATACCAGTATTTAAAACCTTGAATGGAATCCAATAATAGTGGCCGAAGGTGGGACCGATGCGTGGAGATTGCAGCTGGTGCGTAGAGGTGGTAGCCGGTGGGTGGGTGGAAGCGGTGGCTGGTGGGTGAAAATGAGGACCATTGGGTGGATGTAGATGGTGGCTAGTGGGTAAAAGTGGCGGCTAATGGGTGGAGGTGGGTGCTAATGGACGGCGAGAGGTGTTGACTGAAGGTGGCGGTGGGGGGCCGGAAGTTGCGAAAGGTGACCAAAATTCTAACCTAACAAATACCATAATGCTGGTTATAAAAATTCTACTGAAAAGTTAAGACTCGGTGCATAAATAATGAATGGATGTTTTCTCTACCCTGCAAATTCTAATCCTTTAGCAAGAAACAATAACCTGCACTAAAGTTACAAAGAGAAATTTAAACACAAATAAATAAAACCCCAGCCAAAAATTAAATAGGAATCAACTTTGAAAACAAGTAACTAATTAACCCCAGCAACAGGGCCAAAATTTGCTCTCTAGAAAGAGGATTACAAAAATAAATTAAAGCAAACTAAACCCCTATTCATACAGGACAATGGCATGCCGGGTATTGTACCACTAGGGCTAAAAGGCTAAGTTTAGTTAGTCTGAAATTAGTTCTTAAATCAATTCGAATGTAAGTTTGATGAGCTTTAATTAACTAGATTTAAGGAAAGGCGAGTAAAATTAAACTATTGAATTTTCAACAATGAATAGAGCTTTTCAAATCCACCCTATCCTTGCAATAATTGGTATATGTTGATTAGGGATCCAAACAGTTAATTCAATATTAACTCGATATGACTACAGCCCTAACGGAGTTGTTAAGAATATTAATATGATTCAAGCCTGGTATAGACTATCTTCAAATAGCATGGATCATCCTCAACAAGTTCGGCACAATCCGTTTTATCTAAGTATCACCTATTTCAAGTTTCAACCACAATCGCTAGAGAAACCATTGTATAACCACATATTTGCAATCATAAAAACAAGCACGATCGCTAGATGATAAAGAAAGTATTTATTAAATGAAATCAATCTCTGAGGAGGTTCTACCTCATGGAAATACTCTTTAATGGAACTTTAGCTATAGCTGGTTGTGACCAAGAAGCCAAAGTTATACAATCATTGAATAAGCAACCAAAAAAAATCTATTATAAAACCCAAATTGGGGAGCTTTGGCGCAACTGTTAAGTTGTCGCCTTATAACCTAGAAGTCACGGGTTCGAAGTGTGAAAACAATCTCTTACAAATGTAAGGTAAAACTACATACTATAAACCCATCGTGGTCTGCCCCCCTCTCCGGACCCCGCATACGCGAGAGCTTCATGCACCGGGTTGCCCTTATAAAACCCAAAGTACTTGGCCAGAGTTTCATCTAAACCCTAGGTGAGAGAAGCTTAGCACTCATGATCAAGAGAGATGCCAAGAGCCGATGCTGAATACCATTGAAGGACTTTTGGAATCGCCGCTTTCTTACATATGTAAGGTCTCCTCATAACCAGAACAACCTTAATTCTTATTAGGATTTTGGTATTTTTAGATGCAAGAGTTGTAACTTGTTGAAAATCAAAACGTACGCTTATTGACAACCTCCACTCGGACATAGGTTGTGGCCTTTCAAATGGAGGACCACAATAACTTGGATTCGCATTTCAAAAAATTTCGTCTGGACACTACATAGTGTAGTCTTCACACTATAAGAAAGAACACCTCAAAACATCCTTTTAAGTTCCTTTTCGGCCACGCTGATCAAAAAAACCTACAATTATTAAAAGTTTAAAAGAAACAAAAAATATAAAAGTAACACACGTAAACAGACTAATGAGTGCATGTTAGGGAGCATAAATGTACACATTTGGACACTTATCAATTGTATATGTAGATGATATCTTATCCCTAGGAATGAATTCTATTTGTGAGAGCTCTTTCGGCTTGGCTCCTATTTGTTTGAAAGGTAAGATTAGACCTAAACCGAAAATAATAGGATATACCTATCAAAAAAAAAGAAATGCACATCCCGAAGTTAAAAAGGATATGCGTATGGAAAATGAAAATGATGCAATAATGAATACACAAGAGGATTAGACTCTCGTGATATTATCAGCATTATATAGGTCAAAATTTTCATACTAAGGACTTAGGTGTTCTGCACAGTTTCCTTGGAATTTAGGAAACTTGTTCAACTAAAGGTAATTATTTGTCAAAGAGAAAATGTGTTTGATCTTTTGTCTAAGACTAGTCTTTTAGGTGCTCACCATGTTGATACTCCTAGAGATTTTATTTTTAAGCTGGATAGTGACATTGGACAAATATTTTCAGACGCGGGCTGTTATCGACAACTAGTGGATAAACTCGTTTATCTTACTGTCACACGTCTAGACATTACTTATGTCGGTTGTGTTAGTCAGTACGTGTATGCTCCTCAGCGCCCTTATTTTGAGACTGTCACATCTTACAAAATTTGGAAGGTACTCCTGGATAGGAATTACTATACAAGCCTTCTTCCTCCTAATCTGTTACTTGCGTAATAAAAAGAGAAATGTTGTTGCTTGCTCCACTGCTCATTCTGCATTTGAAATGTTGGAGGTGCACTCTCTTCCCAATCATGGTATTAAGGTTCCTACACCTTTTCTTTTTTTTGATAACCAGATGTCTAGGCCAGCTTGTGTGCACCTCGACTAATCTCGGAGTCCTGAAGTTACAGTCAAGCAGACCTCTAGTGGTGCTGAGGAGATTCGGATCAATAACCATTGGGCAACAAACCCACGGCCGAACTAGCTGAGCTACCCCTCAACATCATTAAAGTTCCTACAACTATGGAGATGTGTTATGCTAATCAAGTTGCTATATTTATAGCCAATAACCTAATGTTCCATGAGTGCACCAACATATTGAGATTGATTATTACTTTATTAGGGATCTTTTGATGAAAAAAGACTTTTGTCCACTCTAATGATTAGCTTCGTGATTTCCTTACAAAGCCTTTGGCTCAACACCTTTCCACTAATACTCTTCCATGTTCACCATATTCAACTTGTATACCGAGCTTGAGAGGAATTGTTAAGAGTGTCTTTTATGATATGTTATTTGGTTTGCTGAGTAATGGTATTTAGGTCATCTATGCAAATCTTCAATATGAATACATTATGAGGTTTAGGGTTTCCTTAGACAACTCTAAATTGTTCCTCTCAAAAATTAAAATTGATTACACAACCCTAAATCCTTGCTTTACAATTCAACTTTTATTTATTGTGAAAATTATATATACAAATTTATATCTGACGTAACACGTGGTCATCCATGGCTAGCATTCATTTGAACAAGTAGGAAGTGTCACAAGACAAAAGAAGTGAGTGTTGCACTAATGCGCAGTAATCACCTTGATTAACACTAATTAATCTAAGGTTATGGTTAGTTAACCACAACTAGTCCAAGCTAATCACACTTTGTTAATCTTGCTTAACATTAACTAATTAAATTTATTTTATTTGCGGGAATTTATATTTGTATAAATGCACTCCAAAATTTGTTTATAGTGTCTAAAATTACACATAACGCGCAACTCAATGCATACTGGAATTCAAATTTTGGTGTATTATAAAGAAGTGGAGTGTGCATATTATTTTTCTTAATTAATCATGATCAAATTTCGTATGAAGTTTAGAATGTATCAAACATTAACATTATTAAGTACCTTGATTAATAAATGAAAGGTACTTAATGATGAAGCCATGATTAACTGCCATGAACCACAAAGTCTAAGGATGTCAATAATTCCTATTCAATTTCACATTCTATATAAAAAAATTTTAAAAAAATGACTCTTCAAGAGTTTAGACATAACCATGACACTGATATTGCATGATCCCTTAATTAGCATACAAGCATAGCATAGAGCTTATGACATAGAGAAAATGGTGAATTTCCAGATATACATGTATAGTAATACCTAGGGTATTACATCAATAATGAAGGAATGCAAAATAGCCAATAACATAGCTCATGCTCACCTCAAGATGTGCATAAACCGGATTTCCGCGTGAAGGGATAGATAAATTGTATGACTCATCAATCCCATATTGTAACTGCAAAACATCAAATAATTTTCAGTATGCCTTTCCAAATTAACCAAATTAAATATATGCGAAATGGTACACACGAAAGATTTTCAGTGACTTAGATAAGACCATTAAGAATGAACTACTAGAACTGAGACAAAAAGTTCAGGAACTTTAATTCTCTTAAGAAACAATCTCTGGTTCTGGCTTCTGAATCTTCAATACCAGTGTGGTTTTCATACTAGGGCAAAAAAAGAATAAAAAAATCCTAAAGATAAAAAGAGAGATGAAAATTTTATAAAACCCTTAAAGTGACAAACAGGGATAAACATAGATCTGAAGTCTCCTCTAAGGCTGTATCCAAACAAATAAACAAATAAATAAATAATATCCTCATTAGTCTTGTTCTAAGGAAGAAAAGGCAATCATATCCCTTATGCATGCAACTACAAAGTTGAAAAGAAAACTCTTGTCTAACATTATCCTTGGGAATTAATATTTTATTCTTCAATACTTTGTATAACAATAATCAATTGATACGAGGACATGGTGTATAATAGGAACAGGATTTGAAATGTTATATAAACCTTGAGTGGGATGTACTGTAGTAAGTGTTTTTTTTTTTTTAAAGGGAAGTGTATAGGGTTTCCAAGAAGGCAAAATAGTGTTAAGGTAACATATTGGAAGAAGGAGAGAGTTTAACCTAAAGAATTAGCTCCTCTAACTATTTATATTAAACTATCTATTGTAATATTGACATAAATGTCCCTCAACACCCTCCCTCAAGCTGGTACATATATATCATCTATACCAAACTTAGTGCAAATATATTTTCACTCGTGAACCACACAAAAGTTTGGTGAGTAAATCTGCTAGCTGATCTATTGACTTCATATGGCTTGTACGAATCACATTTTGTAATAACTTTTCTCAAATAAAGTAACAATCGACCTCAATATATTTTGTTCTCTCATGGAATACTGGATTATATGCAAATCATGCAATGTGAATTGCTGCTTGGTTATCACATAACAAATTCATAGGATAAGAATGTTGAAATCTAAGTTCCTCTAACACATGTTTCAACCAAATCAACTCACAAGTGGTATGTGTCATAGCTCTATATTTTGACTTAGCAATAGATCAAGCAGCAACGGTCTGTTTCTTACTTTTTCATGAGACCAAATTAACTCCAACAAATACACAATAACCAGTTTCATATAGAGATCCAGCTCAATCTACATCTGTATACATATTTCACAAGGGGATTATGTGATAATTGATACAGCAAACCACAACCTGGTGCACTTCTAATATATCTTAGAATACGTACAATGGCATCCCAGTGATAATTCCGTGGAGCATCTAAAAACTGACTGACAACACTAACTGCAAAAGAAATGTCTGGTCTGGCAACAGTCAAATAATTTAACTACCCAACCAATCATCGGTATTGCCCTGAATCTACTAACAACTCACCCTGATCTTCAACTAATTGTGTTGAGGTCCATAGGTGTCTCAATAGGTTTTGACCCTAACATTCATGTTTCACTTAATAAATCAAAAACATATTTTCTTTGCGACAAAGAGATGACTTAGCGTGATCTAACCACTTCAATACCCAGAAAGTATCTCAACCTTCCATCATCTGTAGTATGAAATTTGACTTGTAGAAATAATTTCAATTCCTCAATACCATTTATAGTCATCACCAGTGATCACAATGTCATCCACATACACAATTAGCAATATGTTGCTCGCTTTAGTATTTCTATATAAAACAGAATGATCTACGCCACATCTTTGAAGACCAAAACTAATTAGAGTATCGGTAAATCTACCAAATCAAGCTCGATGAGATTGTTTGAGCCCATATAATGACTTATTCAATCAACAAACCAAGCCTAACTCCCCCTGAGCAACAAAATCTAGAGGTTGCTCCATATAAACTTCCTCTTGAAAATCACCATGTAAGAATGCATTCTTCACATCGAGTTAATGTAAAGTCCATGCAAACGTGGCCGCAAGTGATGTGAACAGACAAACAGAATAAATCTTTGCCACTGGTGAGATTGTTTCAGAGTGATCAATAACATACACTTGTGTATATCTCTTTACCATAAGATGAGCCTTTAGTCTATCAATAGTACCATCAGAATGAACTTTAACAACATTTACCCAGTGATAGCTGACAACTAATTTTCCTGAAGGAAGAAACTAAATCCCACCTATCATTCTTCATTCAGGCAAGTATTTCTTCTTCCATTGCATTCTTCCAACCAGAATGGGATAGAACATCTGTATAAGACTTAGGAAGAGGAATAGCCGAATAATGCGGCAACAAACGAGTGATAGGAGGGGATAAACGATCATAAGAAAAAAAATTAGAAATATGATGTGAAGTATAGGATCGCTTACCTTTTCGAATGACAATTGGAAGATCAACCACATATGGTGGAGAACGGGGTAGAGGTGATTTGGAGCTTAACCTAAAAGGTTAGCTCCTCTAACTATTTATATTAAATCATCTATTGTAATATTGACGTAAATGACCCTCAACAAATGGGAATTGGAAGGGAGGAGGGAGAGATAAAGGACCAACAACTTGTACTAGAGACTGCATTTTTGCTTTTCCATGCCAGTGTGTAGATTTGAAGATTAGAAATGATCCTGTGTGGATAAATGATGGATATTTGCTCTGGCCGCCATCTTGATGTTGAGAATTAGAACACGATCACTAATCCCGCCCACGAACGACGAAGAACTCATAAACCACGAATATAATCAAGGAAGGAAGAAAGAGAGACAATCACGCACAAAACACAAGGTTTACGTGGTTCGGCAAGACGTGCCTATATCCACGGGATCACACTTTTACTATATTTGATTGGAAGAATATAAGAGAAGAAGTTCTAGGGGAGAGGAGTACAAAGAAAAGCAAGAAAAATAACATCACAAGTGGCGGTTGCAAAGCCTAGGTGCTTATAACAGTGCGCCGCTCATACAAACCGCTCGAGTGGTCTGTCAAGCGGTATCCAGTAGTCTTTTACTGCTCTCGATTTCTCGCTTGCAATAGACCCACCGCTCGAGCAGTCTATTCACCGCTCGAGGGGTCAACTCAAAACCTTGGTTTTTCTTCACTCAACTCAATAATTCTCCCACTTTAAGTAAAATCACTCCAAGTCCTGAGATATCCCCAAATCAACATCAACACCTTGTATCAACCAACAAGACCAATCAAACCTGTGTGACCCAATCTCCCTGAAGACCAACTGAAGCCAAGCACAGCTTCAGTTTGTTAATGTTGACTCCTTTTGTTAACATGTCAGCTGGATTCGTCGCCCCGCTAATTTTCTCAAGATTCAACTGACCACTATCCAATAAAGAGCGAATGAAATGGTACCTCAATTGTATGTGCTTCGTCCTAGGGTGGAATGCCAGGTTTTTGGCAAGAAAGATAATGCTCTGGCTATCACTGTAGAGTGTCTCTCTGTCAATCTTCTTACCTAACTCGTCCACGAGTCCCTGTAACTATACCATCTCCTTTCCAACCTCTGTTACAGCTACATACTCTGCCTCCATAATGGAAAGTGCCACGATCTTCTACAGTTTTGAGGCTCAACTCACTATTGTGCCACTAAGGGTATAGATGAACCCGGTGGTGCTCTTCCTATTGTCAATATTGCCAGCTGAGTAAGAATTTACATAGCCCTGCAGCTTCAGCCGTGTCCTCGTAAAACACAAAGACGTCTCAGTAGTTCCTTCAAGTACTTCAGAATCCACTTGACAGCATCCTAATGCTGCTTTCCTGGATTACTCATGTACCTACTAACTACTCTCACTATATGTGCGATATCTGCTTTAGTACAGATCATAGCATACATCAGGCTACTAATAGCCGATGCATAAGGAACCTTACTCATCGTGCTTCTGCTCTATTTTCGGAGACTGATCCTTAGTTAGCCTAAAGTGGCTAGCTAAAGGCGTACTTATAGGTTTAGCATCGTCCATGTTGAACTTGTTCAGTACCTTCTTCACATATTCTGCCTGTGAAAGCCTCAAGGTCCCTTCAACTCTGTCTCTGATGATCCTCATTCCAAGGATTTGCTTGGCAGCTCTCAAATCCTTCATGGCAAACTACTTTGACAGTTACTTCTTCAGCTTGTTAATCTCCTCGATGTATGGCCCAGCAACAAGCATATCATCCACGTACAACAACAGGATAATATAAGTGTTGTCAAAACTCTTGACATAGCAACAATGATCTGCCTCCAACGTGGTGAACCAGATACTCTGCATGAAGCTATTAAACTTCTTGTACCACTGCCTTGGAGCCTGTTTCAGACCATACAAACTCCTTTTTAGTTTGCAAACCATGTCTTCCTTTCCCTGTACTGCAAACCCCTCAGGCTGGCGCATGTAGATATCTTCTTCTAATTCACCGTGAAGGAAGGCAGTCATGGCATCCAACTGCTCAAGAAATAAGTCCTCTGCAGCTACAATTCCCAGCACTGTTCTGAGTGTTGTCAACTTCACAACCGGGGAGAAGACTTCAGTGAAGTCAACTCCTTTCTACTGAAATCCCTTAACCAATCTGGCTTTGTAGCGTCTGCTGCCGTCATGTTCTTCATTCACTCTGTAGACCCATTTGTTGTGTAGAGCCTTATTTCTAGCTAGCAATCTAATTAGCTCCAATGTCTAGTTTGTCAGCAAGGAATCCATCTCGTCTTTCATTGCTAACTCCTACTTCATTGAATTATCGGTTTGCAAGGCCTCTGCATAACTTTCTAGCTCACAACTATCAGTGAGCAAAATGTAAAATAAGGATGGTGAGAATCACTATGGCGGTCTGATGCTCCTGGAAGACCTCCTGAATGCTGTCACTAGCGTACTTTGTTCCTCCTATGGATTCACATTTTCCCTGTCTTCCTCCTCCCTATTATGCTCGGCTCTGTCAGAAAAATCATCCAAGTCAATGAACTTGGATTTCTTCGTATCTAGCATTACACTGTTTGTCTCTACCTTTGACCTCTCCTTATACAGCACCTGTTCATTAAACACCACATATCTGCTTCTGATGATCTTTCGGTTTTTATCATCCCAAAACCGATAGCCGAACTTGTCATCACCATAGCCAATAAAATAACAGATTTTAGATTTTGGCTACAATTTATACCTAGCATCAGCATCTATGTGAACATGTGAAGTGCAACTAAAAACTTTCAGAAAAGATAAGTTTACCTCTTTTTTGCTCCATACCTCTTCTGGAATTTTGAAACCCAAAGGCACTGACGGTCCCCGATTTAGAAGGTAGAGGCTGCTGTGTTCACTGTATCAACCCAAAAACACTCAAGTAATCCAGAATGCAGTCTCATGCTTCTGGCCCTCATTCAAAGTCATGTTCATCCGCTCAGCTACGCCGTTTTGCTGCGGCGTTTCAAGAATAGTCTTCTCCCATCTGATTCCATTAGATGTGCAGAACTCCCTAAATCTCCTGTCTGTATACTCGCCTCCATTGTCTGACCCTAGACACTTCGACATTAAGCCGGTTTCAGTTTCAACCAGGGCCTTCCATTTCTTAAAAATTTCAAACACATCAAACTTATTCTTCAGGAAGCAAACCTACACCTTCTTGCTGGAGTTGTCAATAAATGTAACATACTACCATGAGCCTCCAAGAGATGAAACTGGGGAATGTCCCCACAAATCTGTATGCACCAACTCCAACCTATCTGGTTTTGGTGTCCTGCTGCCTTTCAGAAAACTCACCTTTCTCTGCTTCCAAAAAATACAGCCCTCACACAAATCAAATTCCACAGACTTAAAACCCGGCAACTTGCCCTTTGACTGCAAAATTTTCATCCATTTCTTACTCATGTGCCCTAGCCTCTGATGCCATAAGTTCGTGTTTGACCCACTGTGTGCAAGTGCTACTGTGTCCCTCGTACTTGTGGTCATGTACAAGGTACATGTTTTTGTTCCCCGAGCCACTGCCATGACTCCCTTTGTGACTTTCCACGTGCCACCAACAAAGGTCACTGAATGTCCTTCAGCATCCAGTTGCCCGACTGAAATTAAATTCCTCATACGTTAAGGTACGTATCGTACCTTATGTATCTTCCACACTGACCCATTCGACACTCTAATTCTGATGTCACTTGTACCTACGATATCTAACGCCTCCTCGTCTGCCAGATATACCTTTCTAAAATTACTAGCCACGTAATTCTCAATAATTTCCCAATGTGCTGTAGTATGAAAAGATGCTCTTGAATCCAACACCCAATAGTCAATTGGGCTGTCCACTGAAAGAAGCAAAGCGTCCTACACATTCTCTGTCACGACAATGGCTGACTCGCCGTCGGTCCTCTTCTTCTGCTCCCTACAGTTCTTCGTTATGTGGTCAATGTTGCCACAACCCCAGCATTCAAGCTGTCGTCTTAACCTGGACTTGTTTCTGCCCCTTCTTAATTTTGACCTGTCGCGGTTCTAATTCCTGTCAGTACCTTTACCCCATGCTTCAACATTCTGTGATGTACCAGCATTAGACCCAGAGTTGAACACTTCACCCGAATCCCAAAGTTGAACACTTCAGTTTTAACCAGGGCCTTCCATTTCTTAAAAATTTCAAACACATCAGAATTATTCTTCGGGAAGTAAACCTACACCTTCCTACTGGAGTTGTCAATAAATGTAACATACTACCATGAGCCTCCAAGAGATGAAACTGGGGAATGTCCCCACAAATCTGTGCGCACCAACTCCAACCTGTTTGGTTTTGGTGTCTTGCTGCCTTTCAAAAAACTCACATTTCTCTACTTCCCAAAAATGCAGCCCTCACACAAATCAAATTCCACATACTTAAAACCCAGCAACTTGCCCTTTGACTGTAGAATTTTCATCCCTTTCTCACTAATGTGCCCCAGCCTTTGATGTCACAAGCCCGTGTCTGACCCACTGTCTACAAGTGCTACTGTATCCCTTGTACTTATGGTCATATACAAGGTAAATGTCTTTGTTCCCCGAGCCACTATCATGACTCCTTTTGTGACTTTCCACGTGCCACCAACAAAGATCACTGAATGTCCTTTAGCATCCAGCTGCCCGACTAAAATTAAATTCCTCATAAGTTTAGGTACATATCGTACTTTATGTATCTTCCACACTAACCCATTCAACACTCTAATTCTGATGTCGCCTGTACCTACGATATCTAACACCTCCCTGTCTGCCAGATATACCTTTCTAAAATCACCAACCACGTAATTCTCAATAATTTCCCGATGTACCGTAGTATGAAAAGATGCCATTGAATCCAACACCGAAGAGTCAATTGGGCTGTCCACTGAAAGAAGCAAAGCGTCCTACACATTCTATGTCACGATATTGGCTGACTCGCCGTCAGTCTTCTTCTGCTGCTCCCTACAGTTCTTTATGTGGCCACTGTTGCCACAACCCCAACATTCAAGCTGTCGTCCCGACTTGGACTTGCTTCTGCCCCTTCTCAATTTTGACCTGACGCGATTCTAATTCTTGTCAGTACCTCTGCCCCGTGCTTCAACATTCTGTGATGTACCAGCATTAGACCCAAAGTTGAACACTTCACCTGAATCCCTCCTGCAAACCCCTTCGCTCAATATTTGATCTCTGGCATCGTCATACTTCAATTTATTCTTCCCAGCAGAATTACTTACTGACGTTCTCATTGCCTCCCAACTGTTTGGCAATGAAGCCAACAGAATCAAAGCCCTGATCTCATCACCACAGTTGATTTCAACTAAAGACAACTGATTCGTGATAGTGTTGAACTCGTTTAAATGTTGTGGAACCGGTGTCCCTCAGCCGTCTTAAGATTAAATAATTTCTTCATAAGATGTAACTTATTGTTCGCAGACAGCTTCTCATACATGCTTGACAACGCCGCCATCATAGTTGTCGCAGTCTTCTCCTTGATTACATTGTGCACCACTAACCGGGACAACGTCAATCTGATGACTCCCAGCACCTATCTGTCAAGCAAAACCCAATCCTCATTCTTCATGCCCTCCGGTTTGGAACCCAAGAGCGGCAAGTGTAACTTCTTCCCGTACAGATAATCTTCTATCTGCATCCTCTAATAACCAAAGTCCGAATCGTCGAACTTCTCGGTTCCTGTCGATCTTCCTTCTTCTACTATGTGTTCTTCAACCTCCTAACCCGGAGCTCTTATACCAGTTGTTGAGGATTAGAACACGATCACTAATCCCGCCTACGAACGACGAAGAACTCACAAACCACGAATATAATCAAGAAAGGAAGAGAGACAATCATACACAAAACACAAGATTTACGTGATTCGGCAAGATGTGCCTACGTCCACGGAATCACACTTTTACTATATTTGATTGAAAGAATACAAGAGAAGAAGTTCTATGGGAGAAGAGTGCAAAGAAAAGCAAGAAAAATAACATCACAACCCTAGGCGCTTATAACAGCGCGCCGCTCGCATAGACCGCTCAAGCTATATCGAGCGGTCTTTTACTACCCTCGGTTTCTCGCTTGCAATAGACCCGCCGCTCAAGCGATCTATTCACCGCTCGAGCGGTCAACTCAAAAACTTAGTTTTTCTTCACTCAACTCAACACTTGAGCCATCAAGTTGGATCCTTCCCTTCCACCATATGTGCATTACCATGAGAATCCAGCCATCTATTTGTTTATATACAGTTCGTCCTTATTTTTAAACCAAAGCAATGGGGGATTTAGCAATGGGATTTTAAACAGAAATGGAAAAGTGGAAACACAAGCATTTGTCAGATTTCATACATGTGTACTCGACTAAAGAGCACAAGGCACCATGGGTTACGTTTTTCATCCTTGTGCATGCTTAATTTGATTGGTCAAGCACTATGTGTAATAACCCATGCCTTAGAAATCAATAGAAATAAAAATACGTCTTGAATCTAGTTTTTCTAGAAAAACCAAACCAGTCGATTAAGCTTCTCGAGCCAAAACTCAGAATAGTTAAGAACGGTCTACCCTAATACTGTAACATCCAGCAATACATTATAGAAACAAATAAATAATAATTAATTAGTAGAAAAACTTGAAACAAAATTCCTGACAAAACCTTATAGTTAATTTTAAAACAGAAACTCAAAATCTTACATCTTATAAAATATCGATAATCAAAAGTTTAAAACAAAACTAAATGACGTACTTCAAAAATTTCTGTGCTAATTCTAGCTACATGATAATTCATAAAATAACATTAAGAGTATATACTGAATTTTAAAAAAAAATTCGAAACTAAAATTTGACATCGAAAATTTCAAGCGATAGAAAGAACACCAAAAAATGCCACTTGGTAGATCATAAGCATGCAATCTTACACGTAAAATACCAACTGTCCTCCTTTTTGCCTATAAAAGACCATGCCTCAGTTGTTGTTCTCATAACACGCGCACACACACGCACATAAACAAAATTTGTAAGTAAGCTGAAGAAAAAAATTCTAAGAGAAGAAAAATTAAACAAAAGAAGAAGCCAAAGAAGAAAAAAACGTGAAGAAAAAGGGGAGCACACCGCTGCCATCACGACCAAACCACCGCCGCAGCCACTCCACCACCACTAAGCCTCCACCGTTGCTGCCACCAACCAGCGTCGCCGCCACCGTCGCCACCACCCGCCGTCTCCCCTGGCCATCACCTCCTCTCTCTCTCTCTCTCTCTCTCTCTCTCTCTCTCTCTCTCTCTCTCGATTTTCTATGCCTCCCCTCCCCACCACCCAAAATTATCACCACCAATGCCACCACCCACCGGCACCACCGGAGCTGCCACCCACCACCATGCGCCGCCACCTTTCCTCTCTCCTCTTTTGCAGTCTCTCTCTCCCCCTCTCAACAAACATCACCAAACCACCATCAACCACCACTGCCACCACCACCCCGCCACCTTCTCAACCCCTTAGCACCACCACAGTGCCCCTACGACCACCCCAAGCCACCCCATAACTGTCGTTTAACAAACTCTCCATTTGGAAAATTTTCAGAAAACGGTTTCACCGAGCCACGTTCGACCACCCGTTGCCGCCGCTATGAACCTCTAAACATGCCGCCGTAAGTTTGCTCAGAACCATCTCGCAGCCACCTTCTCATAGCCACCAACACCGTCAATTCCGACGTACGGATTATCCATACGAGGAGTCCGAAGTGGGACGGAAAACCCAAAACCACCTCCCCCCTCTCTTCCTGTGCCTGCTTTTTCCTTCCCCTTTTGCAAGTTGTTGCATGGCTTTTGAAGGCTAAATTGTGCTAAAGATTGTTTTTCTAAAATAATTGTTTTAAAGCTAACATTTTTAATATTAAAATAAAATATTTTTATAAAGATAAAAAATTTAAAATGTCATAAAATAAAGAATAAACTTTAGAAATCTTAACATTTGTGAACGAAATATAGGATTTGTTTTTACCAAAAATTAGCATTTTGTGTGCTTATCTAAATTTGGGAACTTAAGAGTCAAAATTTAAGAATTTACTCACGTTAACTAAATAAATTAAGTAATTAACTTAGGAATTATGAAAATAAGATTTTAAATTAAGTTTTATTTTTAGAAATTTTAAAAGTTGTGGAAATTGAATAATTTAAGTGAAAATACAAAATTTTTACTAAGTCCCCGTTTGATAACGTTTGGAGTTTTTTGTTTTTTGTTCATAAAAAACAAAAAACATATTTTTTGTTTATTTTTATATTAAAAAAAAACAAAAATATGTTTAGCACATAGATGTTTGAAAAGTGGTACGTAGTTGAAGGTGATGACCAGAGGTGTTATCCGGTGATGATAGTAAGAAGAAGCAATAGTGGTCGAAGGTGATGGCAGTACACGGTCATCAAAGAGCATGGCCGGATGTGGCGGTTGGAGCGAGTGATTGGAGATGGTGGTCGAATGGTGATAGTCGGAGGTGGTAACTGGAGGTGTCAACTAGTAATGATAGCAAGATGTAGCGATGGTGGTCGGAAGTAGTAGTCGAAGGTGGTGGTCGAAGACAATGGCCATATGTGGTGGTTGGTGATGATGGCCGGAAGCGGTGGTCGGTGGTGGTGGCCGGAAGCGGTGGTTGGAGGTGAGGCCGGAGAGGGTGACCAAACGTGATAGTCGGAGACAGTGGTCGGAGTTAGTGGCCGAATGTGGTAGAAAAATAAAAATAGACCGAAAATTTATTTACAAAACAAGTAAAAACACATTTTTTCTGTTTACAAGAATTTAGTAAATTTTGAAAAGTGTTTATAGTTTTTTAAAAATAAAAATAATTATCAAACATATTTTTATTTACAGCTTACAAAAAATTTAAAAACAAAAAAAAAATAGAAAACATAAACGTAACCAAACAGGACCTAAAAGTATTTTCGTATGTTTATCTAAATTTGGAAGCATAAACTTAAAGAATGAATTTGAATTAACTAAACGAGCTAAGTAAATAGGCATATTTGTTTCATACACAATTAAGCTTAAATGGGTATGAAAGCTAATTGTGGGTTATCCTTTTTTTGATGGAAAAATGATAACTATGTAGATGATTGTAACTAGGCATATTTGTTTCATACACCTACTAATTTAATAAGTTTTTAAGTACACATTTATTTTTGTATGAAATTGCCAAGACATGTAATAACGAATAAAATTACTGACTACACCCACCAACAATTTATATAATTTTTATTTCCTCTCATTCCCACTTTGTCCTTTATTCTTCCAATCTCCACAAACCCATTCCTCCCATTCAGTCGCATTGTCACTTCTAACCTTTAATGGAATTTTCGAAGCAACAAAGAGTGGTCCATGACCATCATGATGCGGCCAAAAGGAGATGCTAGTCATGTTTAAGCAAATGGATGCTCAATGCAACCACAATCTAGATGGTTAACAATGTGTGACAAAAGTTCAGGATAAACAAAAATGCTAGGAGATCGAACCCGAAGATTTTGAATTATGTTAGAAAGAGTTGGTTGGACCCATTGAAATAACAGTTTGTTGCCGCGCGGATTGATAGATGTATGCATGTGAACTTGAAAGGGCAATTGAGATCTAGTTAAGGAAGTTTCAAGGCTTTATGGACGAAGATCCGCAACTTGTTTGAGTTACAATTCACAACAAGAAAGTTAGCATTTGAAAAGAATAAAACGGTTATCCAACACAACTTCAAGCCTTTCAATGTCGGCTAATGTTTTTATTACGTATTGAGGAAGATTATAGTCGAGATTAAATGAACCAATTCTATTGGTTGTGGCGCATCGACATGAGTGTGGTATGGCCAAAAGAAATATTAATCATATTGAAGAAAACATATGCTCGTAATGCAACCACAATCAAGAAGGTCCACAATACACAACAAAAATTCAAAGTAAACAAAAAGATTGGGAGATTGTAGATGGAATAGTTGTTGGGCCAATTATCCCATGACAAGTACATCGAGTGGTGTCGCAATTGTGAAGACCCTAATACAATCACTGGTTTGTTTTGAGCACATTCGAATAGTATTTAGTTACTTTGTACTTTATCGTGTTTTGATTATGAATTACATTTACGAAAATAATCAGTACTATATACCCCTCTTAGAGATTATTCAAGCCACTTCAAGTGAAAATGACTTTTTATGTGGCATTTACATATCTCCAACACGAATAGGGATATAACTACCGATGGGCATTGGATATTTATATTCTTTGATGGATGAGTCCTTTTCGAAGTAATTGTGACTTATAGAGAGATGACACTTGCCAATTATATCTCAAGTACTCTTTTTACAATTTATACTCATTTATAATGTATGTGGCACATTAATAGAAATGTTATCATAATGTCAAGTTCCAAACCATGTGACAATGATGCATACTCCATTTTCATAAGTATGCAAGACTAAAAGATTATTCACTAGATTTTTATATTTTCATTAAATTACCAATGTTAGGAATATCGGTCTCATTTCTTTTTGGCAAATTTGTGACAAAACATTCATATCTTATTTTTTAATATTTTAACACTTGTTCTTGTGAGTTTGGTATAAAATATTGTAGGGTTTTATATATTGCTGAAAAAATCAAAAAAAACTACAACTTGGGTCCCACTGCTCAATGAACCGCTCGAGCGATTAAACGTTCCTCTCGGTTTCTCGTTGTCTGCAAAAAGAACTACAAGCTAAGTTTCACCCCTCAAGCGGTGAACAGACCCTTGATCGCTCGAGCATCTTGTACGAGAGACAACCTTAAAATTTGCTAAGGTTTTGCAATTTTTGAGTGATATAGAGGTGACTAAGGTTTTATTATGAATAAGAGACAGCTAGGGTTTTATGTAGGGACATGGTCCCTTGTAATTTGAAAGGATTAATTAAAACTTATTATGGCATGTCGGTGGTGTTAGGGTTATATACTAAAAATCATGGTTTTAATTTTAGTATTTAATTTTATTTTTTAATAAAATTATTTTTTTCATTTTATGAGAATCTTAATGAGAAATGTTTGCATTTTATTATTTATTTAATGATTTGCATGGGTGTCTTTTAATCTACATAGTATTTAATATGGTGTGTAGAGTTCAGCTTACACACAGAAGATCAGATTATCGGTTCTTGTAAAAAATAAGTTTTGATTCACAGTTTAGATGGATTTGAACACACCATTGATACGATTGTAACACGATGTTTTGGTAGATCTGTCTTGATTACGAGAAATGATAATTATTTCGACAATTGTTCTGACTTATTGTACTAGTACACTTTGTGCGTATTGAACAATACTACGTTGGGATAATTAATTTTATACTGACTATATAAATTAATTCACACTCATAGTTATTATGAATGCTTATACTTTTAATTCCAAAATAATTATTATTTACGTATATTTAATATTCGTTATTTTAATTCATTAAAATGTGCGATCTTTTACAAGTTTATAATCCCGGTGAGTTGAGTAATAATATTAATTATATGGTGAATATTAATTATTGACGGAATCCACGCCTAGCGTTTTTACATTCTCTAAAAATCTTAAGCCTAATCAAGAAGGTTTTGAAGAACACGATAGAACGTAGCCCACGCTACGTTCATGCGTAGTATTCGGGAATACAGTAAAAAGCTTGTATCGGAGATTTGACTAGAAATTAAAAATCACGGCTGATCGTTGACTACAAATTGTTGTAGCAATCGAAATCATCCAACTAGATTTCAAAAGGTATAATCCTAAAACTAACTTTGGGAGTAATACCAAGTTTTATTTTGATTGTTCGATATCAAAAGTTTTAATCTGGAGCTTGTTTCGGTGTTCGTCCATCCAGATACTTTTTGACTAAAATCATAAACATAATCTTAGAGTCTTGGCAGTTTGCCCCAACAGGTGGAATATGGTTGAATGTTTAATTATGAGAAAGAATTAAAATTTGATTATGATTATGATTCTTGATAATAATTATATACTTGATTATGAATGAAAATAATTATTGTGGATTGATTAAACGAGTCTTGAGGTGTTGGAACAAAATTGGAAAACTATATGTATTTTCTTTCCTTGGAGTGCTTTTCAGCGAAAGATCGATCAACCGGTATCAAGACGGAGAGCAATTTTAAGTTCGGGACTTGGGTTATGTCTCTCATTCTCATTCTTCCCCTCTCTCTCTAGAATTAAAAGTGACCCCTAGGGTTGGGTTTGGTGCCCCTTAGAGCAATCCATGCCCCTCAATGGTGGATTCCTTGCCTTTCTCCCGAGTGAGCACCCGTTGGAGAGTGAAAACACGTGTTGGGAGCTTCAACTTCATCTACCAGTTAGAGTTTTGCTTGGTTGGAGCTTGCTTGCGCCATTCCTTTTGTTGTTTGAGCATCTAAGACGTAGGATCTATGACTATCTATGAAGATTTGTTAGATATGAGTTATGTATTTTGGATTTATACATGAAAATAATTTTTTTTTTGTTTTGAAACCCTAGGTTATGATTTGGGGTTAAAGCATTGTTAGTTCTATGCAACCCAAGATGTGGTGAATTAGGTCTTTAAAAATAAATAATAATTTAAAAATATTTTTAAAAACCTTTTAATATTGTAAATAAATATAGTAATTTAATCAAAGATTAAAGCAATGCAAGTACTAAAAAGGTTAGGGATAGAGAGATTGAACCGGACACCAAGAATTTATAGTAGTTAGGCTTCTTTCAAGCCTACGTCCACTCTTCAAGTTTTTTCTTGAGTATTTCTGCTATACAAAATACTTCACGGGCGTATTACAAGCCTTTACAACCTTCAAAGTTTCGCTTGAATAAGCTGAATATTTACTGGCACATTTACAAGCCTAAAATAGTTTCAAGAAAATCTTATGAAAATAAGTCCCTATTTTCTTCTAATCACTCTTGAACTCTTTTTTGATGAGATTTACTCACTCACTCAAAGGATAAAGGATGACTCACCATTGAATACAATAAATGAAGAGTATTAATGAGAAACATTTAACTCTTTTTACAAAAATAATTTACAATAAAAGAGAAAGTAAAGAGAGATGAGGAACAAAAGCAAGAGATTCAGCAATAAACGAGAGCTTGAGATTTCTGAGTTTGATTCAAGCAATAGAACAGTAAATGTAGGTCTCTAGTGATGGTAAATGCTGAGAAGTTACTCCTTATATAAGCTCTTATGCATTCATGACCGTTGGAGGTTGGTGGAAGCAATAAATGCCAAAAATCCAATCGTTGAGGTCTGTCGCGAATTTGAATTTTCGTCGCAGGTGTCAACACAAATGTCTTTGGTGTCGATACAAAATGTCTAGGGCATGATCCCTTAAGTGATTGGGTCGACACAAATTTTCTGAAGGATCGACACAATTTCTGCATGCTACCTTACCAATGTCACGACCCAAACCCGGGTCCGTGAACCAACCCCAAACCGTTCCTCCTAAGGGTCATCATCTACGACTTTCATTTACCATAGAATTTAAGTTCCAATTATATATAAAAAAAACTTCTCTTTAAATAACTATATTCTCGCACATATCCAATTTACAATAAAGGCTTGAAATCTCAAAAGTTCGTTCACAATCATAATATCTTTAATTACAATACTCCATTCCGGTTTGTATACAATCATAATGCAAAATATAAACAAACACAAAATCTTCCTTCCAGTCTTTCCCAAAGCATCCCTTACCCTGTTGTCGTTCCCGGTCCTCTAGACCTGAAATGGTTTAGTAAACATACGTGAGCCGAAGCTCGTAGGATATAGATTAACTCATAAGTGATGCATGATTTGTGAGGAATGATGGGTGCAACCGGAATAAAAATGCACGTTCCATAAATTTGTTATTTATTTCCACACACACACCGACACATGCTAAGTTACTCATTCATTAAGCCTTTTTCAACATATTCTTTTCTTTCACATTTATTCTCATTTCTCAGTTTTTTTTCACAAAAACTAAATCTCGTTTTCATTACCCGGTTTATCACAAAAATCATATCACAATTAATGAACTGACATCGGGTGCAGCTTATAGAAACACCTCCCTATTATCCTAATAGGCTACGCGAAGCCATTGGTTAATAGATAGCTCTATAACTCACCACGATACATCACCACATTTTGGGGGCTAACCCGTGGGCACGTGGTCCCCATCTTGCGCAAGTTTTTGGTCTTTCACCGTGGAGCCGCCAGCCCAACTTAATTCATGAACCCTCGCGGGCTTTCACCACAGGACCGCAGCCCCTCATTATGCATATTCCACATTCAACCATAGGTTTTCAACTCAAATTAATATTTTTATTATGTAGTTTCTCATAGTTCACATCATTAGTTCAATATCGCCAAGTACCAATAACACAAGGTCGATAGTAAGGAGATCACATTATTTGAAACAGGTATACACCCATCATGTATATAGATATACATCAATCCCTTTTTATTATAAAAGAAAACTCAACCAAATTACCCAATGCATACCTCCCAACTCAATTTAGATATATACATAGGTGTGTCATTAGCTCAAGGGATTAGGAATTTAGTAAAAAGGGCCAATATGAATAAAAATATGTTTTTCCCAAAATATTCGGTTAAAAACGGGTGAAAAATGATTTTAAAATTTTGACATATCCTCACTATTTTGATCATAACTTTTTCTACAAAAAGACTTTCTTTGTGAGAGTAGTCTTGTTGGAAAGAGGACTTCCGGGGTTTCGATTTGAGTACAAGAATGACCTAATTTGGAGTCCGAATGAGGGAGATATGATCGAACAAAGTTGGCCATACGCTGTCAGTCCGCTCGAGCGGACTTCAGGCGCTCGAGCTCCCCACCTTCTGCCATGTGAGCACTCGAGCGAGCAGGCTTCGCTCGAGCGCGTTGTTGCCTGAGAAACCCCAGATTTTTCTCTGTTTTGAGTTCTAAACCTTCAAACACACAATCCTTTCACAAAATATGCTTCAAAAACTTATTTCTAACACAAAAACACTAGATTCAATCCTCAAAATTCCTTTTTATCACAACAAATCTCCAATTTCATGTATAATCATTTCCCAAGAACCTCCAATTTCATGAAAACTAACTCAACCCACTCACAAATCTATCAATACATTAATTAAACATGCAATTCACTCAATTTTTACTCAAATATACATAATATCAACCCAAATCTACGCAAAACATAAGAAATAATCTAGATCCTACCTTGGATTTGCTCAAAAGCTTGAAATCTCTTCAAATTCTCACTCCTAGGGTTTGGATCTTGGGTGTTCTTGCCTCCTTGATGCTCCATCTCCCATTTCCTTGCTCTAAAGCTTGATTTCCATCCTTGATCTCTCCCAATCACGCCTCAAACTTCAATTTTCATGGTGAGAGATTAGGGTTTCATGGGAGAGATGGGTTTCTCTCACTCTCTCTCTAAAAGAGGATGAAGAAGAGAAGAAGGAGGGCAGAAGAGAAATGAGAGGGGAAGGGCTCACGTGGGCTGGAAAATGGGGGGAGCTCTCTATATATGTAGACACTCCCAACTTTTCTCCAATGTTCTAGATTTATCCATACATTTCCCGATAACCAGCTCGAACGGTGATCCCAGAATCGGAATTCTGCGAATTTTCTTAAAATTCAACTCAATCCTCTGACTTTACTCGCATTTAAATTTTTTTTGAATTTTTCCATTAATACGGCCATAACAATATCATTCATCACCAGGTATCTCAATTTCACCTTCACATATGATTAGTTCAACCGTGAACAAGCAAAATTTTATAGTATCCATGCCCATATTTAATTTGGTTTCTTGTCTTATCGAAAATATGAAAATAAACAGGTACCGGGTCCTCACAACCAACATCATGGTGTTGATATATTTGGATCTGGTGTCGACTCGTTTGAAACATCAACATTCGAAGGAGGCACTTTGTGTAGACTCAACTTGTTTTTGGCGTCGACACTAATTTCTGCAGGAAGTCTCGGTTCTTTTGTGTCGACTCACCTTCAGTTGGTGTAGACTCAAATGTATTTCAGAATTCGGGAGGAGGCACTTTGTGTCGACTCATGTCTTCTTTGGTATCGACACTAAATTTTGCAGAAAGTCTAGTTATATTTGTGTCGACATGTGACGCCGAGATTTTTGGGGGTTTTGAAAATGTTTCAAAAATAAGGAGATTCAAAGATGTGTGAAAAATATTTTAATACCTTGAAAACTAAATTTTAAAAACCCCTTTTTTGTTGAAAATAGAGTTGCCACTTAGTTTTTGAGAAAAATTAAGAAAAAAATAGCTACTGATCTTTAAAACGTTTAACCAGAGAAAGAGAGTTCGGGGGCTAAGGTACGAATCGGGAAAGGTGTTAAGCAC